>VZQC01002072.1:1550549-1585367 GCA_009823505.1 Rhizomys pruinosus | reverse complement strand
ATGCAATGCCGCGGAGGTCAGAAGAGGGTGTCAGATTCCCCTGGAACTGGAGTTCTCCTGGAATTGGAGTTACAGATGGTTCTTAGCTGCCATGTGGGTGCTGGAGATTGAACCCGGGTCCTCTGCAAGAGCAGTCGGTGCTCTTAACCGCTAGGCTATCTCTCCAGCCCCGGGTCTTGTGTTTTTAAAAGACAGGGTCGCACCTAGCCTGGACTATCTTCAGAGCCGCTCACTATATAGCCAAGGAAGGCCTTGAATCTCGGCCCCTCGTGCCTCCCCTTCCTAAGTGCTTGGACTGCAGTTGCAGTGCACTACCATGTCCAGTTTATGGAGTGTTGGGGATCCAACCCAGGGCTTTGTCTGTGCTAGGCAAGCACTCTACCAGTTAAGCCCCAGCCCCATTACCCTTTTCTTCTAGAATAAAAATAGACCCACAAATTCTGGCCTGTGGGGAGATTGGACAGAGTTCTTGAAGTTGGGGCAGTCCCAGAAGCTCCCAGTTCTGGCCCCAGCATTTTCGGTTCCAACTCACCCTCCCTCTGGTTCTCTGTTCCCCTCTCTCCGCACTGCTCCTCCCTGCCCCTCCTCTGGGCTCCTGGAGTTCTGGGAAAGGAAGTCAGGGCTGGGGCCTCTGACAGATGCAGACCTTGAGCTCCAACTTTAGCTCCAGCTGGAAGGGGAGAGGACCTGCCAGAGGAAGGGAGAATATGGCACCTGTGGGCCCCATCTGCCTGTCCCCATGAAGGCATCTGTCTGCTGTCACAGAATCTTTCCTAAACTCTAGTTTGTGAAGCTCACTAAGCTCTTGGAATCCACTTTGAAAAAGACCCAGGGGAGAGTTGATTCTTCTCTAGCAAGTGAATAGCTCCAAGTTGGCTGGGGTGCTGGAGGGGGAATACTGTTTCCTCCCAACAGCTGGCCCAGAAGTTCAAGGCTGCCTTTTCCTTCCTGTCAACTCCATCCCTCTTCCTAAGTGGTGTCCCCCACAGACTCACCAACTTGGGAGTCTGTGCAGGGGATTTCAGCAAAGTGCAAAGAATTCTGGGCTGGCAAGGCATTAGATAGGGTATAGAACATTCTGGTATTTCTGGGCCCTCCCTCCATCCCTCCTTCTCTTCTGGTCTCTGATACCTCCTGGTCCTAAGGGAGACATCCATCTTTTCTTTGAATTGACTTGGCTTATGCCTGTAAAACAAGCTGATTTTTCCTCTCAGATCTCTTGATCCTCAAGGATATAGTCTGTTTTGGCCTTGGTTGGAACTCTTGGGTTCTAATCCCAAACTCCATATAACCACTAGACTTGAACTTGGTGCCTCTGGATAGCCCTCAGAAAGTCTTGCATCTGACACAGCTGCTGCGAGTCATTCTGACCTGTGTAGGGACCTACTATGTGGATGTTCTTTTATATATTCATTTTGTGTGGCGTGGTATGAGCGAACATGTCAGGACACTGCTTGTGGAGATCAAAGCTCATCTAGCAGGAGCTAGTTTTCTCCATTACCATACTAGTTTCCGGGGTCAAACTTGTTAAGTCTGGGCTTCCCAGAATTCCAAGGGACACACAGATGTTCACTTCCTCAAGAGGCTGTCAATCTTCTGACCTCTTCCTCTGTACCTAAGGTCCCTCCCCATGGCTATAAATGGGTAGGCCCCTTAAGACTATACTTTGAGGGATCATTTCTTTTTTTTTTTTGAGACAAGGTCTCCCTGTAGCTCTAGCTGTCCTGGAACTAGCTATGTAGACCAGGCTGGCCTTGAACTCACCTGCCTTGGCCTCCCAAGTGCTAGGATTAAAGGCGCGTGCCACCACCCCCTGCTTCTTTTTGGGGAGGCGGATCATTTCTATAGTATGTTACTGGAGAAGTTTCTCTGACTGTGTAGAGGACCAGAAACCTTGAGGAGGAGACGTAGCATTCTCTCCTGAGCCTGAAGCCGGCTCTTGGTGCTGCTTTACTGCAACTGCCTCTTGCCATTGATGATCGTTCTTCTCTCCTTTGGGAGAGTAGAGAAAGAGAATGCAGTCCGAGCAGAATAAAAAAAAAATGTGTGGGCCCCAGTCACCATATCACCCCTGCTCCTACCCCTGCTCCTGTTCTACCACGTGCTAGCAAGTGGCCCGCTCTGGCAGTTCCAATGGAAGTAAATCTTGTTCCTGGAGTGACTTCAGTTTCATGTGCCTTTTATCTGGGGGTTTGTGCCTTTATAACCAAACAAAACTCAGCTTGTCAGCCCTACCAGCAAGCACTTTTACCCACTGAACCATCTACCGGCCCTACGTGGGTTTTCTCTGAACCTTACCAGACACATGGCAGTGAATATGTTGGTGATAACAGCAGACCATGTACACTCCCACATGCTCTTGAGTTGTTCATATGCTATAACCATTGGTAAATAAGTTTATAATAAATATGAATATTAATTGACTCATTTCTTACTTAGTCTCCACAAGAATGCTCCAAGGAGCTAGGGAATGTAGTTCCATTAATAGAGAGCTTGCCTAGCGTAAGGAAGCTCTGGGTTTTACCATGTAAAACTGGACATGGTAGCACATGTCTGTAACCCCCACACTCAAGAAGTAGAGGCACGAGGATCAGGAGTTCAAAGTCATCCTTGACCTTGAGGCCAGCCCCCATCTGACTCTGTCTCAAAAAAGAAAATAAAGGGACTGGTGAGATGATCAACAGGTAAGGCATGCCTGATGACCTAAATTCAATCCCTGATTCCCACAAGGTGGAAGAGAGAAGTGGGGGCTGGAGAGATGTCTCATAACACGTAACAGAAAACAATCCTGTGAGGTTTTCTTACATTACACATGAAGAAACTAAGGCACAGAGGTTACACAGCTGATCAGTATTGAGAGCCTGGGAACTGAAAAGACTCTGGGTTGAGACAGACTTCTTCACATCCATAGTGTGCAGGTGTGGCATGCATGGGTATACGCCCACCCGCCAGCCAGGGGGAGTGTACACTGGCGGGTAGGTGTGAGATTATACCAGATTTCCTGTTGAGACAGCGTTCTATACATAGTCTCTGGACTACTAGAGCAAAGGGTTAGGACTTCTGTCCTGACTCTGAGTGACATGCACATATTCCTGCAGGATATCATGACATAGATGCCCGTATTCTCACCACCCAGAGAAGCCAGGGCATCATGGACCCCTTTGTGTTCCTGAAGATGTGAGGGTATAGACTTGGGTGTTGTCTCCACACCCCAGATACACCAGAGCATCCCAGATCCCTTGGATCACCGGCCAGAGCCCCAGTATCGTCGACTAAGCCAAACCAGATGGCCCGGGCCTGCCTCAGCAGTCAGGTCAGGTGTCACAGAGGACCCAGGAAGCAGGGGTGGGTGGTGGTGGATGTGAGCTTTGCTAGGTGGGGCTGGGGCTCTGACCCATCTGTGGAGTGCAGGATGAATCAGCCTGACCACAGCCACCCGACTGCAGGGAAGGTTCTAACATTTTCTTCCGACTCCCCCTCCAACGTTCATTTTCTTTTTCCTTGCTCTTCCTCCACCACAGCCTTGGTGGGGTTGTGACACTGGGGCAGTAGCCAAGGGCATGACTTGAACTCATGGTTGAACTGGGTCCTAAAGCTGGACCAGGGACTTGGCCTTTGAGGAAAACCATAGTTCACCAAGAAATGGGCAACAGCCCTGCCCAGGGTGAATGCCACATGCTTTGTCCAGAGTACAAGACTGCATAGGCTCACCTACCTGCTTGTAGTCATCCAACAACATCTACAATTTGCTGAAATCTTGGGAGCGTTCATTTGGTTCCGTGTTCCCTAAGAATCTGCAATACGGTTGGATTTTGCTGAGATACACAACTGTGTCTTCAGTTGAGCTTGGGACCAGGAACCACACAACAGTATGTAGGTCTCTACATACATAGGTTGACTGTCTCTTCCATTTGTAACTGTTCAGTGTACACATTAAGGAATTCACTGTGCATGCCCTTGTGGGCCAGCTAAGCCACCAGAAAGGTTTGTGTGACAGTCCTGTGGGAATATGGAGGAAGGGTTGGTTACTTTTGGACAATATTAAGTTAACCAGGAATTTCCTCTTAAAGGTATCATGCAAGGAAATAAAAGAGGTTTTGTTTTTGTATTCTGTGCTGGTGCAACATTCCCCTTCCCCTTAGTAGAGAATCGAACCCAGTGCCTAACCCACTCTGGGTAAGTGCTCTATCACTGGGCCATAGACCCAGCCCCAAGAAGATTTGATGAGAAAGTATCCAAGAATAGTTTTTTTGAGAGAGTATCACTATATAGCTCTGACCCTCAGCTCACACGTAACCCAGGCTGATCTTGGACTTGTAGAGGTCTCAGCCTCCAAAATGCTGGGATTACAGGTGTGTGCCACATCTGGCTGTGAAAAAGCAGCTTTAAAATGGCATTCTAAAGTAAAAAGAAAGGGAGGTGCAGTGCTGAGTGTCTGTAACCCCTGTAAACTCAGCTGCTAGGAGGTGAAGGCACAAAAATCAAGAGTTCAAGACCAGTCTCCTCTATTTGAGACTTTGTCTCAAAACAGACACACACACACAACACACAACACACACACACACACACACACACACACACACACACACACACACACACAAAAAAAAAACAGGAAAGAAAGGGCAGGGGACTTCTGTGAGGCCAGGCTAGTCTATATGGTATATTCCAAGATTTCAAAAAGAATTTTTTATTGTTGTTTGTTTGTTTGGCTTTTTGAAACAGGGTCTCCCTGTAGTCCCAGCTGGCTTGTAACTAGCTATGTAGGGGCTGGAGAGATAACCTAGCAGTTAAGAGCACCAACTGCTCTTGCAGAGGACCCAGGTTCTATCCCCAGCAGCCACATGGCGGCTGAGAACCGTCTGTAACTCCAATTCCAGGAGAACTCCAGTTCCAGGGGAATCCGAGACCCTCTTCTGACTTCCACGGCATTGCACGACACGGGTGCACAAACCTACATGCAGACAGTACATTCATAGACATACAAAAATAAATAAAATTAAAAAAAAAAACTAGCTATGTAGATATGAAGACCAGGCTGTCCTTGAATTCACAGAGATCCTCCTGCCTCTGTCTCCTGCCTGCTGGGATTAAAGGCTTGTGCCACCACGCCCTGCTTGAGTATTCCAAGTTTTTATCAAAAGCCATATTATAGGAAAAAAATGACTTTTCTTTGTTATTTCTATGACAATTATTGGGCTCATTTTTTGTTGTTGTTTGTGTGTTTGTTTTTGTTTTGAGGCAGGGTCTCACTACTAGACAGCCCTGAAAGCTGTCTTGCAGCTCAGAGAGATCTGCCTGCTTCTGCCTCCCAAGTTCTGTGCTGCCATTAGTGTTTCTATGGCAACATTTACCCCCCCCCCAGCTCCCCAGGCTTGAAGTGTTGGGGAATGAGCCAGGGTTCTGAGTGCTGGGATTGCAAATGTGTGCACTATGCTAGCTGTTGTTACTTAGACTGAATCTCACTATATGTAGTTCTAATTGGCCTGGGATTTGCGACTCTTCTTCCTCTGCTTTCCCAGTGCTGGGATTACAGGCAGGCATCACCGTATCGTACCAGTACTGATTCATAATATAACCACTTCCTACTTTTTTATTAGTTTGAAAAAGCCCATGAACACAGTGGGGCAGAGAGGTGAAGCACCAGGAAGGCCATCCGTAGTTGGGAAGAGATGAACGTTGGTGCATCCCGCAGAGACTAGGGGCCTGTCAGAAGGACTCAGGAGATCTAATTCAGCAATTCTCAAACTTTCTGTCCTCAATATTATTTAACATATGTAAAAATTATTCCAGTTCCAAAGGGCTTTTGCTTTTGTAAACTATTGACATTGATTTTTGTTTGTTTATTTGTCTTCGAGATAGGGTCTCCCTGTAGCCCAGCTGGCCCAGAAGTCTGTATCTCACAGAGCTCCATCTGCCTTTACCTCCTGACCGATGGGATTAAAGGCATGTAATCCTGTTGATAATGAATTTCTAATAAAAAGCTGAAAATATATATATATATATATATATATAGAGAGAGAGAGAGAGAGAGAGAGAGAGAGAGAGAGAGAGATAGGCCTAATCCTCTATGTAGCCCAGACTGGTTTGAATTTGAAGTTATCTCCCTGCCTTAGCTTCCCAATTACTGGGATTATAGGTGTCCACTGCCACAACCAACTGAATATGAGAAAAGATATAAATGTTTTTAATTCCTTAAAAATAACAGTAACTCGGGCTGGAGAGATGGCCTAGCGGTTAAGAGTGCCGACTGCTCTTGCAGAGGACCTGGGTTCGATCCCCAGCACCCACATGGCAGCTGAGAACCAGTCTTTAACTCCAGTTCCAGGGGAATCCGACACCCTCTTCTGACCTCTGAGGCACTGCACGACACGGGCGCACAGACCTACATGCAGATAGTACGTTCATACACATACAAAATAAATAAAATTTAAAAAAAAATTTAAAAAAAGAGCACCGACTCCTCTTGCAGAGGACCCGGGTTCGGTCCCCAGCACCCACATGGTGGCTAAGAGCACCCTCTTCTGACCTCTGCGGCATTGCATGACACTACATGCAGACAGTACATTCATACACATAAAAAATAAATTAAAAAAAAGAAAAAAATAACAGTAACTCGTGGTAGTGGTAGTGCACGCCTTTAATCCCAGCACTCTAGAGACAGAGGCAGGCGGATCTCTGTGAGTCTATGAGACCAGGCCAGCCTGGTCTACATAGTGAGTTCCAGGACAGCTAGGGCTACAGGGAGACCCTGTCTCAAAAAAAAAAGAATGTTTGGGGAAGTAGTGAAGAAGAAGCTGGGGGAGTTTGGACTTAGCAGGCAATAGGGAGCCATAAATAAGGAAATTATATGATCAGTGGTTGAAAGGCAGTTTCTGAGGCAGAAATAGAATAATGAAATTGGCAAGGGAGAACCTCCACAAGATTATGAAAAGGGTTGTTGAGTAGGGTGAATTGATTATTTTTCTTGTTGCTGGGATAAAATACGGACAAAGGCACCCTAAGGAAGGAAGGAGTTGTTTTGGAAAGCATCCATCCTGGTAGGGAAGAGTGTGAGGCCGTGCCACAGCTGGTCACACGCATCTGCTTCCGGGGGCGACAGATGAACATACGCTGAGCTGCCGTCTTCCTTTTTCCCTTTAAATACGAAGGTCCAGGATCTCTTGCCCATGGGATGGCACTACTCACATGAATGGTGGGTCTTTTTTTTTTTTTTTTTTTTATTCCCGTATGTGTATGAATGTACTGTCTGCATGCAAGTTTGTGCACCCGGTCATGCAATACCGCGGAGTCAGAAAGAGGGTGTCGGATTCCCTGGAACTGGATTTCTCCTGGAATTGGAGTTTCAGACGGTTTCTCAGCCGCCATGTGGTGCTGGGGATCGAACCCGGGTCCTCAGTAAGAGCGCGCGCTCTTAACGCGTAGGCCATCTCTCCAGCCCCGAATGGTGGTCTTAAACTTCTGTGGAAACACCCTTACAAACACATCCAGAGGTGTGTCTTTGAGGTGCTAACATATTCTGCAAAGAGCCAAGACCTAACTCGTCAGAAGAAATGGAAATGAGTGATTCACTGTGCAATGATTTTTTTTTTTTTGGCTTTTGTTTTTTTTTTTTTTTTGGTCTTTTTGAGACAGGGTCTCTCTGTAGCCCCAGCTGTCCTGGAACTCACTCTGTAGACCGGGCTGGCCTTGAACTCACAAAGATCTGCCTGCCTCTGCCTCCCAAGTGCTAGGATTAAAGGTGCGCACCACCACACCCGGCTGGCAAGTGATTTTTTAAATGTTTTTAATTTTTTTAGAACTTAAAAATTTTTTTTAAATTTTTATTTGTTTGTTTATTTATTTATTTATTTTATGTGTATGAATGTACTGTCTGCATGTAGGTTTGTGCACCCGTGTTGTGCAATGCCACGGAGGTCAGAAGAGGGGGTCAGATTCCCCTGGAATTGGAGTTACAGACGGTTCTCAGCCACCATGTGGGTGCTGGGGATCGAATCCGGGTCCTCTGCAAGAGCAGTCTGCGCTTGCAGACTGCTAGGCCATCTCTCCAGCTCCTAAATGTTTTTAATTTTTAAAAAATTTTCTGAGACAAGGTCTCACTGTCTGATGTGTAGCTCTGGCTGGCCTGGAATTTGCTATGTAGACCAGGTTGGCCTCAGACTCACCAACAGCCTCTGGCCTCTCAATCCCTGATCACCGGGATTAATGGCATACATCACCACAGCAGGCTGGCAGGCAATTTTGAAGGCAGAAGCCACAGAACTCAACTCAGTAACTGGTGGGGAGGTGGGAAGATTCATCAGCTCTCCCCCTGTGAGGCACCCTGCATTCTTCCTCGATGAAGTATGCGGCTGTGCTGTACTTGCTGTTCGCATTCCTTCTCCCCTGCCAGGCTGTGTGCTCTATCCAGCTTCTGAGTGAGTGGGAAGAATCAAGGACAGCAGAGGCTGGTAGCGCAGACCTGTAATCCCAGTGACTTAAAAGGCCGAGACAGGGGGATTGAAAGTTCAAAGCCTCCCTAGGCCACAGACTGAGTTCAGAACCAGCCTGGGAACTTTAATGAGACCCTGTCTCAAAAAGATAAGTTAAGCTAAAGATTTTGGAGAATCATAAAAACGAGTCTGTAAGAGATGTGGCTTTGTTCTTATTCTGAAGTAACTCAAAATCAATTGGGGGGACGGGAGAGCTGGAGAGATGGCTCGGTGATTTAAGAGGACTGGCTGCTCTTGCAGAGTACCAGGGTTCAATTCCCAGAACCCACATGGTGGCTAACAACTACCATAACTCCAGTTCCTGGGGAATCCGACAGCCTCTTCTGAACGCCACAGGCATTGAACGACATAGATGCATTTATATACATGCAGGCAGAACACTCATACATATAAAAATAAATAAAATATGAAAATCCAGTGAGGGAAATTAGTTCTTGTTGTTTTGTTTGTTTGATGGAGACAGGGTTTCCTGTAGTTTATGCTGATTTCACACTCACTTTGGAGAGCCAGGGATGACCTTGAACTTCTGAACTTCCAGCCTCCACCTCCCAGGTGTTGGGATTATGGGTGTGTTTCCCATACCTGGTTTTCTGTGGTGCTGCGGAGTGAACTGAGGACTTTGCTCTAGACAGTCACTCTACCAACAGCTGTATTCCCAGCCTGGAAATGTTTCCCCAAAGTAGAAATATTAAGTAGTACACACCTGTATTCCCAGCACTTGGGAGGTAGAGGCAAGAGGGGTCAAGAATTCAAGGTCAGCCTCAACTACATAGTGAGTTTGAAGCCAGCCTGAGCTACAGGGGACTTGCTTTTTTATTTTTATTTATATATTTTTTTAATTTATTTTGTATGTGTATGAATGTACTGTCTGCATGTAGGCTTGTGCACCTGTGTCATGCAATGCCGCGGAGGTCAGAAGAGGGTGTTGGATTCCCCTGGAACTGGAGTTCTCCTGGAATTGGAGTTACAGACGGTTCTCTGCCGCCATGTGGGTGCTGGTGATCGAACCCGGGTCCTCTGCAAGAGCAGTTGGCGCTCTTAACCTCTAGGCCATCTCTCCAGCCCCTGCTTTTTTAAAAAAAGCAAACAAAACCAAAATAAAATAAAAAATCTTAGTAATGTTTTTATTTTAACCCATTTTGCCTACACATGCACAAAAACATAGAGATGTGTATATATAAAAAATATTTTTTAAAGGGGAGCTGGAGAGATGTCTCCGTGGTGAAGAGCACTGGCTGCTCTTGTAGAGGACCTGGGTTCAGCCATTCTCAGCACCCACATGGCGTCTAACAACTTTTGTAACTCCGGTTACAGGGGATCCGATGCCCTCTTCTAACTTCTGCATGCATTGCACAGCATGGATGCACCTAGATACATGCAGGCAATACATTCATACACATACAAAACAAAAGTAATAAATATTTTTATAAACCAAATAACTTGTACTATACTGCATGTAGCCTTGCCACAGCAGAGGCATTTTTTTGTTATATTTTAGATATCTATTACAATGCTTTATTTATAAAGCATACTGGTCAAGATTAGCATCAGGGCCAATGAGTTGTCTCAGTACAAACCTGACCACCTGAGTTTGATCTCCAGAACCTATAGTAGGAGAGAACCACTCCTGAAAGGTGTCCTCTGACCTCTGTACCTACTTCATGGCATATATGTGTCTAAGGCATACTAACGCATATATAATGAAAGTAAAATTTCATTATTATTATTATTATTATTATTATTTGGGTCTTTTTGAGACAGGATCTCCCTTTTAGTCCCAGCTGGCCTAGAGTTTGCTATGTAGACCAGGCTGGCCTCCCAAGTGCTAGGATTAAAGGCATGGGCCACCATGCACAGCTAAAGTTATTTTTAAAAATGTATATGAGTGTTTTGCCTGCATGCATGTAAGTGCACTTGTGTGTGCAATGCCACCAAGGCCAGAAGAAGGCATCAGGTCCCCTGAAGCTGGAGTTAAGGATGGCCGTGAGCTGCCATGTGGGTGCTGGGAACTGAATTCCTGTCTTCTGCAAAAGCATCCAGTGCTCTCAACCACTGAGCCAACTCTTGAACCCCCCCCCCATAACACAAAGTGTGTGTGTGTGTGTGTGTGTGTGTGTGTGTGTGTGTGTGTGTTAGCATCATGATTTCAAGAGGGGCTGGAAAAACATCCTGACTTGCAATTGGAAAACACTACGGTGGGGGGTTGGGGGTGGGGGTTAAGCTGTAACTCAAGGTTCTGATAGCCTTGGGAACAGACCATCAAGATAAAGTAAAGAGAATTAGTTGAGGCTGGGCGTGGTAGCGCAGGCCTTTTCTCTCAGCACTCAGGAGGCAGAGGCAGGCAGATCTCTGGGAGTTCAAGGCCAGGCTGGTCTACATAGTGAATTCCAGGCCAGCTGGAGCTATAGGGAGATCCTGTCTCAAAAAGACACCTCCCTGAAAAAAAAAAAAAAAAAGGATAGAGAGAATTAGTTGAGAACTCAGAGATCCTTCAGGAAGGCTGGAGAATGAGCCTTGGAAATGGACAGAAACTGAAGACGTTCCTGAGAGTGGCAAGAGATGGGAGCAGCTGTCACCTCTGCTGGGCTGGCTCTGGCGGGGATGGATGGGCATTTGTGGTACAGGTCTGGGCCTGGTTTATATGTTTATGATAAGGAAGAGGATTCCCCAAGGGCAAGTACCAGTGCAGAGAGGGAGCTGGAGCCTCGGCAGCCTGGGTGACAGGACAGAAGCTAATGGAAAGAAAACCCAACTGCCAGTGTGGGGGTGACCCTGCAGTGAGTATGGACGGACAATACCCCCTCCAGAAGGCAGTTTTTAGGCTGGGATATAGTGCAGCGCTTGTACGTGGACAAGGACTGAGATTCTACCCCAAGAACCAAAAAGAAAAGGAAGAGAGGAAGAAAGGGAGAGGAGGAAAGGAAGAAGGGAGGAAAGGAAAGAAAGAAAAGGCTGGGAGCCAGTCATGTGGTGCCCACCTTTCATCTCAGCAGGGAGGCTGAGGCAGACTCTAAATTTGAGGCCAACTCGTTCTACATAGTGAGTTTCAGGCCAGCCAGGGCTGCATAGTGAGACCCTGTGTAAAAAAAAAATCTGCCGGGCGTGGTGGCGCACGTCTTTAATCCTAGCACTTGGGAGGCAGAGACAGGCGGATCTTTCAGGGCCAGCCTGGTCTACAGAGTGAGTTCCAGGACAGCTGGGACTACAGGGAGACCCTGTCTCGAAAAGACAAAAAACAAACAAACAAAAAAATCCATCACCATGCCCTTAATCCCAACACTAGGGAGGCACAGGCAGGTGGATCTCTGTGAGTTCAAGGCCAGTTTATTCCACAGGAGAGTCCTAGGCTAGCTGGGGCCACAGGGAGAGACCCTGTCTTTAAAAATACCAAAAAAGGGGCTGAAGAGATGGCCTAGCGGTTAGGTTAAGAGCACTGACTGCTCTTGCAGAGGACCTGGGTTCGAGCCCCAGCACCCACATGGCAGCTGAGAACCATCTTTGACTCCAGTTCCAGGGGAATCCGACACCCTCTTCTGACCTCCAAGGCATTGCACGACATGGGTGCACCAACCTACATGCAGAGAGTACATTCATACACATAAAAAAAATAATTAAAAATAAATAAGTTAAAAAAACAAAAAAAGAAGGAAGGAAGGAAGAAAGAAAGGAAGGAAGGAAAGGAAGGAAGGAAGGAAGGAAGGAAGGAAGAAAGAAAGAAAGAAAGAAAGAAAGAAAGAAAGAAAGAAAGAAAGAAAGAAAGAAAGAAAGAAAGAAAGAAAGAAAAAGAAAGAAAGATAGGCTGCAGAGATGGCTAGCAATTAAGAACACTGGCTGCTCTCTGCAGAGGACCTGGGTTCAATTCAACAGTAACCCACATGGTGACAAACACTGTCCATAACCTCAGTTCAAGATCTTATGCCCTCTTCTGACCTCTGCAGACATTGTATGACACAGTCCACCTGCCTGTATTCAGGCAGTACACTCATACGCAATAAATAAAAATAGTAAGTAGGGGGCTGGAGAGATAGGCTCAGTGGTTAAAAAGAACTGTCTGCTCTTGCAAAGGACCTGGTTCATTTTGAGAAGCACCCACAAGGCTAAACAACTGTCCATAACTCCAGTTCCAGGGGAATCCGACTCTTTTCTTCTCACTCCATGGGCATTGTACTTTAAACACATGCAGAGACAATGACACATTCATACACATAAAATAAAATAATAAATAAACAGGGCTGGAGAAGTCGGCCTAGCGCGTTAAGAGCGCCGACCGCTCTTACAGAGGACCCAGGTTCGATCCCCAGCACCCACATGGCGGCCGAGAGCCGTCTGAAACTCCAATTCCAGGAGAACTCCAGTTTCAGGGGAATCCGACACCCTCTTCTGACCTCTGCGGCATTGCACGACACGGGTGCACAAACTTGCATGCAGACAGTACATTCATACACATACAGAAATAAATAAAAAAAAATTAAAATAAAAAAATAATAAATAAAATCTTTAAAAAATAATGTTTTATTTTTTATTTTATTTTTTTAAGGAAATGGGATGGAGAAATGGCTTAGCAGTTAAGAGTACTTGTTTCTCTTCCAGAGGACCCAGGTTTAGTTCCCAGCACCCACGTGGCAGCTCAGCTGCTTGCACGTGGTACACATACATACACTCAGATGAACACACAGACATAAAGTAAATAAATACTTTTTTTTTTGGTCTTTTCGAGACAGGGTCTCCTTGTAGCCCGAGCTGTCCTGGAACTCACTCTGTAGACCAGGCTGGCCTTCAACTCACAAAGATCTGCCTGCTTCTGCCTCCCAAGTGCTAGGATTAAAGGCGTGTGCCACCATGCCCGGCAGTAAATAAATACATTTTTTAATAAGATGAGAGGCTAGGATGTAACTCAGTTGATAGAGTGCATGCCTAGAATGCAGGAAGGCCTGGGTTCAATTCTTAGTACAACATAAACTCCTCGTAATCCCATAATTTGGGAAGTACAGGCAGGAGAGTCAGGAGTTCAAAGCCAGCCTCAGGTAAAAAGCAAATTTGAGGCCAGCCTGAGTTATGAGACCCTGTCTCCCTAAGAGCCCCTCAAATATATTTTAGACATCCCACATACACAGAGAAAAAATATAACAAAATGCTGGCTTTTTTTTTTTTTTTGCAGGGGAGGTAACAGAAATAAAGGTGTTTTTTGTTTCTTCTTTCTTTCTCCTTCTACTTGTGCTTGTTTAGCATGCATGAAGCTCTGCATTTGATCCCTGGACTGCATAAGGAGAGCACTGTAATATAGAGCTATAATCCCAGCATTTACAAGCTAGAGACAGGAGGATCCCAAGTTCAAGATCATCCTCAGGTCCATGCTGAGTTTGAGGCCAGCCTAGGCTATATAAGACTCTGCCTCAAAAGAAAAAAGCTTCAGTTCTATAGTAACATGAAAAATATAAAACACATCATGAGTCATGTTTCTATGAGTTTAGGAAAATCAGTACTGCTATTTGGTGGCTTCTCATTGGAGGCCCTAAGAGCGAAGCTAGCTCAGCCGGGGCCTGGTGTGGACTCTGCCCTCCGTACTCAACTGAGCTATCTGCCAGCCCTTCAAGTCCAGTTGCACCAGGCAATTCTGAGGAGACCAGCTCAGGTTATCATGACAGTGAGGGGTGGGTGGAATGAGGTGAGGGGGGAATTGGCTCTCTTACAAGTCCTAGTTACCCACAGAGAGGGCACCTCGTGGGTCTGAAGTGGGTCGGACTGTGCCTCTCCATGTCTCCTTCAGCAGCATGGAGCAGCCTGGGTGTGGGGAGGTGCTAAGCAGTGGGAGCAGGAAGCTGGGCTGCACCCCACAGTGTCTGCCTGCCCAGCTCAGCAACAGAGGAGGCGGAGTCTGGATTGAGCCCTGAGATAAGAAACACGTAGCAGCTGACAAGGGAGATCAGAATAAACAGCTGTGCCCCCGAGAAAATGAGCTCCACATTCCGTTCTGTGATCCCACCCCAATCCCTACTTCTCCCCAGTGTACCCCACCCCCATCCAAGCATTTTCCATCAGCTCCAGGGGCCTCCCCTTGGCCTTGGCTCAGCTCCCTTAGAGCTGCGTTCCCACGTCAGCCCCCCTTAACCAGAGGCTCTTGGGGCTATTCTCCAGCTGTCTGGAAGGAGTGAGGACTCAAGACAGGTGGCCGGAGATGGAAGAAGAGAGGCCTCTTCCAGGACCAGCTTCCACCTGCCAGGCCAGGCCACCCTCAGACTCTCCCCTGGGCCATCTAGGAAGGCCTGGGAACAGAGTCAGGGCCACGCTGTGATAGCCGGTGGGGAGGCCGAGGCGAGACCTGGAGTACAGTGGTGGATAAGAGTTTGCATTGGCCTTGCGGACTGGGCCTGGAGACATCTGGCCAGCTCACCGTGGGTGGTCCCTGCTCACCAGGAACTCACAGGACAGAAGGGAGACAGCGGGTCTAAGAGGGGCCCCTGGAGCTAGCTTATGGGAACTCATGCCTCAGCATGGTGCTTGAGGGGCACCCCAGCTCCAAGGACCTCCTCCAAAGCTCTCCTTTCAGAGGCTTCCTGTCAGGGCCCCAAATACCCCTGACTCCTTTCTTGACACATGCTAGCCTGGAGGTTAAAGTCTAAGGAGGTCTAAGAGCTGATATTCTCCCTTAAACCAAGGCCAGGCCAGCCCCTGAAGCCGCCCTGGGTTGTAATTAACACCCCTTTCTTTCTGTGGTGTTTCCATAACCAACCAGTTCTAACCTGAGCAGTGGAGGGCTTCAGGGAAGCCCCTGCCTTGTCCTGAAGGACTCCAGTGACCTCTGTATTCCAAAGCCTAATGTCCAAGGGTCTAACCCAGGGGTGCAGCAGGGTGGGTGTTTGTCCTGAGATTGATCAGCCGTCTTTGCTGTTGGCTGAACAGGAGGATGGCTGAAAGAAGTTAGCACCCTCCCTCTCTTCTAGTGCCCAGGGAATGGATATGGGAACTTCTCACTATCTTTTTGGTGTCTGATTGCTTGGTCATATGACATGCTCTCAGTCTGGACTCAACTGACTCCTTGTGACCCCCCCCAAGACTCTTTGGGATCCTAGCTGATGTAGCCATCCCCACCCCCAGCCAGCAGGTTCAATAAAGAATGCTCAGAATAGCCAGAACAAGCCACTTAATTTGCAAGACTCTCTGCTCAAAAATTGAGACTCTTGAGATGCCTGGTGTAGAGATCCGTCTGAGCAGAGGGCCCTAAGTGACTGCAGCATGATCAGGACGCTAGCCCTGGTGGTAACTAGCATGTGTTGAGCACTCTGTATGCCAGGCACACGGATCTCCTTCCCTGTCTCAACACTCCTGTTAGTCCCTGCACAGACAGGGACATGAAGCTTTAGATGAATCACTCAACTTGCTGAGGTCACTCAGCTCTTCAGTGCTGGAACTGTGGACAGAACTCAGCCGGCCTCTCCAGAGCCTGAGCCCTTTCTCATCAACCCAGGCAGCCCCAGTCTCCAGGGCTGGAGAGGTTGTGTGGAGGGCAGGAAGGAAGAGAAGGCAAGAAACAGCCGGTGACAGTGTAGCAACCGGGGCTGTGGAGTTGGGTTGGCCAACCCAGGCAGAGGCTCAGGTGGGGACAAGCACGAGGTGGACATTATATGAGCTGTGGGGTGCTGACAGACACATAGCTGCTCCCCCATCTTCCCTCATGCCCAGTGTGGGCATTGCTGTGAACTCTGTTTTCTCCCCTCTGTCCCCCTCCCTTGATGTCACCTTTTTATTCTTGTCTTTTTCTTCTTCATGGCTGCAGTTTCCTCTCCTCAACTCTCTCCTCCACTGTCTTCCTGACCACCTTCTACTGGGGAACATCCAGCTACACTGTGACATTTCTATATCTATTTCCATGGTGATAATATCTGTGGTTTAATGAGCACCTACTACATGCCAGGCTTTGCTGCTAACTGCTGAACAATATGTATTCTGCATGAGGTTTTTTTTTTTCTTTTTAAAATTGTATTACTTTATTTTTTTAATTTTTTTGTATTATTTTAATTTTTTGTATATGGGTGTAATGCCTGCATGTGTGTAAGTGCACCCATGTCATGCAATGCAAAGTCAGAAGAGAGTGTTGGATCCCCTAGAACTAGAGTTACAGATGGTTGTTAGCTGCCATGTGGGTGCTGGGAATTGAACCCGGGTCCTCTACAAGATCAGACAGTGCTCTTAACCACTGAGCCATCTCTCTAGCTTCTGCTTTTTTTGTTGTTTGTTTAAATTGGAACAGCTTCTCATGTACCTTAGGCTAACCTTGAACTCTCTATGTAGCCAAGGGAGACCTTGTCTAATCCTCCCACCTCCACCCCCCAAGTGCTGGGATTATAGATATTCACCAGCACACTTGCCTTATGTAGTACTGAGGATTGAACCCAGGGCTTTGTGCATGCTAGGCAAGCTCTCTACCAACTGAGCTATATCCCGGATCAACAACTGTCCTCTTAACTCTCCCTACAAACCTGTGAACTGTATGTCTGTTTTACAAAGGAGGGAAATGAGACTTAGAAAAGCTAAGAAATGTCTTTGGCATTACTGGCAAGCTCTCTTAAGCTCAAATCTGAAGCCCACCCATTCTCCTCAGCATTTCACCACCTTCCCATAGGATAGGGTTCTGTTTGGTACAGACCATGGCAGCAAACAGGAGAGAAATCGTTTGATCAGTAGTCAGTTTGGAGACTGATGCCATAGTGTATAGGGGGAGATTCACATTTGGTCTCAGTTTGACGTTCGCTGGGGTGGGGATGGACAAGGTGTCTTGTCTGCCTGGAAGGTAGTCTTTCACACTTGGGGAGCAGACTTGACAGTGTTGGAGAGTAGGAAGCAGAAGGACTGGGGATACATATGAAGAGGAAGGCTCTTTCACATACTATCAGCATCTTGGCACCAAAGAATGGACTGGGTAATGAAGCTCAGTGATAGAATGTGTGCTTAGTATATATGAGGTCCTGGGTTTAATCCTCAGGACAAAAATAAATAAACAAATGGAAAGATTGGCATGGCATCAGGGATGGCTAGGCTACTTTAACAACTACTACAAGATTAGTTGCTTGGCAAAATGGAAAGTTCCTACATGCAAGTAGAGCAGATGGTCTGACCCTTTGACAGTGCTGGGAGCCCACTGTTTCTCATGCCCCGGGTGTGAAGACAGCACCCTCAGGATGTCCTGAGGCCATCATGAAGCTGATGAGAAGGCAGAGGGCAGAAAAAAGAGAAGAGAGAGAAAATGATGTGCTTTGCCTCCCTTTTATTGAGATATGGTCTCTCTGTAGCCCCAGTGACCTAGAACTTGACATGTAGAGCAGGCTAGCCTCAATATCACAGAGATCTGATGGTTCTTGCATCCTGAGTCCTAGGGTTAAAGGCATGTACTACCATGCCCAGCTCTCTTTCCATCTTTTTAAAAATGTTTTTATTTATTTGTATTTTATATCTATGAGTGTTCTGCCGACATGTTTGTAGGTGCATTATATGTGTACATTGTCCAGAAGAAGGTATTGGATCCCCTGGAACTGTAGTTACTGACAGATGTTAGCTACCATGTGGGTGCTGGGAATGGAATCAGGGCCCTCTAGAAGAGTCCCAGGGTTCTTAACCATTGAGCCATCTCTGCAGCCCCTTCTTTCATTCTTTAAAAACAAAAACAAAACAAAAAAAAAACTATAGCTGGGCATGGTGGTGCATACCTTTAATCCCAGCAGAGGCAGGTGGATCTCTGTGAGTTCAAGGCCAGCCTGGTCTACAGAGCGAGTTCCAGGACAGCTAGAGCTACAGGGCCTATGTGTGTGTTGGGGGGGGGGGTGCCACAGTGAATGTGTGGAGTTGACTCTCTCCTCTCTCCTTCCATCTCTACTCAGGTTCCAAGGAGTGAACTCAGGTCACAGCAAGCATCTTTACCCACTGAGCTATTTCATAGGCCCAGCTCCCCCTTTTCAAAACATGACCTAAAAACATCTAGATCAGTCGGGCGTGGTGGTACACGAATTTAATCCTAGCACTTGGGAGGCAGAGGCAGGTGGATCTTTGTGAGTTCAAGGCCAACCTGGTCTACAGAGTAAGTTCGAGGACAGCTGGAGCTACAGGGAGACCCTGTCTCGAAAAGACCAAAAAAAAAAAAAAATCTAGATCATTCATCCTTTCACCCTATAGAAGGGTTCTCATGTAACCCAGGCTGGCCTCAATCTCATATGTAGCTAAGGATGACTTTGAACTCTTGAAGATCATATATACCTGCTGTGCTTAGCTACCAGGGAGCTTGAGGAATATATATGTATTAAGTTTCTAATAGAAAGATACAAGGAGAGAAAATCTATTTTAAGACAAATCTTTGCCACAGTAATCAGAGTAGAGGAACCCAGGGCATGTAGGTGAGAATGGATTTCCTGTGTGGACCCTCTGGCAGGAGAATCTTCCTGTGTAAACATTTCTCTGTGCAAAGCCCAGGGCAGGACCAGAGCCTGCTGACTGATGCCCTTTTTCTTGGATTGACTTCTCCCTGGTCAAAGATCAAAGATTTTGATGGTCCCTGACCACAGGTTCCTTGGCAAGTTGTTATATGCCCTTGAACCAGAAGCAGCATCAGAATGGGGTTCATGCAGGGCTGACATACTCACCCCTCTTAGGGGGCATCATTCTCTGATAGGCTAGAAGAGTTCAAGTCCCCAAACCTGTGTGGGGCTGCTGAGAAGCTGAAATGGGGCATCAGGAGATGGAGGCTCTGAGAGGGTCCGAGCCAGAAAAGGAGAGTTCCAAGCCTTGGCTATTCTGACAGAAAGGAAGAGTTAAGGTAAGGAGGGCAAGACTGTCACAAATGAGAAAACTTTGCAGAGGAAATCACCAATCTCCACATGGCGATGGGCCACGTCCTGGGATTGGCACTGCGTTCGTGCACCCATTTATTGAATACCTACCATGGGTGTGGAGGAAAGGGAAAGCAAGGCAGGCATGTCCCTTACTTCATGAAACTTAGGAGCTCTCAGGTTTGTCAAGGGCTTTTTTGCCTTCCTAAAGAGGAAAGGACAGCCCATCATAGCTCTGAGAGACCTGCAAGATCCAGAGGCCCCAAAGGGGCCCAGGAAAGCTGTGGCAGACCCTTAGCTGGGAGTTGGATGGCCACCATCTTGGGGCACAGTGTGGGCTGTGGTACCATGGGAAGAACTGTTGGAATGGATTTGGGGGACATAGATTCACTTCTCTCACACCATTCGTGGAACCTGATTCGTCAAGGGGAGGTGCCCTCTGTCTCACCTCCAACTCTATCTGTCCCATTTCTTTTGTCTTAGATTGGATAGGATCCCTCATTCCCATGACCTGTGACTCTGTGTCCTTGATTATACCTCTGTGTTCCAGTAGGAAAATAGGAATCTGTGGAAACATTTCTGGGAAGCCTCTGGGCCTCTGGGCCTTGGCTTCCTGAGCCCCACTTGGCTTTGGTGGAAGACAGCCCCCATGACTTCACCTCCTCAGAAAGCGCCCCAGTGCCATGCCTCTCTCTGTGCATTCCAGACTCTCCCGTCTGCCTGCATGCCGTGCCCCCTTTCAGACAGCCTCTCTTTATTCCCTTAGCGTGGCTCCTTCAGGTTCTGCCTGCATCCTGCTTAAACTCCAGCCGGGAGGTGCTATTTCATACTCTCGCTGAATGCCACTAACGTGGCTAAAGAGTACTGTCCTCTCTCAAGCTCTTCCATATCCGTCGTACACCAGGCATGTGTCAAGTGAGAGCTTTCTGAAGCAAGCTTTTTCTTTCTTTCTTTCTTTCGTTAGTTATTTACTTATTTATTTATCTTTTTAAAACAGCGTCTCCCTTTAGTTCCAGCTGTCCTGGAACTCACTACGTAGACCAGATGGGCCTTAACTCACAGAGATCCATCCGCCTGCCTCTGCCTCCCTAGTGCTGGGATTAAAGGCATGCACTACCACGCCTGGCTATTTTTCTTTTTGAAAAGGTTCTTTTTGGGGGTTGGGGATATAGCTCAGTTGGCAGAGTGCTGTGTGTGTATGTGTGATGCACGTGCATGCACGTGTGATATGCATGCATGTACATTTGTGCACAGGTGGAGCCTGGAGGTCAATGTTGGGTGTCTTCCTCTATCATTTTCTTTTTTTGTTTGGTTGTTTATCTTTTGAGACAGGATCTTACTATGTAGACCAAGCTAGCTTGGAACTCACAGACATCCACCTGTCTCTGCCTCTCTTGAGTGCTGGGATTAAAGACATGTGCTCCAATATCAGGCCCCCAGTGAATTATTATTATTATTATTATTTAGACAGGGTCTTGCTATAGCCCTGGCTGGCCTGGAACTTGCTATTGTGGACCAGGATGGTCTCAGACTCACACAGATCCACCTGCCTCTGCCTCCTCCTGAGTGCTGGAATTAAAGCCATATACCACCATTCCTGGCACTCACAGTGAATTATTAACCCCTCTGCTTTTCTGTGTCTCAGCGCATTTACCTGTAAAATGAGGGTGATAATAGTATCTACCTTACATGTGCCATTAGGAAGCTGCAGGCCCACAGAACACTCAGAATAGGGCCTGGCCCCTAGAAAGCTGTTACATGAGTATTTTCCTCTTATTATGGAACAAGTGTTTGCCATAGGATAAAGATGTTGACAAAATTTTAGGCCCAATGTTAGTTTATAATTCCAGGGATCCAGGCCAAACTGACCAACCCTCAGAGTTGGGGCTGGCTTAGAAGTTAAGAGCACCAGCTGTTCTTGCAGAGGACCTGGGTTTGATTCCCAGCAACCACATGGCGACTAACTGGGATCCAGTACCCTCTTCTGACTCCGTAGGCATTGCATGACATGGGTGCACTCAAATAAATAAGTCATTTGGGGGGGTCTGAGACAGGGTCTCCCTTTAGTCCTAGCTGTCCTGGAGTTTGCTATGTAGACCAGGTTGACGTTGAACTCACAGAGAGTGAGTTCAAGGTCAGCCTGCCTCTGCCTACCAAGTGTTGGGATTAAAGGTGTGCTCCACTGTCGCGCGCAGCAGTCTCGCCGGCAAGAACTTCACGTGGACAACAGGATTCTTCTGTAGCAAACTTTATTGTGTACAGCTCTCTTGTGAGAAGGACCCTAAAATGGGGCAGAAGCACTGCTTATATAGCAGTCTAGAGGGCTTGTGCATGCTCTGCATTGGTGCACCATCCGATGCCTCATTTGCATACCAAAAGCGTGGGCTCGAACATCCTGTGGTTAATGAGCATCCTGTTTATCTTACGAGGAGGAAGTAAGGAGGGGAAGGGCAGGATGAAGATAAGCCTGGAATGTCCTGTGGGCTGGAACATCCTGAGGCTTATCTTACGTGGAGGAAGTAAAGTGAAACTAGCCTTCCTTGCTCGATGGGCGGGAGTTCACAAAACTCTAGCACAGGCTTTCTTTAATGAAGCAGGCTACCAACAGTTCCCCCTTTTCTATTATATGGCTGGGAGAATGTCTGTCTTAGGTTGCCACTGCAGAGGTATACCTTACCCGTCATTGGGATAAACAGCTTGTCAACCAGTTAGGGTCCATAGCGTCCCATGAACCCCCACTGATGACAGCCTCAGCGGTAAAAACTGCGAAGCGTCCCACGAGCTTTTACCGTTATGAGTGCTGGTTTGCCCCGTCAGGTTGGAAATACATGCAGCAGGTCTTACCCGTCATTGACTACTTTTTTAGCATACTAAATTAGATGTTAGCGGAGGAACCTGCTTCCAAAGCTGTAAGGGCTTGTGCAATGACCACCTTATCGCGTCGATGTTGGGCACGGATCCTACATACAATCCAATCCAGAGCATAACCATTATTTCTCCGCATAAGACCAGGCCAAATCCCATCACCCCAGTTCATTTTTTGAAGTGTGGAACAGCGGTGGAAATCCAGGAAGCCAGTCCTTCAGTAAGGGAGGTGTTCATTTTGGTAGAATTTACAGTAATGATGGCCATACGAAGCTGGTTTATCAAGCTGTCAAATTCACTCCAGTTACTATCATGACGAATTGGCATTGGTCTTGGGAACACTGACAGGATCCCCCATCGTGGCTCCGCCTGAGTCATCCAGAGGCTGATCATGAAAATCACGAGCAACTGGATCATTGATCTTTTTATGTTTTTTTATTTTTGTTAATCGCTCAGGCACCCAAATTGGATTTTTTTCTTCCTGTGGAAAAACACAAATAGCTCCCCTGGATCTTATTAAAATAGGATCCGGGCTTTTTTATTTTTTAGATATGACATCTTTTTATTTTACCATTTTTGATGAGTTTTTTATCTCTGAGCAGTGTCGCTCAGCTGTATTGTGACCTGAGTCACCCAAATAGAGGGCAGGAGGGGCGGCAACATCTTCTCTCCCTTACCACATGTACCAGGAGGTCCTTTTTCCGTAATAAAATTGGGGGTTTTCGCGCGCGCACTGAACCTCTCACTGCGCTCGGTTTCTGACATGCTATCCTGGACCATCTCTGAAGTGGTCTGTCCTTGCATTCTAGCTGCCTCACACACCTCATCCTGTAAGCAATTTTTGACTAATTTCCTGACTGCCTTCGTCCCTAAGCAGGACATAAGGAGACAAAAGAAAATTGTGGCAGCAAGGACGACAACCATTCCTTCGATAAAACCTTCCCAGGGGGGAGACAGCCCCAAACCAAAATCAATGCCAGCAAACTCACCAGATGACATGCCTCTCCGAGCGACTTACCCTGCAGTTCTGAATCCTCTTCGAAAGCGAAGGGTCCTCTCGGTGCCAGCGATGGTAAGTTCCCGGGTTTCGGCACCACTTGTCGTGCGTAGCAGTCTCGCCAGCAAGAACTTCACGCGGACAACAGGATTCTTCTGCAGCAAACTTTATTGTGTACAGCTCTCTTGTGAGAAGGACCCCAACATGGGCCAGAAGCACTGCTTATATAGCAGTCTAGAGGGCTTGTGCATGCTCTGCATTGGTGCACCATCCGATGCCTCATTTGCATACCAAAAGCGTGGGCTCGAACATCCTGTGGTTAATGAGCATCCTGTTTATCTTATGAGGAGGAAGTAAGGAGGGGAAGGGCAGGATGAAGATAAGCCTGGAATGTCCTGTGGGCTGGAACATCCTGAGGCTTATCTTACGTGGAGGAAGTAAAGTGAAACTAGCCTTCCTTGCTCGATGGGCGGGAGTGAGTTCACAAAACTCTAGCACAGGCTTTCTTTAATGAAGCAGGCTACCAACACTCCACCATGCCCGAACAAATAATTTTTTTGTGTGTTTTTGAGACAGGGTCTCCTTATAGCCCCAGATGTCCTGGAACTCGCTCTGTAGACCAGGCTGGCCTTGAACTCACAAAGCTCTGCCTGCCTCTGCTTCCCAAGTGCTAGGCAAATAAAATATTTTTTTAAAAAACTTTCAGAGTCGGCCGGGTGTGGTGGCGCACGCCTTTAATCCTAGCACTTGGGAGGCAGAGGCAGGCGGATCTTTGTGAGTTCAAGGCCAGCCTGGTCTACAGAGTGAGTTCCAGGACAGCTGGGGCTACAGGGAGACCCTGTCTCGAAAAGCCAAAAAAACAAACAAACAAAAAAAAAACTTTCAGAGTCGTATCTACATCTCTACAGCGAGGATGGTCAATTGGAGGCAGGGCCATCTGCATCCAAATATATATCTTTGTTTTGTTTTAATTAATTTTATTTATTTTTTTATTTATTTATTTATTTGTATGAATGTACTGTCTGCTGTAGTTTGTGCACCCATGTCATACAATGCGGCAGAGGTCAGAAGAGGGTGTCGATTTGGAACTGGAGTTCTCTGAATTGGAGTTAAGATGTTCTCAGCTGCCATCTGGGGTGCTGGGGATCGAACCCGGGTTTTGCAAGAGCAGTCGGCTCTTAAATGCTAGGCCATCTCTCCAGCCCCAATAAAATTAATTTTTTTTTTTGTGTCGGATTCCCCTGGATCTGGAGTTAAAGGCAGTCTTTAGCCCCATGTGGGGTGCTGGGAATTGAACCTGGGTTCTCTACAAAGACAGTCGGTGCTCTTATCCACTGAGCATCTCTCCAGCCCAAAAGGCATATTCTTTTTTTTTTTTTTTAATTTTTGTTATTAATTTTATTATTTTTTTTCTTATTTGTGTATGTAATGTATGTCTGCATGCAAGTTTGTGACCCGTGTCGTGCAATGCCGCAGAGGTCAGAAGAGGGTATCGGATCCCTGGAACTGGAGTTCTCCTGGAGTTAGAGTTTCAGACGGTTCTCAGCCGCCATGTGGGTGCTGGGGACGAACCCGGGTCCTCTGTAAGAGCGGTCCGCGCTCTTAACCGCTGAGCTATCTCTCCAGGCCCCCAAAGGCTTTTTTTTTTTTTTTTTTTTTGTTTTTTTGGTCTTTTCGAGACAGGGTCTCCCTGTAGCCCCAGCTGTCCTGGAACTCACTCTGTAGACCAGGCTGGCCTTGAACTCACAAAGATCCGCCTGCCTCTGCCTCCCAAGTGCTAGGATTAAAGGCGTGCGCCACCACGCCCGGCTCCAAAGGCATATTTCTAAAGCAGACTTCAATGCAGATACAGAAGCTTGTACGACAAGTGGCACAGTCAGGCAACACGGGACCAGAAGAGCATCAGGTGCACATTCATTGAGGAACAACAGTGGCAGTTTGCAGTAGCGGCAAGCACAAAGTCTGTTGAGTTCTTGAACTCTCAGAGATCCACCTGTCTCTGCCTCCCAAGAACTGGGGTTAAAGTTGTGTAGCACCACGCCTGGCTAGAGCATCCATATTTTAAAAAAATTTTTTATTTATTATTTTTGTATGTGTATGAATGTACTGTCCGCATGTAGGTTTGTGCACCCGTGTTGTGCAATGCCGCAGAGGTCAGAAGAGGGTGTTGGATTCCCCTGGAACTGGAGTTAAAGATGGTTCTCAGCCGCCATGTGGGTGCTGGGGATCGAACCCGGCTCCTCTGCAAGAGCAGTTGGCACTCTTAATTGCTAGGCCATCTATCCAGCCCAGCATCCATATTTTTTACTTGTGTTCTGTGGGTGATGGGTACATGTGAAGATACAGATAGTCATCCAGCTGCCTAGTTATTATAATATTTGAAAAATATTCCATTTATGTATTTACTTCATGCGTTGGAGGCACACAGGGCCAGGGCACACATGTGAAGATCAGAGAACAACTTGCAGGAGTTGGTTCTTTCCTTCTTTAATGTTTTTGTTTTGTTTTGCTTTGTTTTGTTTTGTTTGAGGCAGGGTCTCCTTGTAGTCCCAGCTGGCTTGGAATCACTCTGTAGACCAGGCTGGCCTTGAACTCACAGAGGTCTGCCTGCCTCGGCCTCCCGAGTGCTAGGATTAAAGGCATGAGCCACCACTCCTGGCTTAAAGATGGTTCATTAGCCACCATGTGGGTGCTGGGAATCAAATCCAGGTCCTCCGAAAGAGTAGTTGGCAATCTTAACCACTGAGCCACCAGCCCCTGTGCTCTTTCCTTCTATCTTGTGGGTTCTGGGTATCAAACTGGGGTCTTCAGACTTGGTGGTAAGCACCCTTACCCACTGAGACATCTGGCCAGCAAGACCATTGCAATATTTATGCATAGTGAGTTCTCCATATTTGCAGTGGTCATGTTCTACACAGACACTGTGAACTACTGAACCTTGTTCCTGGGAACACACAGGGTTAGGTTCCAGTTAGCTCACAGGAACCACTGGTTATAGTGATCAACACATAACCTTGTTTTTTTTTTTTTTTCTGTATACATTAAATTCTGTATACATTTTTTCTGTATATATTAAATAAACACATTGTTTAAAATATAATTTTGACTCATTAATATTGAGCTCATGGACAGCAGTAGTATAATCCTCCTGGAACAAACTCACCTGGTTATTTTTCTCTATAAGATATATACATCTTGGCCGGGTGTGGTGGCACACGCCTTTAATCCTAGCACTTGGGAGGCAGAGGCAGGCGGATCTTTGTGAGTTCAAGGCCAGCCTGGTCTACAGAGTAAGTTCCAGGACAGCTGGGGCTACAGGGAGACCCTGTCTCGAAAAGACAAAAAAAAAAAAAAAAAAAGATATATCTTGCATGTAGAAAGAGTAGATAGTGGTGATAGAGATGGCTCAGTAGGCAAAAGGACTTGCTGTACAGGTCTGATGACCTGAGTTCAATCATCAGGAAGGAGAGATTGCCCCCCACCCCAATCCCATTTAATACATGTTCCTGCACTTACATACATACATTATATACACATACACAATAACAATAAATAAATAAAAATTATGAAAAAGAAAAGGAACAGTAGACAGTACATCAACCCTATGCTTGGAAGACATTATTATTTATTATTATTAGATTTATTTTACTATTTTTTATCCATGTCTATGTGTGTAAAGTGTGTGTATTTATGTACATCTGTTTTTGGGTGCCCTTGGAGTCAAGAAGAGAGCACTGGATCCCCTGCAGCTGGAGTTACAGGAGTTTGTGAGCCACTTGACATGGATGCTGGGAACTGAACTTGGGTCTTCTGCAAGAGCAACAAGTGCTCTTAAACATTTCTCTGCTTCTATCTAATTATTTTTCTGTTTTTGTTTTGTTTTGCTTTGTTTATTTAGAGGCCACTTTATTTACTTATTTATTTATTTTTGTTTTATTTGAAAGAAAACAAAATCAGGATGACTTTGAACTCAGTGTATATGGTAAGGATGATCTTGAACTCCTGTTTCTCTACATTTCAAGTACTGCCTGGGGCTATGGGGTGAGCCACCATATCCTGATTTGGGGTACCATTTTGAATAAATAACATTTAAATTTTTATTTTTCCTATTTCCTTTTTTCAATAGCTACATTTAAAAAAAATATTTTTTTTTTTTTGGTCTTTTCGAGACAGGGTCTCCCTGTAGCCCCAGCTGTCCTGGAACTCACTCTGTAGACCAGGCTGGCCTTGAACTCACAAAGATCTGCCTGCCTCTGCCTCCCGAGTGCTAGGATTAAAGGTGTGTGCCACCACACCAGGCTAAAAAATTTTATTTATTATTTTTATTTTATGTGTATGAGCGTGCCTGTATATAGGTATGTGCATCCATGTTGTGCAGTGCCTGAGAGGAGGTCAGAAGAGGGCATTGGATCTCCTGAAACTGGAGTTACATGGGGCTGGAGAGATGGCCTAGCGGTTAAGAGGGCCGACTGCTCCTGCTCTTGCAGAGGACCCGGGTTCGATCCCCGGAACCCACATGGCGGCTGAGAACCATCTGAAACTCCAATTCCAGGAGAACTCCAGTTCCAGGGGAATCCGACCCCCTCTTCTGACCTCCGCGGCATTGCACGACACGGGTGCACAGACCTGCATGCAGACAGTACATTCATATACATAGAGAAAAATAAATTTAAAAAAATTTTAAAAGAATATTTTTTTAAAAAAGTGGAGTTACAGACAGTTATTGGCTACCATGTGGGTGCTGGGAATTGAACTCCAGTCTTCTGGAAGAGCAGCCTGCCCTCTTAACCGCTGAACTCTCTCTCAGTCCCCAGTAGATACATTTTTAAAAGTCCAGAATGCAGAAAATAAGGCATTAAGTAGACTACAAACAGGACACTTGCTTACTGTATGAAAACCGAAAGAAGCAAGCACAGCATGGCCTTGTTCAGCCTAGCTGGGAACATGTTTTCTAGGTGACTCACATCTTTTTGGTAACTCTGCAAATATCTGCAAATGACTGTGAAGTGGCTTAAGTACTAATTTTAGAGTTACAATTGCATTTTATGAGTAGGTGAACTTACAGATATAGAATCTATGAATAAAAAAAGATGAACAGCAGGGTTGGAGAGATGCTCAGGGGCTCAGAGCCGGTATTGCGTGTCCAGAGATCCTGAGTTCAGTTCCCAGCACCCACATCACGCAGTTCACAACTCCCTGTACACAGCTCCTGGGGAATCCAATGCCTCTGACTTCTATAGGCACCTTGTTAAAATTAATAAAGATAAATCTCTCAAAAAAAGGATTAATACCAGCAAGGCACGGTGGTGCATGCTTGTTATTCTAGTACTTGGGAGGTAGAGCCAGAAAGATCAAGAATCCAAGGCCAGCCTTGACTCCATGGGACACTGTCTCAAAAAAATAAAAATAAAAAAAATTCCAGGGTCCTGGATAAATAGCTCAGCTGTTCAGAGCACAGGACACAGGTTTGGTTCCCAGCACCTATATGGTAGCTAACAACCGTCTATAACTCTAGTTCCTGGGGATCCTATACCCTCTTTTAACCTCTTTGGGCATTGGACCACACAGGTACATTTACATGTAGACAATACACTCATGCACATAACATAAAAATAATAACAGCCGGGTGTGGTGGCTTACCTTTAATCCTAGCATTCAGGAGGCAGAAGCAGGTGGATCTCTGTGACTTCAAGGCCAGCCTGGTCTACATAGTGAGCTCCAAGCCAGCTGGGACTAAAGGGAGAACCTGTCTCAAAAGACCAAAATAATCATCATCATCAAAATCTCGCTGGGGATGGTAGAAGTTTGGCTCGACATGTAATAAGGCCTTGAGTTCAATACCCAGCAATGCATAAAACCATTGGTGAAACACATTTGTAATCCCCAAACTCATTTGAACTCAACTATGTAGTGAGTTTGAGGCCAGCCTGGGCTACATGAGACCTTGTCTCCAAAAAAAAAAAGAAGGACAACAATACAAAATTAACTGTACATCTACCTGGCTTGGTATTATATCCAGCTGCTAGGACCCCTCTCTCCTTTTCCTACCCCCCCAATTCAATTCAACAATGGTGGGATTGACTGCCTGACCCAGCAGAGGGCTCCATTTCCTCTCATGGTACCCAGAGCACTTGGCCATTCTTTGCATATTCCCAATGGGATAAGGTGAGAAGACTATCGCTTTCCCTGGAAGAGGGGTGAAGCAGCCTTGCCCTGCCCCCACCCCCTCCCTTGCCTCCCCGCTGCACACAGGGCCTCCTTGGTGAACCAGAGCCACACATGCATAAAAGGAGGTAGGGATGCCACAAGCAGGAGGCCACCTGTGACTTCTGTAGGGCAAGGTTTGCACCGGCACCTGGGGAAGACCCCTGGCGGTTTGGGGGAGACTGTTTTGGCTTGGTCTTTATTTACCCCTTCAGACAGGAAGAAAATAAATAGCTCTTCATGTGTCTGGGTGGGTTGGAGTATGCCAGACTGTATGCGCCTGCTGCACACCGTTCACAACCGTGACCCAGCACCAGAGGAAGTGGTAACAAAACGATTGCTTGTTTTATTTTCCATTTACTCTTGTACCTCCTTCCCGCCTCAACCCTTTGTTTATGAGCTGAATGTTTTTTTCTGCTAGGCTGGGATCAAGTCCTTTATTCAGTCATTCCTTGGGGCTAGAGAGATGGCTCAGCCACTAAGAGCACTGGCTGCTCTTGCAGAAAACTTGGGTTTGAATCCCCGCACCCAACATGGTGGCTGACAACCGTTTGTAACCCCAGTTCCAGGGAATCTGACACCATTTTCTGAGCTCTGTGGGCATTGCACAACACAGGTACACTTAAATACGTGCAGGCATAATATGCTGCTACACATAATATTAAAATATTTAGTAGAATGGACAGTCCATTGAGATGGCTCACTAGGAAAGGCACTTGTTGCAAGTATGATGACCTGAGTTTGATCCCCAGAACCCCTGTAAAGGTAGAAGGAGAGAGCTGACTCCACAAAGTTATCCTTTGATTTCCAGGCATGGTGGTGCACGCCTTTAATCCCAGCACTTCAGAGGCAGAGGCAGGTGGATCTCTATGAGATCAAGGCTAGCCTGGTCTCCATAGTGAGTTCCAGGACAGCTGTGGATACAAGGATACCCTGTCTCAAACAGACAAAAAAAAAAGTTGTCCTTTGACCGCTATATATTTACCATGTTATCCACATGCCCATACATCATGCACATCACACACACACACACAAACACACACACACACACACAAATAATAACAAAAACAACAATAATAAACTTTAAAAATTGAAAATATAGTAATGGGGCCAGGTGCAGTGGTATGCATCTGTAATCCCAGCATTTGAGAGACAGAGGAAAAAGAATCACTGTATCAGCTAAGTCTACAGGACTCTGTCTCAAAAAAAAAAAAAATACCCCCTAAAAAAGATAATCATGGGGGCAGGCATGGTAACACATTTATACTCCTAGCACTAAGGAGGCAGAAACAAGACATTGAGTTTAAGGCCAGCCTAAGGTACACAGCAAGCCAAGTTCTGAAAGAATGGAAACTAATTGGGGGAGATGGCTCTGTGAATAAGAGCTTCTCTGAAAGCATAAGGACTTGAGTTGAAATCTCCAGCACCCTGTAAAGAAAAGCTAGGCATGCATATGCCTGTAACCCCAGTGTTTGATGGAGTGCAGAGATAGGTGGATCCCAAGAGCTTGCTGGCCAGCCAGCCTATCTGAAACAGCAAGTTGCTTGTTTAGTGGGAGACCCTGTCTCAAGGCAATGTTAGAAAAATATAGAGGAAGAGGACTGGAGAGATAGCCTAGTGGTTAAGAGCACTGATTGCTCTTGCAGAGGACCCAGGTTTGATCCCCAGCACCCACATGGCAGCTAAGAACCGTCTGTAACTCCAGTTCCAGGAAAACTCCAGTTCCAGGGGAATCTGAGACCCTCTTCTGACCTCCGAGGCATTGCACGACATGGGTGCACAAACCTACATGCAGACAGTACATTCATACACATACAAGAATAAAATAAATTTTAAAAAAAAGGAAAATTAAAAAAAACTTCTTTGGGCTGGAGAGATGGCCTAGTGGTTAAGAGCGCCAACTGTTCTTGCAGAGGACCCGGGTTCGATCCCCAGCACCCAGATGGCGGCTGAGAACCGTCTTTAACTCCAGTTCCAGGGGAATCTGATGCCCTCTTCTGACCTCCTCGGCATTGCACGACACAGGTGCACAGACCTACATGCAGACAGTACATTCATACACATACAAAAGAAAAAAGAGATAGAGGAAGATACCTGATGTATCCTGCTCTGACCTCTGCATGGGTGTCCACCTTACATTCGTGCACCACATACACACACACACACACACACACACACACAGAGTAAATAAACACTGAAATAAGAACCAAATCTCATGCCACAAGCCTGTAACCCCAGTCAAGCTGGAAGGCTGATGCAGGAGAATCTCAAGTTCAAAGCCAGCCTGGGCAATTTAGTAAAAAAAAAAAAAAAAAAAAAAGGTGGAGCACGCATTAGGCCCTAGTTCAATCTGCAGTTAGTGGGCTGGATGAGCAGAGGAGGAGAAGGAGAGGAGGAGGAGAGGAGGAGAGAAAGAAGAGATAAACAACAGAAACAGACAGTAGAAGTGCAGTGGTTCAACGGGAGAACAGCTTCCTTCTGGGCTTCCTCCTCTGTGCTCCAGTGGTTGTCAGCCCACCTCTAACTCCTGGGAGCACTGCCATGGTCAGTGCGCATAGCCACAGCTCAGAACCCCCAGAGGCCTCCCAGAGCCCCTCCAGTAGGTTCATCTCCTGGTACTACCTTCCCTAGGATCTGGGCTCAGCCAACCTTTCCAGATGATTCTATCTCACAGTCCATAACAACTTTTATTTTATTTTTATTTAAAATTTTTTTTTTGTCTTTTGGAGACAGGGTCTTCCCTGTAACCCAGCTGGCCTGAAAACTCATTGTAGGAACCAGGCTGGCCTTGATCTACAAAGATCCACCTCCCTCTACCCCCCAATTGCTGGGATTAAAAGCGTGCACCACCACGCCTGGCTCAGTCCAAGACTCCTAACTCTCTCTCTGTCAGCAAGAGGACGAGATAGATCCAGGGGTGATCCAACAATAAATGAGAGACATCCAACAAGGGAGAGAGTAGATGGTGACCATGACGCCTTGGGGTGGAGGTTCCCAGTGCTGCTGGTTTGCTGAGGCAAGGGAGAGCAGGGAAGGTGGGTGGGTGAGGCATCTTGGAGACATGAGTAGTTTAGGGGGATAGAGCAGGTGGAAAGAATTGGAAGACGGGGTGGGAAATGTGACCATCCGGACAGAGCCAGGCAAGTGTCTGCTGGAGCTCAGAGGAGATGGTGGATAGGAGCTGTGAAAGTAGACAGAGCTGTAGACCAAATGCCCCACTGGGGAGCTGCTCGAACACAAGGGAACCAAAGGAAGTAAGGACAAGCCAAAGATGCCTCATCAGATGGAGAGCTTGAAACTGCATGAACTTGTGCATCATCCCTGAGATGTTTTGTTTGTTTGTTTTTTTCCACACTGGTTTTGGACCCTGGGTCTTACACATACCAGGCAAGCACGTTCTACCATTGAGCTGTATTTCCAGCCCCAAGCCTGAGCTACCAGCAAGTGCCTGTCTCAGAAAACTAGAGCTATAACGGGATAGAGAGATGGCAAGGGCACTTGCCCACCAGAGCTGATGACCTGAGCCACATGATGGAAGGACAGAACCAATTCTTTTTTCTTTTCTTTTTTTTTTTTTTTCTTTTGAAACAGGGTCTTTCCTGTATCCCAGACTGTCCTTGGAACTGCGCTCTGTAGACCAGCTGGCCTTGACCTCATAGACAAAAGCATCCGCCGCCTCTGCCTCCCGGATGCTAAAATTAATAGCATGTGCCAACCACACCTGGCTTCAGAACCAATTCTTTTTTTAATGTGATGAATGTACGTCTGCATGTAGATTTGTGCACCTGTGTCGTGCTTAATTATGCCTCATGAGGTTGGTCAGAGTATGGTGTCGGATTCCCCTGAACTTGAGTTAAAGATAGTTCTCAGACATCATGTGGTTGCTTTAGTGGACTGCAACCCCAGTGTTTTCCCTCTTGCAAGAGCAGTTGCTGCTCTTAACTGCTAGGCCATCCTCTCCCAGCCCCCAGAACCAATTCTTATGGGTTGTCCCCTGACCTACAAACACAGTACTTTAGCAACACACACACACNGTGGGAGCATGCTTGAGGCCCTAGGTTCAATCTGCAGTAGTGCTGGAGGAAGAGGAGGAGGAGAAGGAGGAGGAGGAGGAGGAGGAGGAGGAGGGACTAGTGGGGGGATGACTACACCAGAACAGGACAGTTAGAAGTGCAGTGGTTCAACGGGAGAACAGCTTCCTTCTGGGCTTCCTCCTCTGTGCTCCAGTGGTTGTCAGCCCACCTCTAACTCCTGGGAGCACTGCCATGGTCAGTGCGCATAGCCACAGCTCAGAACCCCCAGAGGCCTCCCAGAGCCCCTCCAGTAGGTTCATCTCCTGGTACTACCTTCCCTAGGATCTGGGCTCAGCCAACCTTTCCAGATGATTCTATCTCACAGTCCATGACTTTTTATTTTTATTTATTTATTTTTTTGTCTTTTTGAGACAGGGTCTCCCTGTAACCGCAGCTGGCCTGAAACTCACTGTGTAGACCAGGCTGGCCTTGATCTACCTGCCTCTACCTCCTGAGTGCTGGGATTGCAGGCGTGCACCACCACGCCTGGCTCAGTCCAAGACTCCTAACTCTCTCTCTGTCAGCAAGAGGACGAGATAGATCCAGGGGTGATCCAACAATAAATGAGAGACATCCAACAAGGGAGAGAGTAGATGGTGACCATGACGCCTTGGGGTGGAGGTTCCCAGTGCTGCTGGTTTGCTGAGGCAAGGGAGAGCAGGGAAGGTGGGTGGGTGAGGCATCTTGGAGACATGAGTAGTTTAGGGGGATAGAGCAGGTGGAAAGAATTGGAAGACGGGGTGGGAAATGTGACCATCCGGACAGAGCCAGGCAAGTGTCTGCTGGAGCTCAGAGGAGATGGTGGATAGGAGCTTGAAGTAGACAGAGCTGTAGACAAAGCCCCACTGGGGAGCTGCTCAACACAAGGGAACAAAGGAAGGTAAGGACAGCCAAGATGCCTCGATGCAGATGGAGAGTGGAACTTCATGAACTTGTGCATCATTCCCTGAGTGTTTTGTTTTGTTTTGTTTTTTTTCCACACTGGGTTTGGACCCTGGGTCTTACACATACCAGGCAAGCACTCTACCATTGAGCTGTATTCCAGGCCAGCCTGAGCTACACAGCAAGATCCTGTCTCAGAAAACTAAGAGCTATAAGGGGATAGAGAGATGGCAAGGGCACTTGCCCACCAGAGCTGATGACCTGAGCCACATGATGGAAGGACAGAACCAATTCTTTTTCTTTTTCTTTTTTTTTTTTTTTTGGTCTTTTTGAGACAGGGTCTTCCTGTAGTCCCAGCTGTCCTGGAACTCGCTCTGTAGACCAGGGTGGCCTTGAATTCATAACAAAGATCCGCCTGCCTCTGCCTCCCGAGTGCTAAAATTAAAGGCATGTGCCACCACACCTGGCTTCAGAACCAATTCTTTTTTTTTAAT
>VZQC01002072.1:1527650-1550107 GCA_009823505.1 Rhizomys pruinosus | reverse complement strand
AAAAAAAAAAAAAAAAAAAAAAAAAAGTAATAAAAAGAAGAAAAAACATCTAACATATATAAAACAAACAAAGGGCTGGAGATGCAGATCAGAGGTAGGCTGATAGCCTCACATGCCCTAGACCCAAGTCCATTTCCCAATATTAAAAGGAAACAAACAAGCCTGGCGTGGTGGCACATGGCTTTAATCCCAGCACTCAGGAGGCAGAGGCAGGTGGATCTCTGTGAGTTCAAGGCCAGCCTGGTCTATGGAGTGAGCTCCAGGGCATCTGGGACTAAAGGGAGACCCTGTCTCAAAAATACCAAAAAATAAAATTAAAAATAAAAATAAAAGGAAACATACAGACAAACCCCTTCACATTTAATATCTGGCTATAATGTTGAGAAAGCTGGGGAGAGACAGCTTTTCAAGTTTTGTTTGGGGTCTGTAAATGCAACGTAAAATGCTGTGTTTAGATCTTAAGTGAATTGGAGCTGGATGTCTTAGTGGACATGTTGTTGCTACAGTATAAAGATATTGGTGGTTAATATTTTGGTATTTAAACTTTTTCATTTATTTATATTTTATATGTAGGAGATTTTTACTTGGATATGCGTAAGCGCACCACCGCGTGGGGACTGGGAACCAAACCTGGGTCTCCTACAAGACTAGCAGTTCTTCTTATATATCAATATATATATTGGTCTTTTCGATACAGGGTCTCCCTGTAGGCTTCTCAAGTGCTAGGATTAAAGGTGTGCACTACCACACCTGGCCTGCTTAATGTTTTGAAAAAAGATACAATTTCCAGGCTTTGCTTTCTACCTATATAACACTTTAATAAACTGTTTTCTTCACATCAGTATATAAGTTTTATGTGTGTTCAAGTATGTGCCTGTTGTGTACATTCATCCATAGTGCATATGTGTCAACATGCTTGCTCTTGGATATGGAGATCAAAGGCTGACTTTGAATGTCTTTCTTCAATTTTTTTTTTTTTTGCCAAACTGGTTGAACGGCAAGTTGATGCAATCCACCTGTCTCTGCCCCTAGTTCTGGGGTTATAGACCCCAGACCCAACATCACCCAGCTTTCTACATGCGTGCTGAAAATCTGAACTCAGGTCTTCATACTTGGATAGCAAGCATTTCACTCCCGGTCCCAATATATAGATTTTTGTTTGTTTTGCAGACCAGGCTAGCTACGAACTCACAGAGATTCACCTGCCTCTACCTCCCAAGTGCTAAGATTAAAGGTATGGACTACCACGCAGCACCAATTGTTTTGTTTTGTTTTTGAGACAGGGTCTCCCTGTAGCCCAGACTGGCCTGGAACTTACTATGTAGACCAGACTGGTTTTGATCTCACAGAGACCTTCCTACCTCTGCCTCTGTGGTGGATTTAAATGTGTACACCACCACACCCTATCCAGTATATAAGTTTTTTAATGCTTATGTAATAACACCCCCCGCCCCCCATATTTTACTCAATCCTTACATGATTTCCGAAGCTCTATAGGCTCAGGAGACAAATTGCCTGGCTTTTGAGCTCACTGGCTGCTCAGGCCTCTTATACTTTGACCAGTGTCCACTCACGGCACACCTACCTGTGATGATTCTGTGTTTCGTACAATGGATGCTTCCGGGACTGGAATAATTGGGGCTGTTGTCAAGGAGTGGTTTTTGAAGACCAGACATGTTAGCAATAGATTTTGAAGGTGCTCCTGGATGCAGAGGCTGGAGAACTGTATGGAGGGTTGCCAGCCACCCTGTGACTCATTATCAGCCCTGTCAGCCAGACTCCCCCCTCTCCGGCTCTGCTCTGGTGGTTTGTTTCTGTTTTTTCTTTTGGACATGACAGATTCTGCAAACAAGGGCTCCAGCTGTTTATCAGAGGCCCTCCTAGGCCCAAGTGCCAGGGCCACCCACTCCCTGCTCCAGAGGCTGTGGGGTCCTGATTAGGCTGACAGCTGAGGCAGGGGACCCCGGGTAGGAGGAGTCTGCTGGAAGGCATAGCCAAAAACAGAGGTAGAAAAGTGCAGGAAAGGAGCAGGTGCCCTGTTAGGGTAAGGAACGGAAACAGACCTCACCCCTCTGTTCTGCCAGGGCGTGTCCCACCGTCCTCTGCCTGGTGCAGTTCTGCTCCCTTCCCTACCCATGGCACCTGCTCTATGGCCCCATGTGTTCATCTAATTCTTCCTGATGGCATCACTTGGTATTAATTCTTTTCTTTGCCTCCTCAGTAAGCCAACATGTCCTTGAAATAAGGTCAACTCAGGATTCGGTGATGGTTCTCAGTGGTAGAGCACTTACTTGCCTAGCATGCAGAAGGTCCTGGATCTGAGTCTCAGCACTGCAAACAAAACAAAACAAAACAAAACAACAAAAGCCCTAGAGCTGAGCCAGGGTGGTGCACATCTGTAATCCCAGCACCTGGAATGCAGAGGCAGGAGAATCAGGAGTTCAAAGCCAGCCTTGGCTACCTGAGGACCTGCCTCCAAAAAAAGTGACCTTCGGAACAACTTTCAGCAAACCAGCGAAATGGCTCAGCACGTAAAACACTAGTCACACAAGCCTGATAACCTGAGATCCATCCTAGGAATCCCGGGTGAAGGAGAGAACCAGTTCTCCAAAGCTAGTTATCCTGACTCATACACAGATCCGCACCACAGCATGAGTGTTCTTTTTTTTTTAAGTCTTTAAAATTGATTATTTTATGTGTATGAGTGTACCATCTGCATGTAAGTAGGTGCACCCATGTCGTGCAATGCTGCGGAGGTCAGAAGAGGGTGTCAGATTCCCCTGGAACTAGAGTTATAGATGGTTCTCAGCCTCTACATGGGTTCTGGGAATTGAACACCGGCCCTCTGCAAGAGCAGTCAGTGCTCTTAACCGCTGAGCCATCTCTGTAGCCCCATAAATAAATACTTTTAAAAATTAAAAATAGCTGGGTGTGGTGGCACGGGCCTTTAATCCCTGCACTCTGGAGGCAGAAGCAGGTGGATCTCTGTGAGTTCTAGGTCAGCCTGGTCTACATAGTGAGCTCCAGGACAGCTGGGACTAAAGGGAGACCCTGCCTCAAAAAGACAAAAAAAAAAAATTAAAATTAAATCTGTTTTTAGCAGTTTTAAGTATCCCTTTCACTGCTGCTAACCATCCTTGTCCTATTGCACAATAGAACTTTTGAGATTTATTCCTCCTGTCTAACTGAAATTTTATATCCTCTGACAGCATAAAAATAGTTTCAATTCTGTATTAGAAGATAGGAAAGGGAAACTCAGGGGTGCAGACCTTTTATGCTACTTCAAGTTTACTAATCCCTCTTCCCTCCAGTGTCCTTTGTGACATGGGGACATAGAGAGTTCCTAGTCATTGACAGTCAGAAAATATGAATGAGAGTGTGTACATGATGCACCTCCACACGGTACTCTGTGACGTCAGCTCCATTCCCTTTTCATCACAGCCTCCCCACCACTCACTCGGTATCATCACTCCTTGCAAGGCCCTGCTTTGTGCTTATGTAGCACAATAGAGTGGGTAAAGTCAACTAGAGCTAGACTGCCTGAGCTCAAGACCCTGTCTCAGACCATGCTAAGTATGTGACCGTAACCAGCTTCTTTAACTTCTTTATCTGTAATGTGGAAATCATCCATTCTCCATAATAGTTGGGTTAAGCATCTTGCTGGACTCCCCCCAACTCCATCTCCCCTTTTATCCCCCTGAGACAGAGTTTAGCTATGTAGCTGTGGCTGGTCTGGTACTTACTATGTAGCTCAGGCCGACCTTGAATTCACATTCCTCCTACCTCTGCCGCCAGAATGGTGTCGTTAAAAGATGTGTGTTAAAGTAAAACGATACTTAGCTAGGCGTGGTGGCTCATATCTGTCATCTCAGCACTCAGGAGGCTGAGGCAGGAAGATGGAACATTCTGGTCCAGCCTGGACTACACAGTGAGATTGTGTTTAGAGGCCATGAGGGATGGGATGGAGGAGGGAGGGGCTTATTGTAAATTATAAGAAAAGAAAAAAGAATGGAGTGGGCATGGTGGGGCACACCTTTAATCCTAGGATTCAGGAGGTAGAGGCAGACAGATCTCTGTGAGTTCTTGGTCAGCCTGGTCTACATATCAAGCTACGGCTATAATTCCAATACTTCAGAGGTAGAAATAGGAAGATCACAAGTTCAGAGTCATCCTAAGCTACACAGTTAGTTCGAGGCTAGCCTGAGTCACAAAAGACCCTGTATCTAAGAAAAAAAGAGTTAATAATTTTTTTTTTGTACCCACCTGGCCTGAAACTCAATATGTAGACCAGGCTGGCCTCAAACAGACAGACAGAGATCTGCCTGTCTTTTACCTCCAAAGTGCTGGGATTACAGGCATGCAGCACCTAGTGTTTTATTTTACTGATCAAAAGACTATATATTAAAGGAGTTGATTATAGATTGATGGCCTTCTGGATGGGAAAGGTGGTTCGATCCTGTTCTCTCTCTCTTTTTTTTGTTATTTTATGTGTATTATTGTTTTGTCCATATATATATGTATATATATATATATATAATATATATATACATGTATATAAGTGCATTCAGTGTCCACAGAGGTCAGAAAAGGATATTTGATCCCCTGGAACTAGAGTTATGGACAGTTGTTAGCCACCATGAGGGTAATAGGAATTGAACCTGGGTCCTCTGCAAGAGCAGCCAGTGTTCTTAACTACTGATCATATCTCTAGAGCCCCTATTTATTTATTTACTTATGTTTGGGGGGGGTTGGCCTTTTCGAGACAGGGTCTCCCTATAGCCCCAGCTGGCCTGGAACTCACTCTGTAGACCAGCCCAGCCTTGAACTCACAAAGATCCACCTGCCTCTGCCTCCCAAGTGCTAGGATTAAAGGCGTGCGCCACCATGCCTGGCTTATTTACTTATGTTTTGACTTTGGTGGTACTGGGAATTGAAATCAGTGCTCTACCACTGAGCTATACCCCAGCATCTCTTCTTCCCAGTTTTCAACAGTAACTTGGGACGTTGTTTGTCTGGGTGGCATGGATACCTCTGTACCCATTTATAAATCTTGGTATCGCATGCATTCCTGAATCCAACACCACTGTTCATTCATTCAGCAAATAGTTATGGAGTGCCTAGTGTGTGCTGAGCACTTATTAAATATCTACTAAATGGGGCTGAGGAGTTGGCTCAGTGGTTAAGAGCATTAGCTGTTCATGCAGAGGACCTGGGTTCAGTTCCCAGCATTCACATGACAGCTAACAACCATCTTTAACTCTAATTCCAGGGTACCTGTTCTAGTTTGCTTTCAACTGCTGTGACAAAACATTCTGACCAATACCAACTTGGGGAGGAAAGAGTTTATTTGGCTCACATCTCCTGGGTCACAGTTCATCACTAGACCAAGGTAGGAGCTCAGGGCAAGAACGTGGAGGCAGGAGCTGAAGGACAGGCCATGGAGGAACACTGCTTACTGGCTTGCTCCTTTGGCCCATGCTTACCCTGCTTTCTTATACAACACAGGACCACCTTCCTGGGGTGGCGCTGACCACAGTGGGCTGAACCCTCCCATACCACTCAACAATCAGTTCCCCAACTGAGGCTCCCTCAACCCAGGTGTGTCAAGTGGACAACAAAAGCTATCCAGCACAGGATCTAATGTCCTGTTCCGGCATCCATGGACATTGCATTCACAGGTGCACTCATGTACATGCAGGCAAAATATACATATAAAATAAAAAATAAAATTTAAAATATCTACTAAATGCTAGTTCTATGTACTTGGGGTACAGTGGTGACCAAAACAGGGAAAAACTCCTCCTTCCTTTTTAGAACAGGATTCTGAACCTTTAATCCACATGCTCAGTAGGCAGAGACAGGTGGATCTTTGTGAGTTTCAGGCCATTTTGGTCTACACAGCAAGGTCCATACCAGCCAGGTTACATAGTAAGACTCTGTTTCAAAAAAAGGGGGGGAGCTGGAGAGATGGCTCAGCAGTTAAGAGCTTGCAGAGGACGCAGGTTCAGGTTCAATTCCTAGGGCCCATATAGAAGCTAACAACTGTCCATAACTCCAGCTACAGGGGATTTGATGCCTTCTTCTGACCACCTTGGGCATCACACAACACAGTGCACTCACGCCCATGTAGGCAATACATTCATACACATAAAAAAATAGGGCTGGAGAGATGGCTCAGCAGTTAAGAGCACCGATTGCTCTTGCAGAGGACCCAGGTTCAATTCCCAGCACCCACATGGCAGCTAAGAACCGTCTTTAACTCCAGTTCCAGGGGAATCCGAAGCCCTCTACTGACCTCTGCGGAATTGCAGGACACGGGTGCACCAACCTACATGCAGACAGTACACTCATACACATGGAAAAAAAAAAAAGCCAGGTGTGGTGGCACACGCCTTTAATCCTAGCACTTGGGAGGCAGAGGCAGGCAGATCTTTGTGAGTTCAAGGCTAGCCTGGTCTACAGAGTGAGTTCCAGGACAGCTGGGGCAACAGGGAGACCCTGTCTCAAAAAGACAAAAGTAAACAAACAAACAAACAAACAAATAAATAAATAAATAAATAAATAAGTAAATAAATAAATAAATAAATAAATAAATAAATGTTTTTTGGTCTTTTTGAGACAGGGTTTCCCTATAACCCTGTCTCCTCTGTATCCCCAGCTAGCCTGGAACTTGCTACATGGGCCAGGCTTACCTTGAACTCAGAGAGATCTGCCTGCCTCTGCCTCCCAAGTGCTAGGATTAAAGGCGTGTGCCACCACTCTAGGCACAATTTTTTTTTTTGTCTTTTCGAGACAGGGTCTCCCTGTAGCCCCAGCTGTCCTAGAACTCACTTTGTAGACCAGGTAGGTCTTGAACTCACAAAGATCCACCTGCCTCTTCCTCCCAAGTGCTAGGATTAAAGGCGTGTGCCACCACTCCTGGCTGCACAAAATATTTTTTAAAAGCCTGGTTTTGCCTGTCAGTCTTACTGAAGATATAAATTTGGCAGAAGCTTGGATTAATTAAATGCTTTGGACAGTTCCCTCCAGTTCTCAAACTATACCTGAGAGGGAAAACAAGGGAGATTTTCCGTGAATAACATGTAATGTACATAATTCTACGTTAACCACATTCTTATAGTCATAGAAGTCCATCGTGCAGAAATCAGGTATTCTCAGAATTCCTTCACTCCTCACTTTGGTTTGGGGCTCAGATGTGGGTGCCAACACTTCTGAGGTTTAAGGAAAGTTAAGCGGGGGGGGGGTCCCAGAGCTGGCAACAGACATTGCCTTGTTATTCTGACATAATTTCAGATTTAAAGACAAACTACAAGAACCCATTTAAAAAAATCCAGAGCTGGGTGTTCTGGTGCATACCTTTAATCCCAGCACTCAGAGGCAGAGGCAAGAGGATCTCCTGGGAGTTCAAGGCCAGCCTGATCTACCTAAGGAGTTCAAGGCCAGCCTGATCTACATAGGGAGTTCCAGGCCAGCTGAGGATAAAGGAGAGGCCCTCAAAAAAGACCAAATAAAATTCTCTATAGGAGCTGGAGAGCTGGAGAGATGGCTTACTGGTTAAGAGCACCTATTGCTCTTCCAGAGGACCTGGGTTTCGTTCCCAGCACCCATGTCAAGTGGTTTCCAAGTCACAACTGCCTCCAGTTCCAGCTCTGCATGCTCTACATGGCAGTCACACAGGAACACATTAACTTAGAATACAAATCTTTAAAAAATGCCCCCATAATCTTCACTGAGATTTTGGTGAGGAGGGGTGGTGGTGGGTCACAGCGTGAGTGTAGGTGTCAGAGGACAGCCGAGTGTAGGTGTCAGAGGACAGCCGTTGGTGTCAGAGGACAGCCGGGTGTAGGTGTCAGAGGACAGCCGAGTGTAGGTGTCAGACTTACCCGTGTAGGTGTCAGAGGACAGCCGTTGGTGTCAGACTTCCCCGTCTTCCCTGTTTGCTGATAATCTTTTGCTCAGCACTGTGTACCGCAGGCCGGCTGGTCTTCAAGCTTCTAGGGATTCCCTTGCCTCCATTCCCCATCTTGTCTTTGGAGCTCAGGGATACAAGCAGCTACTGCATTCAGCCCTAATTGGGGCCTGGGGGTCCAAACTCAAGTCTTCCTCACACTTGGCAAGTGATTTACTCATTGAGCAATCTGTCCAGCCTAAATTACATTTGATTTATCATTCTAAAATACATATGTGTATATATATATACACACAGTGTTTAATATAAACTGCTAGAACAAAGTCTTTTCCTACTTAACCCTGATAGAATGATAAAAGGCAGATTAGCATCCGTATAATGCTGGTGTCTAAGCAAAACTCCAGGTCATGAGTTGTGTTCATTTGCCTTCTCTCTGTTTCTCCTTAAACTTGGAATTGTTCCTAAGTTAGTTTTATTTTATTTTAGAGGGTGTGTGTGTGTGTGTGTGTGTGTGTGTGTGTTGTTTTTTTTTAATTTTTTTTATTAATTTTATTTATGTATGTGTACGAATGTACTGTCTGCATGCAAGTCTGTAAATCCGTGTCGTGCAATGCTGCAGAGGTCAGAAGAGGATCTCGGATTCCCCTGGAACTGGAGTTCTCCTGGAATTGGAGTTTCAGACGGTTCCCAGCTGCCATGTGGGTGCTGGGGAACGAACCCGGGTCCTCTGCAAGAGCGGTCGGCGCTCCCAACCGCTAGGCCACCTCTCCAGCCCATGTGTGTGTGTTTTAAGACAGGATCTCCCTGTAGCCCCAGCTAGCCTGGAACTCACTATGTAGACCAGGCTGGCCTTGAACTCACAGAGATCCACCTGCCTCTGCTTCCCGAATGCTGGGATTAAAGACATGCACTACCACACCCAGTGTTAGTTTTTAAATATTTATTTATTTATTTATTTATTTATTTATTTGACCTGCATGTACGTAAGTGTACGCAGTGCCTGGAAAGGTCAGAAGAGGACATAGGATGTCCTGGAACTGGAGTTATTTATAGATAGTTGTTAGCCGCCACGTGGGTGGTAGGAATCAAACTTGGGTCCTCTGCAAGAGCAGCCAGTGCTCCTAACCATTGAGCCATCTCTCCAGTCCCCCTAAGTTACTTTTTTATGACATCAACTTTTTCTTTTTTTGCTGCTTGGTATGTGGTCTGGGGCCTCACACATGCTAGGTAACTTCTCTACTACCTAGCTATTAATACATATTCTTTTCACTTTATATTTAAGACAGGGATTCACTAAGTTGCCCAGGTTAGCCTTGAACTTGTAATCTTCCTGTCTCAGACTGAGTAGCTGGGATGACAGGCCTTTGTCACCAGCTCCTGACAACAATATTTTTTTTCATATCCCCATGTCTGTGGTGTGAGTGCATGTATGTTTGCATGCATGAAGGAGTACAAGGGGAGTGTTAGGTACACATGTATATACACGTGAGGGTCTAAAGGTTATCAAGCATCTTGCTCCACTGCTCTTTACCTTATTTGTTGGTGCAAGGTCTCTCAATCAAACTTAGAGCTCACCGATTGAGCTAGTCTAGTTAGCTAGCTTCCTCCGGGGATTTCCTGTCACCACCTTCCATATTCTGGAATTATAGGCAGGCCTGCATGCCCACCCAGCTTTTTTTTTTTTACTTATAAAAGGAAGAGTTTATTTGAGCTCACAATTGACAGTTCCAGAGAATCAGAGTCCATTGTGGTGGGAAGCATGGTGGCCGGGGCTGGAGGTGCAAGCCGAGGGTCACATCTCGAAACAAGCACAGGAAGCAGAGAGGAGAAAGAGACTAGAGACTGGCAAGGCTTGTTAAACTCAGTAAGCCCGCCCCCAATGACATACTTCCTCCAGCACAGCCACACCTTCTAAGACCTCAAAGAACAGTGCCACCAACTGGAGACAAAATGTCTGAATACTTAAAGCCTATGGGGGACACTATCATTCAAACCACCACATACCACTCCTTGGCCCCCATAGGCTCTTTACCATATAAAATGCAAAATGCATTTAGTCCAACCTTAAAAGTCCCCATAGTCTTTACCAATCTCAATTCTATTCAAAAGTCTGTAGTCCAAAATCTCTTCTGAGACACAGGCCAATCTCTTAACTGTAAGTTCCTGTAAAATCAAAAGACTAATTACATACTCCCAATATACAGTGGAACTGAATACACATTCCCATTCCAAAAGGGAGGAATAGAGGCATAGTGAGGAAATACTGGACCAAAACAAGACCGAAAACCAACAGGGCAAACACCAAGTCCAGCAGCTTCATGTGCGACTTCTGGGAATTTACTTCCAAAGGGCTGAGATGGCTCAGCTCTTCCAGGATTGCATGCAACATGGATCTCTTCCTTAGGCTGGTACCACTCCCTGTATGCAGCTCTCCTTGGCAAATATCTCACAGCCCTGGCATCTCGAATGTCTTTTTGGGGTCTCCGCTGCCAACCAGGCTTCACATTCACAGCTTCACAAAATGGCCTGTCAGGGCCTTCTTTATTCAGGGATGCCCCTGCTGCACTCTGCCTGGCCTCTGGGGCTCTCTGAAACCACAGAGGAAGAACTGATAACCCCTTCACTCTTGCATCCTTCGTGCCTCTAAAGCCAGCACCACATGAATGAAATTGCCAAATTTGGCTGCAATTTCGGGATGGACTCTCTCCAACTTTAACCACATTTGCAAATTTTCTCTGCCCTGGACTTGTTGGAGTAGAAAACGCTTTCAGTATTTTCCTTTCAAAAATTGGAGGCTTAGCTGGGTGTGTTCTTGCCCTGAAGGTACTGTTTCTCTTGTTTACTTGTAAATCTCGAGGCCCCTCCTTAATCACTTTAATCACACTTTTTCCATTGTTTACTTGTAAATAGCTAGGCCTCTCCTTAATCACTTTAATTTCCTTATCAAAAAGAACCTCTCCTTCACATGCCTCAGCCCCACCTTTAATCTTCCTAGTGCAGTTTTCACATCCAAACTGTACATTCTGCATTTCTTTCTGCCCCATCTGTTCTTCTTCACTGTAGATCTGCACAATAGTCACCATGAATAGCCATGCCACCATTTCTACATTAGGCTGTCTTGAAATATCCTCCGCCAAAGACATTAGTCCATTGCTTTTCTTTTTTTTTTTTTTTTTGCATGTGTATGAATGTATTGTCTGCATGCAGGTCTGTGCACCCGTGTCGTGCAATGCCACGGAGGTCAGAAGAGGGTCTCGGATTCCCCTGGAACTGGAGATCTCCTGGAATTGGAGTTACAGACGGTTCTTAGCCGCCATGTGGGTGCTGGGGATCGAACCCGGGTCCTCTGCAAGAGCGTCGGTGCTCTTAACAGCTAGGCTATCTCTCCAGCCCATTTTTTTTTTTGAGTTTTCGAGACAGGGTCTCCCTGTAGCCCCAGCTGTCCTGGAACTCACTCTGTAGACCAGGCTGGCCTTGAACTCACAAAGATCCGCCTGCCTCTGCCTCCCGAGTGCTAGGATTAAAGGCGTGTGCCACCACACCCGGCAGTCCATTGCTTTTCAACTTAGCATCAGGCAAGCATTTGGGCTGTGGGCAAACTGCTGCCAGACTCTTTATCAAAATATCCCAGTTGCTGCCTAAGTCTTTATTTTCCTCTGGAACTACATTTTTTGCAGCAATGCTTTTTTCCAGGCTTCTACTAGAATGGCCCATTAAGCTGTGCACAGTAGTCAACAGCTTTTCTAGCCCAAAGTTCCAAAGTCTTCCACATTTCTCCAAACATCCACATGGTCAGGTTCTTCACAGCCAACAACCCACTCAAAGAAAAAAAAAAAAAAAATAAAAAAATTTAAAATAAAAAAATAAAACCACCATGACCAAGGGAACTTATAAAAGGAAGAGTTTATTTGAGCTCACGATTGATGGTTCCAGGGAATTAGAGTCCATTGTGGTGGGAGGCATGGTGGCCAGGGCTGGAGCAGCAAGCTGAGGTTCACATCTTGCAATGAGCACAGGAAGCAGAGCCCACCCAGCTTTTAAACATACACTAAACTCCAGTCCTCACACTTGGCATGGTAAGTGCTTTACCCATTAAGCCAACTCCCCAGCCCAATACCAACATTTTTGAAAAACAAGGAAAGAACTTTTTTTTTTTGACAGGGTCTTCCTGTCACCTCAATTGGCCTGGGACTTTCTATATAGACCAGGCTGGCCTTGAACTCACATAGATCTGCCTGCTTCTGCCTTCCAAGTGCTGGGATTAAAGGCCTGAGCCACTACGCCAGGCAGAACTTTTTTTTAAGGGCCAGATTGATAGACTGATTAGCACTCAGTGGATGAACTTGCACTGAGGAGCATCAGGGACACTAATTTGGCACAACAGGCCTAACACAAATGACAGAATGTAGGAATTCCAAGGGGGGAGGTGTCACTATGGAAGAGAGCCAGCGGAGAAGGGGGTATAAAGGTGATTAAGATTGATTGAGATGTTATGTATGAAATACACAAAAATTCAGTTAAAAAAAAATTCCTGAAACCCTGACTTTAGACTTCTAGCTTCTTTTCTTTTTCTTTTTTTTTGTTTTGTTTTGTTTTGTTTTGTTTTGTTTTGTTTTTTGAGGCAGGGTCCCTCTGTAACCCCAGATGGCCTGGAAACCACTATGTAAACCAGGGTGGCCTAGAACTCACAGAGATCCACCTGCTTCTGCCTCCCAAGTGCTAGAATTAAAGGCATTCACAACCATGCCACCAGTGGACTTCTAGCATCTTGAACTGTGAGAAAATAAATGTTTTTCTTGCTTAAAAAAAGGGGGGGGGGTGCTGGAGAGATGGCTCAGTGGTTAAGAGTGCTGACTGCTCTTGCAGAGGGCCCAGGTTTGATTCCCAGCACCCACAAGGCAGCTAAGAACCATCTTTAAGCCGGGCGTGGTGGTGCACGCCTTTAATCCCAGCACTCCGGAGGCAGAGGCAGGCAGATCTCTGTGAGTTCAAGGCAAGACTGTTCCAGGCCAGCCAGGGCTCTAGGGAGACCCTGTCACAAAAGACACACACACACAAAAAAAACAAAAAACAGGCTCGTCTCAAACTTTCTGTGAAGCTGAGGATAGCCTTGAACTTCTGTTCCTCCTACTTCTTTTTAAAAAAATTTTTTTTAATTTTATATATTTTTGTATGTGTATGAGTGTACTGTCTGCATGTAGGTCTGAGCACCCGTGTCGTGCAATGCCGCGGAGTTCAGAAGAGGGTCTCCCCTGGAACTGGAGTTCTCCTGGAATTGGAGTTGCAGACGGTTCTTAGCCGCCATGTGGGCGCTGGGGATCGAACCCGGGTCCTCTGCAAGAGCAGTCGGTGCTCTTAACCGCTAGGCTATCTCTCCAGCCCTCCTCCTACTTCTATCTCTTCAGTGCTGGTGTGTATCACCACACAAGGTATATGTGGTCCTGGGAATCAAACCCAGGACTCACTAGAAAAGTACTTTATCAATTGACCTACATCTCTAGCCCCTAGGCAAAGAATTTTGAAGCATCTATTTAATGGTGAGCTAAGATAGGAAGATTTTGCTGTGAATCCAGTTTGGTTTATTTATCAAATGTGATTTCCCAAGATGCTTTCTGTGGCTCCAGTCGCTCATCACAGAGAAAGTATATAACCCTATGTTTATTTCTAGGACACTCATAGCACAGATACCCACAAACTGCATGGTGGCTTCAAACAACAGAAGTACATTCTCTCTGATCAGGAGGCCAGAGCCTAATAACAGTTTAAGTAACTGGGCACCCATCTCTGTCCAGAACAGGAACCCTCTTGTCTCCTCCATCTTCTGGTAGCCACAGGTGTTTCTGAGCTTGTAGCTGGACGGCTCCAATCTCTGCCTCCATCTTTGGGAATCATCTTCCCGCTGTGTCTTATACTGGTCATATCAGATCTAGGCCCTTCCTGTGCCGGCACCAGCTCATCTCAACAGTGACATCTGCAAAGAACCCTGTTTCCAAATAAGGCCACATTCTGAGACTTTAGAGTTAGAAGTTCAGCATAGCTTTTGGGCATCATTCTAGTCCACGCACCCCCACCTCATTTTTCCAGCACGATCCTGCATTTTCATGGCTATGGTCCCTTTGCTTCAACCATACTAGCTTTCCAGGGGAGTCACTCTTTTGGAAGAATGTCTGCTTTCTCCCAGACTCACTCTGCTTCTGATCTTCTCTCCTCACTGCCTTTTAGGCTTCTTCCTTTACCACAATGATGATAACGCTAACCTTCATTTACCTGGCTCTAATTATATGTTGGTCACAATTCTAAACTCTTACATGAAGCTGAGTATGGTGGCCCATATCTGTAATCCCAGCATTTGGGAGGCAGAGGCTAGAGGATTTCAGAGTTCAGACTAACCTGGACTATTTATTAAGTCTGTGTCTTAAAAAAGAACAAACCAAGAGCTGGAGAGATGAGATAGCTCAGGAGTTAAAAGAACTGGCTGCTCTTGCAGAGGATCAGAGTTTGGTTCCCAGCACCCACATGGTGCCTCACAATTGCCTGTAACTCCAGTTCCAGGAAATGCAGTGCTTTCATGTGGCATCTGAGAGTACCAAGCATGCAAGTAATACATATAGACAAAACATTCACAGACATGTAATAAAAATAAAAAACTTTTTTTTCGTCTTTTTGAGACAGGGTCTCCCTTTAGTCCCAGCTGTCCTGGAGCTTGCTGTGTAGACCAGGCTGGCCTTGAACTCATAGAGGTGTGCCTGCCTCTGCCTCCTGAGTGGTGGGATTAAAGGTGTGTGAATAAATAACTCTTTACCAGCACAATCCTTTAATCCTGGTTCTTTGGAGACCAAGACAAGAAGATCTCTGTGAGTTCAATGATACATAGTAAAAAAGTCTCAAAAATCAAAATGGGCTGGAGAGATGGTCTAGCGGTTAAGAGCGCCGACTACTCTTGCAGAGGACCCGAGTTTGATTCCCAGCACCCACATGGCAGCTGAGAACCATCTTTAACTCCAGTTCCAGGGGAATCCAACACCCTCTTCTGATCTCCGTGGTGTTGCCGGACACAGGTGCACAAACCTACATGCAAACAGTACATTCATACACATAAAAAACAAAAAGCAAAATGGGGTGGAGAGGTGGTTTGGTGGTTAAGAGCACTGGCTGCTCTTGCAGAGGATCTAGTTCAGTTCCCAGCACCTACATAGCAACTAACAACTATACCTAACTCCAGTTCTGGGAGATCCAGCGCCATCTTCTGGCTTCAGTGGGCACTGCATACATGTGACACACATACATGTAGGGAAAACATTAGAACAAACAAATAAAACCTCCAAACTCCACCAAACCAAACAGACAAAAGCAAAAACGGTTTGATGTAGCACTCTTTTAACCCTGTTTGATAAGGGAGACTGTGTTCCTCTTTGACAGAAGAGGAACAGAGGACCTGAAAGCAAACCTTGCTCAAGGTCTCACAACAAGATAGTCCTGTGACTTGCTGCTGACTTACTTCCTCCTTGCTCTGAGTTGCTGTACAGGTATCTTGACTCCAGTGAACAGTGCACTCGGTGATCCTCCCTTTGAGATCTTTAGACCTGTGAGCACCCCTTGTCCCCTACAGCCTCAGTTTCCACTGAGGCATCTTCCACTGCCTGTCTCTGCAGAGGGAGGGCTTGGTGATATCCTTCAGGCCAGTAACATCCTTTCACCTTCAGAACTCTGCCCTCCATTCTGGGGTCACAGGAAGATACAGGTCCTTTGTGGTCACTGCTTCCTCCCTTCCCAGAGAACTTCTCTAGTACTGGAGGCTTACACCAACAGAGGAAGGCCCCTTAGTGCCCAGTGTGTCAACACGTCCTGGGGGAACGGGTCAAAAATATAACAGTCAGCCTGGGGACACAGCTCCAGTTGTAAAGTGCCTGCCACACAAGCATGAGAACCCAGGTTCCAACCCTAGTAATGTAGTAAAAAAGCTGGGTGTGAGCTGGGCATGGTGGTGCATGCCTTTAACCCCAACACTTGGGAGGCAGAGGCAGGAGTATCTCTGTGAGTGCAAGGCCAGCCTGCTCTACATAGGGAATTCCAGGCCAGCTGTGGCTAAAGGGAGACTCTATCTCAAAATAAATAAATAAATAAATAAATAAATAAATAAATAAATAAATAAATAAAATAGCATGCTGGGTGTGTGGCACATGCTTGTAATACCAGAATGAGGAGTCAGAGACAGGAGGATCCTTGGGTTTTACTGCTGCCCAGGCTGTCTACCGTAATCAGTGAGCCCGGGTTCCAGTGAGAGACCCTGTCTCAGAAATATGGTGAATTGTTCCTGAGGAAAGACATTCAGTGTTGACCTCTGGCCTCAACACACCTATGTGAATGTATGTACCCACATACACATGAACACATGCATATATACAAAATAGAAATAAATAACCATCATTGGATAAACATAATACATTGATTGATCAGTTAATTCCATTGATGAACTGTTTCAGTGTTTCTTTTTTTTAAAGTAAAATTTTCTTTTTTTCTTTTTAATTTTTTTTTTTTGTCTTTTTGAGGCAGGGTCACCCTTTAGTCCCAGCTGTCATAGAACTCACTATGTAGACCAGGCTGGCCTTGAACTCAGAGATCCACCTGCCTTTGCCTCCCCAGTGGTGGGATTAAAGGCGTGCCCCACCATGACTAGCTCTTTTTAAATTTTTAAATTGAATTTTTATATGCTTCACTCATAATTTTTTTTTTCGGTCTTTTTGAGACAGGGTCTCCTTGTAGCCTCAGCTGTCCTGGAACTCACTCTGTAGACCAGGCTGGCCTTGCACTCACAAAGATCCACCAACCTCTGCCTCCCGAGTGCTAGGATTAAAGGGGTGTGCCAACATGCCTGGCCTCATTCATAATTTTTTAGTCAGTCTTAATTGCCATTATACCTGACTCTCCCTTGGCACTGTCCCGCAGCACCTCTCCCACCCCCCAATCCCGGAATACATATATTCTGTCATTTGTGTTAGTGTCCATTGCACCAAATTACTCTTCCCTCTCACTCCTCAGTGCCAGCTCATCTCCTGAGCTCTAGTCAGCTTATCAAGGATCTCTTTTCTAAGGAAGGCCATATCGCGCTGGAGAGATGGCCTAGCGGTTAAGAGCGCCGACCGTTCTTACAGAGGACCCGGGTTCGATCCCCAGCACCCACACGGCGGCTGAGAACCGTCTGAAACTTCAATTCAAGTTCCAGGGGAATCCGATACCTTCTTATGACCTCCACGGCATTGCACAACACGGGTGCACAAATCTGCATGCAGACAGTACATTCATACACATACAGAAATAAATAAAATTAAAAAAAAAATAGAAAGCCATATCTTCCTTACCCAACTGCCATCTACTGCCAATATTTCCTCAGCCAAGGTTGGAGTCTTCTTTTTTAAATTTTTTATTACATTTATTTATTTATTTATTTATTTATTTGTTTATTTGTGGGGGGTGTGCATGCACATGTGCATGCAACAGGACTTATGTGGAGGTTAGAGGACAACTTGCAGCTATCTTTTCTCTCCTTCCACCATTCCGGTCCCTGGAATTGAACTCAGGTCATCAGGCTTGTGGAAAAGAACCTTTACCCACTGAGCCACTTTATAAGCCTCTGCTGGAGCGTTTCTGTGGAAGGCAATCCAGGAGGAAATTTTCACAGTGCCTAAAAACACTCTTGGGGGCTGGAGAGATAGCCTGGTGTTTGGGAGCGCTGACTGCTCTTGCAGAGGACCCGGGTTCGATTCCCAGTACCCACATGGTGGCTGAGAACCATCTTTGACTCCAGTTCCAAGGGAATCTGACACCTTCTTCTGACCTTCAAGGCATTGCACGACATAGGTGCACAAACCTACATGCAGACAGTACATTCATACACATAAAAAATAAATAAAATAACACTCTAAATAAAATTATTAAAAAGGAGGGAAAATGGGAAGAGCTGGTTATTACTTTTGAAGATTGTTGTGGCTTAACAATCAGGCACCTTCTTAGTATCAGAGGCAGCCATGTCAGGTTCAGTATTTGAGGGAGATAGGCAGGTCCCAGCCCACACAGCCCTAGACAACTACTGCCTGCTGGAGGCTGTGAGAGCCTGGGGTGACTGAAGACAGTTGTTCTACCCCCCCACACACACACCCCCCAGAGGAGCCCAGCTGTCTCCCGCCAGCCCTCATTCAGCCACCTGAAGTCATTCACAGTTTTCCTGTCAGTTGGGCCATGTGGGAAGGGGCCCCTATGGGTGGGGAGGGGCTATGTTTCATTTACTGTGGGGCTGGGTGCCTTTCCTCCTTAGCAGAGCAGGTGCCTGGGGCTAGCTGGGTGAAATGAGGACATTCTCCCTCCCTCCGTCCAGTTCCCTTCCCCACCCCAGCCACTCAGAAGCCACATCCCATTTCCTCCTTGGTCCAAATCTGCTCCCCCCATCCGTCCTCCACGCTGACAAGTGTAATGCCCCAGGGAAGGGAACTTGGGAACTCAAGGGAAAGTGAGCGGCTGTGAGATCTACTGTCACTGTCTCCTCTGTTCTGTTTTACTCAAAGGGGAGGAGGAGATAGGAATGCCCCAGGGAGGGAAGAATGTGCTGTTCCAGGGACAACCGAAATCTCTGCCTTAGCCTACGGGCTCAGTGCATGCACTCTCTAAAGATCAGTGATGAAAAAAAAGAGAGAAAAAAAATCAGTGATGAAGCTGACTAACCACCCCTTCAGGGCTGATTCCTTCAGGGCTGACTCCTTGTCCTAAGAGAATGGGCACTTGGGTCTGTGAAGGGTGAGGGAATCAAACTCAGAATTACATTCTAGAACAAAGGTTCTCAAAGTTGAGCCTCTAGCTGCATGGCCTGGAAGACCCTAAAACCAGATTAAGCTTGGGGGGGGGGGTCCCAGCACTGGTGGGGAGGGTGGCAGACAGAGGCAGGTGGATCTCTGTGAGTTCAAGGCCAGCCTGGTCTACATAGTGAATACAGCTGGGGCTACAGGGAGACCTGTCTCAAAATAAACACACAAACAAAAATCCCTGATTGAGATTGTGGGACTGAGGTGGGGCCTGATCATTTGTATTTCGAGGCTGTTTCCCAACTGATGGTGCCTGGTACAGGGACCACATTCAGTGCCACTATTCTAAGCCTCCCCTAAGGAATGGGGGTGGAGAGAAAGCACTGGTGGTGCCCAGAGTTACAGCTCTACCTCCTGCAGTTCTGTGCCCTAACTGTACCCAGAGGGGCCACCTGGCTTAAGAGAAGGCAGAGCCAAGCTGTGTTGGTGCAGGAAGATCAAGAGTTCAAGGCTGGGGCTAAAGAGATGGCTCAACAGTTAAGAGCACTGACTGCTCTTTCAGAGGACCTGGGTTCGATTCCCAGCACCTACATGGCAGCTAACAACTGTCTATAACTCCAGTTTCAGGGAATCTGACACCTTCTTCTGATTCCATGGGCATTTCATGAAGCGGGTGCACTTACACACATGCAGGGAATACATTCATCCACAAAAATAAGGAATAGAAAAATAAAAAAGAGTTCAAGGCTCCCAAGTGTGGTAGGATACTCCTTTAATCCCCGCACTCAGGAGGCAGAGTCAGGCAGATTTCTGTGAGATCAAGACCAGCCTGACCTATGTAACAAGTTCCAGGCCAGCCAGGCCTACAGGAAGATCCTGCCAATAGATGTATGTAGGTATGTATGTATGGATAGATAGATAGATAGATAGATAGATAGATAGATAGATAGATAGATAGATAGATGATAGATGATAGACGATAGATAGTTCAAGGCTAGCCTTGTCTACATAGTGAGTTCAAGTCCAGCTTGGGGTACACGAGATGGCTCACCAGGTAGACTCTTGCCATTAAGCTTTACAGCTTGAGTTTGATCCTTGGGACTGACATGGTGGAAGGAGAGAACCGACTTCTGCAAGTTCTTCTCTGACTTCTACAAGTCTCTCTAGTCTCTCTCTCTCTCTCTCTCTCACACACACACACATGCACACCACACACACACACACACACACACACACACACACACCCCAATAAGATACGGCAGAAAGGAGACTGGCGTTGTGTTCTTGCCCCAACCTGGTCTGCCCCTCTCAGCAATGCTGCCTGCTCACTTGAATGTCTTGTTCTTTTTTTTTTGTCTTTTCGAGACAGGGTCTCCCTGTAGCCCCAGCTGTCCTGGAACTCGCCTTGTAGACCAGGCTGGCCTAAATGTCTTGTTCTTATAGCTCCTTTTCTCCCAGCCCTAGGGGAAGAGATGGCCTTATGTTCTCTGGAATTTACCTTTCAATCATGGGATGGTATGAAATGCTAGACCACAAGTCAAAAGCCTGAGGTTAATCCTCCTGTGGTGACTTGGGAGGGAATCCCCTGTATATAGTGAATTTATAACTATATCCCTTGGGAGGGATTCATTCTCTCTCTCTCTCTCTCTCTCTCTCTCTCTCTCTNATAACTCCAGTTCCAGGAGATCTGACACATTTTTCTAGCCTCTAGGGGCACTGCACAACATGGATGCACTTACATAGGCTCTGAAAACCAATGCTATATATATTCTCTCTCTCTCTCTCTCTCTCTCTCTCTCTCTCTCTCTATATATATATATATATATATATATATATATATATATATTATATTGAAATTGTACAAGGCCAGGTAGAAAATGATGTTGCTTTTGTAAGAATGACCAGAAAATTAAAATGAATGTATACATAAGTATTTACAAATATACAGACAAAAGGCCCTGTGGGACCCCTTTGGGACCACCACCCCGGGCTCTGCTGAGAAATTAAACAGGACCAAGAGAATAACGGATTGTAGGGAGTATGGCTGTAGCAGAGTTAGCCTTCGGAAGACCTAGGTTCCATCTGGAGCCCCTTAAAAAACAAGGGGAGGATGAACATTTATTTTTAGTTTTCTTTTTTTTTTTTAATTTTTTTTAATTTTATTTATTTATGTGTATGAATGTACTGTTTTGCGTGTAGGTCTGTGCACCCGTGTCGTGCAATGCCGCGGAGGTCAGAAGAGGGTCTATGAATCCCCTGGAACTGGAGTTCTCCTGGAATTGGAGTTACAGACGGTTTTCAGCCGCCATGTGGGTGCTAGGGATCGAACCCAGGTCCTCTGCAAGAGCAGTCGGCGCTCTTAACCGCTAGGCCATCTCTCCAGCCCCTTATTTTTAGTTTTCTTTGTGGATTTTGTTTTGTTTAATTTAATTTTTTGTCTTTTTGTTTGTTTGTTTGTTTGTTTGTTTTTTGCTTTTTTGGTCTTTTTGAGACAGGGTCTCCCTGTAGTTGCCACTGGCCTGGAACTCAAGAGATCCTCCTGTGTAAACCAGGCCAACCTTGAACTCAAGAGATCCTCTTGCCTCTGCCTCCTGAGTGCTGGGATTAAAGGCATGTGCCATCATGCCTGGCTTAATTTAATTTTTTAAAAGTCAGAGTCTGATTTAGCCAAGGCTAGCCTTGAACTCAGTACATAGATGAGGATGACCTTGAGGTTCTATTCCCTGCCTCGGCCTATCCAGTGCTGGGATTACAGGCATGTACCACCACCTCTGGTTTATGTGATACTAGGGATGAAACCCAGGCTTTGAGCTACATCCCCATCTAGTCTCGAACACACAGTGATTCTCTGTAAGGTGGTTGGGTTTTTTTGTTTGTTTGTTTGTGTGTGTGTGTTTTGAGTCAGCGTCTCCCTATACTCCCTGTAGCCCCATCTGGCTTGAAGTCATTATGTAGACCAGGCTAGCTTCAGTCTCACAAAGATCCACCTATCTCTGCCTCCCTAGTACTGGGATCAAAAGGATGTGCCTCCACATTCAACTTTGTAAGATAATTTTAATTTAATTAATAAATTAATTAATTAATTTTGGTCTTTTTGAGACAGGGTCTCCCTGTAGCTCTAGCTGGCCTGGAACTCACTATGTAGACCAGGCTGGTCTTGAAGTCGCAAAGATCTGCCTGCCTCTGCCTCCCAAGTGCTGGGATTAAAGGTGTGCGCCGCTGCTGCTGCCGCCACCACCACCGGCAGATCATTTTATTTTCTAATTTTTTTAAATTTATTTTTGTATGTGTATGAGTGTACTGTCTGCATGTAGGTTTGTGCACCCGTGTTGTGCAGTGCCGCGGAGGTCAGAAGAGGGTCTCGGATTCCCCTGGAACTGGAGTTCTCCTGGAATTGGAGTTACCGACGGTTCTTAGCTGCCATGTGGGTGCTGGGGATCGAACCCGGGTCCTCTGCAAGAGCAGTCAGTGCTCTTAACCGCTAGGCTATCTCTCCAGCCCCCCGGCAGATCATTTTTAAATAAGTTTATCTTACTTGGCAATTAAAAACACCAGCCAGGAATGGTGGCTTATGTCTATAATCCCAGCACTGGAGAGACTGAGGCAGGAGAATGGCTTTAAGTTGCAGACCAGCCTGGGCTTACAAAATGAGACTAGATAGATAGATAGATAGATAGATAGATAGATAGATAGATAGTTTGGAGAGATGGCTCTCTCTCTCTCTCTCTCTCTCTCTCTCTCTATATATATATATA
>VZQC01002072.1:1516399-1526509 GCA_009823505.1 Rhizomys pruinosus | reverse complement strand
AAGGGGTCTGTAGGGAGAGGGGGAGCAGCAGGTAAGAGGGAGATAAGAGAGGGTGGAAAGCAGGAATAACACATGTGCTATGTATGCATTATCAATGAATAAATTTAATCAACTGAAAAAAAAGATAGGGGCTGGCACAGTGGATCAGCAGTTAGGACAGCATTGGCTGCTTTTTTTTTTTAATTTTTATTTTTATTTATTTCTGTATGTGTATGAATGTACTGCCTGCATGCAAGTCTGTGCACCCGTGTCGTGCAATGCCACGGAGATCAGAAGAGGGTGTCGGATTCCCCTGGAACTGGAGTTCTCCTGGAATTGGAGTTTCAGATGGTTCTCAGCCGCCATGTGGGTGCTGGGGATCGAACCTGGGTCCTCTGTAAGAGCGGTCAGCGCTCTTAACTGCTAGGCCATCTCTCCAGTCCCAGCATTGGCTGCTTTTGCAGAAGTCCTGGGTTTTGTTCCCAGCACCCACGTGGCTGCTAACAATCTCATGTAACTCCAATTCCAGGAGATCTGACACTCTCTCCTGGCCTCCATGGGTATTGCATGACATGGGTGCACTTACATATATGCAGGCAAAGCAATCATACACAAAATAAAAATAAAATGAATAAAAGATGGGCCAGGTGTAGTGGCACACATCTTTAATCCCAGTACTCAGGAAGCAAAGGTAGGTACATCTCTGTGAGATCGAGCCCAACATGGTTGGCATAGCAAGTTCCAGGCCAGCCTGGGCTACAAGGAGATCCTGTTTCAAAAATGACCAAAAAAAGATGGGGCTAGTGAGATAGTTCAGAAAGTCAAGGTGCTTGCTGCCAAGGTTGACAACCTGAGTTTGATCATCAGGACCCTCAAGGTGGGAGGAGAGAACAGATTTCCACCAAGTTGTCCTCCCTGGTAGTATGCCCGCCCACACACATACACACACATACACACACAAAGTAGATAAGTGTGACAGAAAATTAACAATAAGAAGATGGTGTTACCTGCTGGGCATGGTGGTGCATGCCTTAAATCCCAGCACTCAGGAGGCAGAGGCAGGCTGAGCTCTGTCAGTTCAAGGCCAGCCTGGTCTACAGAGTGAGTTCCAGGCCAGTTGGAGCTACAGTGAGACCCTCTCTCAAAAAGACACACACACAAAAATCTTGTTCTAGGGGATCTAGTGCCCTCTTCTGGCCTCCATGGGCATTGCACACATGTGGTGCACTCACATACATATAGACAAAACACACATACACAAAAAATTTAAATGAAGAAATCAAAAAAGGGATGGAGAGTTGGCTCAGGGGTTAAGAACACTTGCTGTTCTTCCAGAGGAACCAGGTTCGGTTCCCAGCACCCAAATGGAGGCTCTGTTGTCCACTACACACATATCAATCATTAAACATACCAGCAATCAAAACTTATGTAGAAATAAATATAACTTTAAAAAAGATCAAAAAAATTTAAAGATAACACAGATAATGATTGGGTTTTATAAAACACTCAAACAGCCTCACTCTCTTCCCCTCCCCTCAGCCCCTGCCTGGCCTGCGCCACCACTGCATAACCCCTAGTCTTTTCCCGCCACCGTACCAGCTCCTTTTTTCCCATCCCTGAGAGGTGGTCTCCTTTGCGCAGCCTTCACTGGCTGTCTCCATTTCTTCACCAGCTATTTTTATTTTAAAGAAACATTGCATGATTTTTTTTTTTTTTTTTGTCTTTTCAAGACAGGGTCTCCCTGTGCCCCAGCTGTCGCTGTGAACTCACTCTATAGACCAGGCTGGCCTTTGAACCACAAAGATCAACCTCCTCTGCCTCCCAGTGCTAGGATTAAAGGTGTGCACCACCACGCCCAGCTCATTGCATGATTTTGTTTGCTGACCATCACCCTTCCAAAAAAGAAGCTCTGGAGTCTTCACCCAGCCTCTGCCAGCAGCACCGCATCTTCTCTAACCTCTGCTGCTCACAGTGCACGAGCCGGCTTTCATAATTGTAATCTGTACAAATACCATTTTGTGTCTTGAAATGCTTTACGTCACCTAATTTTGGAAGGCTGTCTGTGTACGGACACAGCATCATTTCTTCTGTGAATGGTACTGTGGTTGGTTAGCCTGGGCCCTGGTTGTTATGCATTTGGGTGGTTTCCAGTGTGGAGCTATTTATTCATTCACCATTGAACTTCCAGCATTCAAGCTTTGCTTCTTTCTAGTCTATAAAAATTGCGCTCCTAAAGGTCATTGCCATGGGTCTCCCCGTGTTCTAGCAGCCTCTTCTCAGTCGTTGATGAAAACCTTGTCCTGACTTTACTTGGACCTGCCTGACTGCGCACGCTCGTGGTCATCCCTCAGCTCGTTCATCAAACTCTAGAATCCCAGCCTCCTCTCCCTCTGCAGTTTTAAGACAACTTAGCCAGCCTGGTGGTGCAAGCCTGAAATCTCATTTACTGAGATGACTGAGGCAGGAGAGCCCCAATTTCAAGGCCTGTTTAGGTTACTGACTAAGTTCGAGGCCAGCCTGAACTTAGGGAGACAGTCCCTCAACAGGAAAGTGATAGAATGGTTGCCTTTTTTTTTTGTCCTGTAGCCCTAGCTGACTGGGAAGTTGGTCTGGGAGTGCTGGGATTAAAGGCATGCACCCCCCCCCCCCAGCTAGAATGGTTGTCCTAACAGGTGGGAGGGCCTAGGTTTTATCCCCAAAACTGCTTAAAAAACAGGTGTGAGGGGCTGGAGAGATGGCCTAGTGGTTAAGAGCACCGGCTGCTCTTGCAGAGGACCTGGGTTCGATCCCTAGCTAAGAACCGTCTGTAACTCCAATTCCAGGAGAACTCCAGTTCCAGGGGAATCCGACACCCTCTTCCAACCTCCAAGGCATTGCACGACACGGTTGCACAAACCTACATGCAAACAGTACATTCATACAAATAATAAATAAATAAATAAATAAATAATAATAACTAAAATAAAAATTTAAAAAACAAACAGGTGTGAGTCCAAAAAAGATGACGCAGCAGGTAAAGGCACTTACCTCTAGGCCTGCCCACCTCAGTTTGATTCCTTGGGACCCTCATGGTAGAAAGGAAAGAACTGACTCCTGAAAATCATCCTCTAACTTCTACACTTTTTATTATTATTATTATTATTATTATTATTATTTTAATTTTTATTTTTTACCTCTACACTTTTTAAAAGCCCGCATTGTATAACCCTTGAAGGTCAGAAGAAGGCGCCAGATCCCTGGAACTGGAGTTATGGACCGTTATTAACTCCCATGTATGTGCTGGGAACTGAACCCTGGTCCTTTGCAAGAGTAGCCAGTTCTCTTGACTGAGCCATCATCTCTCCAGCATTTTTTTTTTTTTTTTTTTTTTTTTTTTTTTTTTTCCTTTTTGTTCTTTTTTTTTTTTTCTTTTATTTTTTTTTTTTTGTGTGTGGTGTGTGTGTTTGAGATAGGGTTTCCCTGTAGTACCAGCTGACCTGGAACTCACTCTGCAGTCCAGGCTGGCCTTGAACTCACAGAGATCCACCTGCTTCCACCTCCCAAATTCTAGGATTACAGGCATGCAGCACCATGCCAGTGACGTCTATACTTTTTATTTGGTACGGGAGCTCAAGCTCATGGCTGTGCATGCTAAACAAGCACTCTACTGATTGAGGTACATTTCTAGCCCTATTTTTGGCCTTTTTTTTTTTTTTTTAAAGACAGGGTCTAACTATGTAGCTCTGGCTGGCCTAGAACTTACTATATGGATCAGGCTGGCCTTGAGTTCTAAACTGGCCTTGAGTGCTAAAATTTGAAAGGCTTTGTACGCACCGTTACTTGTGTCCTATTCTTTATTTATTTATTTATTTATTATTTATTTTTTATTTATTTTGGTTTTCTTTTTGAGACAGGGTCTCCCCGTAGCCCCCAGCTGTCCTGAATTCGCTCTGTAGACCAGGCTGGCCTTGAACTCCAAGATCCGCCTGCCTCTGCCTCCCAAGTTCAGGACTAAAGGCATGCGCCACCAACGCCCGGCTTGACTTGGTCCTATTTTTTGTTTTTTAATTTAATTTTTAAATTTATTTCCGTATGTGTATTATTGTATCTGTCTGCATGCAGTTTGGTGCACCCATGGTCGTGCAATCCACGAGGTCAGAAGAGGGTGTCGGATTCCCTGACTGGAAATTAAAGACATTTCTTAGCTGCCATGTGGGTGCATGGAGGATCGAAAACCCGGGTCCTCTGGCAAGAGCAGTAGGGGCGCTCTTAACGCTAGGCCATCGCTCCAGCCCCCTATTTGTTTTTTTATTAAACAAGGTCTTCCTTGTCACCCAGCTTGTCTTGAACTTCCCTATAATTCACTTGGATGCCTGTTCCAAACATAGCCTCCCAAATTGCTGAGACTATGTCACCTGTAACCATACCTGCAGTGTAATTTCATTCATTTTTAACTTCCTTAATTCTGTGCCTTATCAATTCTAGAATGTTTTTCCTAGTGCTGATGTTGGAACCCAGGACCTCACATTTTGGCTAGGCAGGTTGACTGTATCAGTTGAGCTGTCTCTCCAGCCCCAATTTCAGATCTTTTGCTCTTTCCTAATATATGCACTATATTAAGTGTGTTATTTGTTTTGTTGGCAATCTGATATATTTCTTTATTCATTCTCTGTACTGTAAAATGCACAGATTTGTAGTCCTGTGAGCTTTGATACTTTTTTTTTTTTTTTTTTTTTGGTCTTTTTGAAACAGGGTCCGCCCTGTAAGCCCGGCGTCCGCTGGAAATAGGTCTGTTCTAACAAGACCAGACTGGCCTTGAACTCAGAGATCTGCCTGCCTCTGCCTCCAGAGTGCTGGGATTCAAGGTGTGTGACATTACACCCAGCTGAGTTTTGACAAATTTATTTATTTATTTATTTATTTATTTATTTATTTATTTATGTTTGGTCTTTTTGATCTTTTTGAAAAGCCATGTTACGATCATTCCAATTAAACTATAGGATGTTTCCATCACCCCAGAAATTTCAATGGGGCCTACTTTGGATAATTTTCCTCTTCACCTCCAGAATTAGAACTCTGTGCAGAATTTCAGCTCAACAAGATCCAGCAGTATAGTCTCTTCTGAGTCCAGTTTTATTCACTCTGTACGTGGTGGACAGTAGCAATTTGTTCCTTTCTTGGGCCAAGTTACATTCCAGTGTATGGCTGTATATACAGTGTTTGTTTATCCATCCCCGTGTTGACAGGCATTTGGATTGCCTTTCCAGGTTTGTTGCTCTCAACTCAACATCTAATGAACATCCTTGTGCAATGTCGTTTTGTGTCTCTCCTCTTTTTTTTTTTTTTTTTTTTTGTCTTTTCAAGACTGGGTCTCCCTGTAGCCCCAGCTGTCCTGGAACTCACTCTGTAGACCAGGCTGGCCTGGAACTCACAAAGATCCGCCTGCCTCTGCTCCCAAGTGCTAGGATTTGTTTTTTTCCAAGTGCAGGATTAAAGGAGTGGCGCCACCACGCCCAGCTCTTTTGTTTCTTTTAAAAATTAATTTATTTATTTGGGTTTTTTTTTTTTCTGCATGTAGGTTTTTGCAACCGTGTTGTGCAATGTGTGGAAGTCAGATGACACCTCCTAGGAATTGGTTTCTCTCTGTCCACATTATGAGGAATAAATCTCAGGTCCTCTAGTTTGGCAGCAAGCACCCTTATCATATGAGCCGTCCCATGGGCCCCTGAGGCATGCCTTTAATGCATGTAAGGTTTCTGTTAGGTAGGTACTACCAGGGGGATGGCAGGGGCTTAGTGTAGATATCTCAGGAATTTATTAGATTTCTTCTTTCTTGTCCTTCCTTCCTTCTTCCTTCCTTCCTTTTCTTCTTCCTTCCTTCCTTCTTTTCTTTCTTTTNCTTTATTTTTATTCATTTCATCCCATTCATTCATTTTTTTTTTTTTTTTTTGTCTTTTCGAGACAGGGTATCCCTGTGCCCCAGCTGTCCTGGAACTCCACTCTGTAGACCAAGCTGGATTTGAACTCACAAGATCCGCCTGCCTCTGCCTCCAGTGCTAGTATTAAGGGTGCGTTCCACCACACCCGGCTCTTATTTATTTATTTTTATGTGTATGCATGTATTGTCTATGCAGGTTTGGCATCATGTCATGCAAGCCACGAGGTCGGAAGAGGGCGTCAGATTCTCATGGAACTGGAGCTTAAATGGTTCTCAGCGCCATGTGGGTGCTGGGACGAACCAGGTCCTCTGCAAGAGCAGTTGGTACTCTTAAACCGCTAGGCCATCTCTCCAGCCCCTAGGGCGTTAATTTTTTTTAATTAAAAATGAGAACTTGGGGCCCTATCCATCTTTGTTGAACTATTGGCAACTGAGGGATTCTGGGATTTTTGTTGTGAGCCAAAAAGGTTATTTTGGATATTTCCAAACCAATAGGCGCAAAGACTGTCCTAGTTAAAAAAATGGGGGTCACAAAACAAACCAAAAATGCATGAATATAGGAAAGGGGTCTGTAGGGAGAGGGGGAGCAGCAGGTAAGAGGGAGATAAGAGAGGGTGGAAAGCAGGAATAACACATGTGCTATGTATGCATTATCAATGAATAAATTTAATCAACTGAAAAAAAAGATAGGGGCTGGCACAGTGGATCAGCAGTTAGGACAGCATTGGCTGCTTTTTTTTTTACTTTCATTTTTATTTATTTCTTTATGTTATGAAGTACTGCCTGCATGCAAGTCTGTGCACCCGTGTCGTGAATGCCACGGAGATCAGAAGAGGGTGTGGCTTCCCCCTGGAACTGGCGTTCTCGGAATTGGAGTTTCAGATGGTTCTCGCCGCCCTGTGGGGGCTGGGATCGAACCTGGGTCCTCTTAAGAGCGGGTAGCGCTCTTAACTGCTAGGCCATCTCTCCAGTCCCAGCATGGCGTGCTTTTGTAGAGGTCCTGGGTTTTGTTCCCAGCACCCACGTGGCCTGCTAACAATCTCATGTAACTCCAATTCCAGGAGATCTAACTCCCTCCTGCACTCCATGGGTATTGCATGCATATGGGTGCACTACATATTATGCAGGCAAGCCATCATACACAAAATAAAAATAAAAGACATTAAACGGAATTGGGCCAGGTGTAGTGGCACACATCTTTAATCCCAGTAATCAGGAAGCAAAGGGTAGGTAACATCTCTGTGAGACTCGCGCCCAACATGGTTGGCAAGCAAGTTCCAGGCCAGCCTGGGTACAAGGGATCCTGTTTCAAAAAATGACCTAAACAAAGACAAAAAAGATGGGGTTAGTGAGATAGTTCAGAAAGTCAAGGTGCTTGCTGCCAAGGTGACAACCTGAGTTTGATCATCAGGACCCTCAAGGTGGGAGGAGAGAACAGATTTCCACCAAGTTGTCCTCCCTGGTAGTATGCCCGCCCACACACATACACAACATACACACACAAAGTAGATAAGTGTGACAGAAAATTAACAATAAGAAGATGGTGTTACCTGCTTGGCATGGTGGTGCATGCCTTCATCCCAGCACTCCAGGAGGCAGAGGCAGGCGAGCTCTGCAGTTCAAGGCCAGCATGTAATACAGCGTGATTTCCAGGCCAGTTGGAGCTACCGTTGAGACCTCCTCAAAACAGACACCACACACAACATCTTGTTCTAGGGGATCTAGTGCCCTCTTCTGGCCTCCCTGGGCATTGCAACACATGTGGTGCCACCTTTCACCTACATATAGACCAATACTCCACATACACAAAAAATTTAAATGAAGAAATCAAAAAAGGGAGGAGAGTGGCTCAGGGGTTAAGAAAACACTTGCTGTTATTCCAGAGGAACCAGGTTCGGTTCAGGCACCCAAATGGAGGCTCTGTTGTCCACTACACACATATCAATCATTAAACATACAGCAATCAAACTTATGTAGACCCAATAAAATATAAAAAAAAACAACTTTAAAAAAGATCAAAAAAATTTAAAGATAACACAGATAATGATTGGGTTTTATAAAACACTCAAACAGCCTCACTCTCTTCCCCTCCCTCAGCCCCTGCCTGGCCTGCGCCACCACTGCATAACCCCTAGTCTTTTCCCGCCACCGTACCAGCTCCTTTTTTCCCATCCCTGAGAGGTGGTCTCCTTTGCGCAGCCTTCACTGGCTGTCTCCATTTCTTCACCAGCCTATTTTTTATTTTAAAGAAACTTGCATGATTTTTTTTTTTTTTTGGTCTTTTCAAGACTGGGTCTCCCTGTAGCCCCAGCTGTCCTGGAACTCACTCTGTAGACCAGGCTGGCCTGGAACTCACAAAGATCCGCCTGCCTCTGCCTCCCAAGTGCTAGGATTTTTTTTTTCCAAGTGCTAGGATTAAAGGAGTGCGCCACCACTCCCAGCTCTTTTTGTTTCTTTTTAAAAATTAATTTATTTAAATTGTGTATGGGGGTGCCTAAGTGTGGGTGTGCTAATGTGCATGTGTGGAAGTCAGAGGACAACTCCTAGGAATTGGTTCTCTCCTTCCACAGTATGGGAATAAATTCAGGTCATTAGGTTTGGCAGCAAGCACCCTTATCATATGAGCCGTCCCATGGGCCCCTGAGGCATGCCTTTAATGCATGTAAGGTTTCTGTTAGGTAGGTACTACCAGGGGGATGGCAGGGGCTTAGTGTAGATATCTCAGGAATTTTATTATATTTCTTTCTTTCTTTCCTTCCTTCCTTCCTTCCTTCCTTCCTTTCTTTCCTTCCTTCCTTCCTTCTTTTCTTTCTTTTCTTTCTTCAGGTATCACTGCATTGCCTAAACTGGCCTCAGACTCCCGGGCTCTCCCTGTCTCAGCCTCCTAAATAGCTGAAACTCCAGGCTCTCTACTAGATCCAGCTGTCTCATAGGTTTTAACCTGTGATACTTTGATTCATTCTAGAACTCACTCCATAGCCCAGACCAGGCTAGCTTTGATCTCACAGAAAACTACTTGTCTCTGCCTCCTGAGTGCTGGGATTAAAGGTGTGCAAGCCCCCTGGCCTATTATTATTTTTATAGTGTATAAGATGTGATGTATATATGTGTTCATGTGTCCTGAGTGTGAGCACCATGCCATAGGTCACATGCCTCTGGAGGTCTGCAGACCCCCTCCCGTGTCATTCCTCACTTACTACCTTGTTTGAAACCGGATCTCTTTTGTGGGGGGAGCTTTTTGAGACAGGGTCTCCCTGTAGTTCCAGATGTCCTAGAACTTACCATGTAGATCAGGCTGGCCTTGAACTCACAGAGATCCGCCTGCCTCTGCCTCCTAAGCGCTGGGATTAAAGGCCACCATCGTGTGCCACCATGCCCTGCTTAAAGATGGTTCTTAGCTACCATGTAGGTGCTGGGAATTGAACCTGGGTCCTCTACAAGAGCAGTTGGCACTCTTAACCACTGAGCCATCTTTCCAGGCCCCTTTCTTTGTTGTTTTTTTTTTTGTTTGTTTGTTTTGTTTTGTTTTGTTTTGGGGTTTGTTTGGTTTTTTTTACTTATTTTTGTTCCTCTGTTTTGACAGGGTCTTGCTGTGTGATTCTGGCTCCTTTGGAGCCTGCTATGTAGACCAGGCTGGCCTCAAACTGAGAGAGATCCTTCTGCCTCAGCCTCCCTAGTGATGAGATTAAAGGAATGTGCCACTGTCCCTGGCAGCTGTGCCCTGCTTTTAGGTGGACTTCAGGGTTTCAAGCTCAGGTCTCGTTGCTTATATAACAAGCACTTTAACCTACTGAGCCATCTCCTCAGCCCGTATCACTTTTATTTTTATCTAAAGTCTAGCTATTTAACTTACCAGTGCATGGCCATAGGCAAATTCCTTAACCTCTGTAAACTTCAGTTTCCTCATCTTTGAAACTGCAATAATAACAACTAACAGCCCAGTACAGGGCCCAGCTGCAAGGATATTGATCTTGAAGATTGCTTCTGTTAGAATGACAAATGTTGATAGTTGATAATTTCCCAACATCCCAGGTCACCTCTAACCTATTACTTCAGCTTGGAGTCCTTATTTAAAATAGGTGCAGAGTTGGAGCCTGGAATGTCATCAGTTTAGAACAATCTGTACTTTCTTTTATTCTTTTTTTCCTTTTTCCTTCTTTTGTTCTCTCTCTCTCTTTTTTTTTTTTTTTTTTTTTTTTTTTTTTTTTTTTTTT
>VZQC01002072.1:1475505-1491154 GCA_009823505.1 Rhizomys pruinosus | reverse complement strand
TCTGTCTGTCTGTCTGTCTCCTCTCTCTCTCTCTCTCACACACACACACACACACACACACACACACGCACGCACGCACGCACGCACGCACACACAAACTAGGGTCTTGCTCCATAGCCAAGCTGCCTTGAAGATATCCTCCAGCACCAGCCTCCTGAATGTTGACTTTATAGGTGTGTGTCTCCATGCCCAACTTCTTTTCTTTTTGCAGACTGGGTCACATGTAGCCCAGGCTGTCCTTTAATGTCTATATAGCTGAGAATGACCTCGAACTCCTGGTCCTCCTCCTGCCCCCACCTTCCAAAGACTGTGGTTGCAGTCATGCCTAGCTGTCTTCTCTTTTCATCTGTCTTAGTTCAGACCCAGAATTTTTGTGAATTCTCAATTCTTCACGCTATGGAGAGCTTAGGGGGGCAACTGCAAATGAGCGAATACATTAATAAATTAGGAAGCTTGGGTTCCCCTCTGATAATGAGATTATTGTTATGGATGAAGAGGTCTGACTCAATAGATTGTTGATTTGGGAATAATTATATCCAGCCTAGGAGGGGGCTGACCCTCTGAGAATTTTGAATATGGGATAGATAGAGCACCCACAAAGAAACAGCTTAGTGATCCTGTGTAATTCAGGATTACTATTCAGTAATTCAGAATTACTATTCTGAATTTTTTGTTTTTATCTTTTTTTTTTTAAGAAACCCCAAATGCCCTTGTTTTTATCTTTTGAGACAAAGTCTCATGTAGCCCAGGCTAGTTTCAAACATAAAAATCCAGTATGGCTACACCTGCCTGGAACTTCAGTATTGAGGGTCAGAGACTGGTGGATCCTGGGAGTTGGATGGTAGCCAACCTAGCAGGAACAGCCAGCTCCAAGTTCAGTGAGAGATCCTGTCTCAAAGGAATAAACCAGAGAGTTAGAGAAAAATATCCAAAGTCTTCCCCTGCGTGGGTCATGGGTGCACCCACTGGCACACATGCACACACATATATGCAAACATATACACACAGCATGAACACATACACTCTCTCACACACACACACAATTTTTTTTTTTTTGTCTTTTCGAGACAGGGTCTCCCTGTAGTCCCAGCTGGCCTGGAGCTCACTCTGTAGACCAGGCTGGCCTTGAACTTGCAGAGATCTGCCTGCCTCTGCCTCCCAAGTGCTAGGATTAAAGGCATGCGCCACCACACCCAGCTGGTTTTAAAATTTTTTTTATTATTATTTTGTTTGTATATGAGTGTACTGTCTGCATGTAGGTTGGTGCACCCCTGTTGTGCAGTGCCTCGGACGTCAGAAGAGAGCGTCAGATTCTCCTGGAACTGGATTTAAAGACAGTTCTCAGCCGTCATGTGGGTGCTGGGAATTGATCCCCGGTCCTCTGCAAGAGCAGTCGGCTCTCTTAACCACCGAGCCATCTCTCCAGCCCTGGTTTATTTTATTTTTTTATGTGTATGAGTATATTACCTGCATGAATGTAAGTGTACCTGTGTCATGCAGTGCCCAAGGAGGTCAGAAGAGGCCATCGGATCCCCTAGAACTGGAGTTAAGGATGGTTGTTAGCTGTCATGTGGGTGCTGGGAAATGAACCTGGGTCCTCTGCAAGAGCAGCCAGTGTTCTTACCCGCTGAACTGTCTCTTTAGCCCCCAACAGAAAAAAATTTTTTTTTGTCTTTTTGAGACAGGGTCTCCTTATAGCCCCAGGTGTCCTGGAACTCACTCTGTAGACCAGGCTGGCCTTGAACTCACAGAGATAAGCCTGCCTCTACCTCCGAGTGCTAGGATTAAAAGTGTGTGCCACCTCCCCTGGCTTAAAGATGGTTCTTAGCTGCCATGTGGGTTCTGGGAATCAAACCTGGTCCTCTGCAAGAGCAGTCGGTGCTCTTAACTGCTGAGCCATCTCTCCAGCCCAAGAATTTCTAATAATAATTTTTGTAAAGATAAAGGGCTAGAGTGCTTGCCTAGCATGCAAGAGGCCCAGTGTTGTAAATCAATCAATCAATCAATCAATCAATCAATCACCTAGTATTAAATTTCTTTTTCTTTTTCTTTTTCTTTGGTCTTTTCTGAGACAATGTCTCCCTGTAGCCCCAGCTGTCCTGCAAGTCACTATGTAGATCAGAAGGGCCTTGAACTCACAGAGATCCACCTGCCTCTGCCTTCCAAGTGCTAGGATTAAAGGCGTGGGCCACCATGCCTGACTCAGAATTCCTTTATAGGTGAGGAACATAATTTTTCCTTTTTTTTTTTAAATTTTTTTATTTATTTCTGTATGTGTAGGAATGTACTGTCTGCATGCAGGTTTGTGCACCCGTGTCGTGCAATGCCGCAGAGGTCAGAAGAGGGTCTCGGATTCCCCTGGAACTGGAGTTCTCCTGGAATTGGAGTTTCAGACAGTTCTCGGCCGCCATGTGGGTGCTGGGGATCGAACCCGGGTCCTCTGTAAGAGCGGTCGGCGCTCTTAATCGCTAGGCCATCTCTCCAGCCCCTTTCCTTTTTTTAAATTAAATTATATATATATATACATATATATATATGTGTGTGTGTGTGTGTGTGTGTGTGTGTATGAATGTTTTGCCTATATGTATGTAAATTCATCATGTACATGTGAAAGTCAGAAGAGGGTGCTGGATCTCCTGCTGAAACTGGAGTTACAGATGGTTGTTAGCTGCCTTGAGGGTGCTGGGAACCAAACCTGGGTCCTTTGCAAGAACAGCCAATGCTCTTAACCACTGAGCCACCATCTCCAGTTCCCCTTCCCCTATTTATTTATTTATTTATTTATTTGGTCTTTTCAAGGCAGGGTCTCTCTTTAGTCCCAGATGGCCTGGAACTCACTATGTAGACCAGGCTGGTCTTGAACTCACAGGAATCCGCCTGCCCCTGCCTCTGTAGTGCTGGGATTAAAGGCTTGTGCCACCATGCCCAGCTCCCCCTCTCGTTTTTAAACAAGGTCTCCCTGTGTAACCCAGGACTGTCTTCAAATTCACCATCCTCCTCAGCCACTGTAACTGGTGTCCTCTGCCACCAAACCCTGTGGAGCAGAAAACATAGTATTAACAGCACACACTGTGAACTAGACATCTTAGGTTTGTTTTCTCTCACCCACCTACCAGGCAGTTTAGACTATCCCTGCTGTATAGACCAGAACAATGGGGAGAAAACTCGAAGGCCAAGGTTACCCTGCAGAGCCCCCATTTGAATCTGGATCTGCCTCTACTTACCTATTTTACCACATCCCACACCACAGGAAGTCAGTCTGTTGGAATCTTCCCAGAAACTGAAATGAAGATTAGCTCGGATGTGAACTATAAAATCGGTACATAATGGGTCAGAGCAAAGATATGCAACTTTGAAAGAGACTCAAAGGTCCTGAGGCTGAGCAAGTCTCGACCTTTACCCTTTGGCCTGCGTTAGCATATCTAAAGGAAAAATGTGTCCTGGGGATGGGCCTGCTGGGCGAGTTAGTCCTACTGGTACTGGGAGATTATTGGAGGGAAGGGTCCTGCTCTGCAACTGGCAGCCTTGTGATCTAATTTTAACTCTTTCCCCTCGCCTCTCTACTATCTGGTAACTTCTGTGGCACATTTTTCTCCACCTGCCCCTTCAACCTAGATGTTTGCTACTTTTTTTTTTTTTTTTTTTTTTTNTTTTGAGACAGGGTCTCCCTGTAGCTCCAGCTGTCCTGGAACTCACTCTGTAGACCAGGCTGGCCGGCCTTGAACTCACAAAGATCTGCCTGCCTCTGCCTCCTGAGTGCTAGGATTAAAGGCTTGCGCCATCACGGCCAGGCAATGTTTGCTACTTTTTAACTCTTCCATATTCCTTATGCCAGAATCTACCCCAGGTCTCAGCTCACTGTGCTCAGGACCTCAAAGGTCCAGACTCAGTGTTGAGACCCGGCAAAATGTGCTCAGACTGGACTGAGTTCGCATCCCAGCTGGAGCCTTAGAAGTTTCCTGACTGGGGCCAGCAAAATGGCTTGGCTGGAAAGGATGCTTGCTGCCAAGCCTGGTGACCCCAAACTCACATGGCAGAAGGGGAGAACCAACTCATTGTAGGTGTCCTCTGACCAATACACATAGACTCACACAGACACACTGTGCAGTACATAATATAATTAAGTAAATGCAAGGAAACGAAGTTTCCTGACTGTTATTATATTGGGGGGGGGCGAGGTGTTTCTTTTTTTTTATTTTTTTTTTATTTTAATTTTAATTTTTTTGAAGCATCATCTCCCTGTAGCCCCAGCTGGGCTCGAACTCACTATGTAGACAGACTGGCCTGGATCGCATAAAGATCCACCTGCCTCCATCTTTCTTGTACTGGGATTAAAGGCATGTGCCACCATGCCTAGCTGTTATTGTTGGGGTAGCCCAGGCTGGCCTTGAATTAATTATTGGTCCTCCCACTTCTATCTCCCAAGCACTAAAATTATAGACATGTATCACTAGGCCCAGGTTGAAGCCTTTTTGGAAATAGACAAGTAAAGCTGCCCCCTCACTGGTCAGTCATTGGGGAGGTCTCTGTGGGGTCAGCCATAAATTCCAGGTCTTGTGGAGAAACAAGCCTACCAGTTACCACTGTCTCGTCTCACCCCCTCCTTCAACTTTCAGTAGGGAGAACTTAGGCTGTTTGCAGGAGGCCTTTGAGCCGACCTTGAAGGGCATGGGGCATTTCCAGAGACAAGATGGGAGGAGGGAATTGAGCAAGCAAGTTTATGAGCTATGCAAATGAATCAATGCTGGGGGTATTCAATGGCCCTAAATCTAGGAACCTCTGTATAGAGGAAGGGAATATAAGAGAGTGTGGAGGGGCTGGAGGGATGGCCTAGCGGTTAAGAGCGACGACCGCTCTTGCAGAGGACCCGGGTTCGATCCCCAGCACCCACATGGCGGCTGAGAACCGTCTGTGACTCCGGTTCCAGGAGAACTCCAGTTCCAGGGGAATCCAAGACCGTCTTCTGACCTCCGCGGCATCGCACGACACGGGTGCGCAGACCTGCATGCAGACAATACATTCATACACATAAAAATAAATAAATAAAATAAAAAATTAAAAAAAAAAAAAAAGAGAGTGTGGAGTCAGATCACAGCACCATGCAGCTTTTTCCTTTTTTCCTTTTTTTTTTTTTTCTTTTAATAGCCTACTTTGAATATTTCAGGCTCTGGTTAGGTAATTCCGAAACTTTTCGAAGTCTGGCTTTTCTCCTGTAGACGGAAAAGTTGCAAGGTGTTTAAGAAACAAAGAATGCACATGTACATCCTGAAGGTTTTGAAAGACTGCTATGACAATTGCAGGGAACATAGGTTACAGCCAGTGTCTGGAGACAGAGCGACTACTGCACCAGTCCTAGTGTTAGATAGGAATGTCTGCGCAGCGGGTGGAAGGACTAGATTCCTGAGGCATTTCAGAATGGTGGAGACTGGACTTGCTTGCAGATTGATGTCGCATTATGGGCATTTATAGCTTGTGTGACTCAGCAAATCCAGGATAATGAACACAAATCCCAATAATGGGTCTGGAGCATCTTGAATACAGGGCACCAGTGTGACATCCAGGTGGGGCGGTGGGTTGGGAGTTCAGGGTGGAGATTCAAGCTGGGGAAACATGAAAGCCTGAGGATTAGGCCATGATCCAGGGGGAGGTCCCTGAGATGTGTTAGAGGACAGAAGGCAGGGCTTTAGTGTAATGTAGAGGGAAGTGGAGGAAGAGCCAGTGCAAGAGGCTAAAGATGTGAATGGCAAGGCACAGTGATGCATGCCTGTAATCCCAGCACCTGGGAGATGGAGGCAGGAGGATTGGGCATTCAGGGTCATCCTTGGATAGGTACCAACCCCAGCCTAAACTACATGAGACTCTACATGGGGTGGGGAGTGGTACACTCGCAGGGGGTGCGGGGAGCAGAGAATGCTGCTCAGGGCATTTCTGGGACTCTTTGGCATCTCAGCATTTGATGTCAGCAATGGTGACCTCATGTCAAGGGGAGAACACAGCTGTCCTTGCTCTGTTATCTTAAGCTCAGAGGCCAGATACTTCTGCTCAGCCTGGGCTGGTTTCCATGGTCTTTCGATGGCTGTCCTCCCTGCCATGTGCTCAGCCATATGCTGCCAAAGGGAAACTCATGAAAGTGGGGGTGCTGGCTTGTCCCCATTATTCTCCATAGGGGCCGAGTACACCAGCAAGGAGCCTGAAGGGCCAGGAAGTGTGGGTCGCAATGAGGCCTTGGTCTCCTGTTTTGCCTGGAACATCTCATTTCGAGGAAGGGGTATAATTTGTTTTTTATTTGATTTTTTTTAACAATAAGTAATAAGTAATGAATACAAGCATCCTTCATGTAAAACCAGTTTGCAAGCAGCTATGTCCAAATCCACACAGCCCAAGGCTCCTACCATCCAGCTGGGGGGGCTTGTATGTACAATCATGTTGATCAAATAAGAGTCCAGTCTATATTGCTGTAGTTTCACAATTCACCCCAATTGCAGCCCTTACATTCTACCACGCCCCCTCTTCTGCAGATTGTTCCCTAGGCTTTAGAACTTGAGTCTGGCGCCTTAGATCACTCGGCCATCCTGACACCCGGCAGGGTATAATTTGCTGCCTGAATTTTGAATTATTTCAGACTTGTTTCATCCTTCCATTTTGTCCATTAGTCTGTCCATCTGTCCATCCATTCATCCATCCTATATCTCATTTAAATTTTTATTACATTTATTTGTGTGGACATGTGTGTGTATACACATTCCATGATGCACATGTAGATATCCAAAGACCACTTGCTAGAGTCAGCCCTCCCTTCCCATCATGCAGATCCCAGGGATCAAACTTGGGTCATCAGTTTTGATGGTAGGCTCCTTTACACAATGAACCATCTTGCCACCTCTAAAATTTCATTTATCATTATGGTGTGTGTGTGTGTGTGTGTGTGTGTGTGTGTAGGAATGGTGGTATGAGTGTCATGGCACTTGTATTGAGGTCAGAGGACAACTTTGTGAAGTCAGCTCTGTCTTTCCACCTTTCCATAGGCTCTGGGGATTGAAATCAGATTGTCAGGTATTCCATTTTTGCCAGTGTATTAAGTATCTACATGAGGTAACCGGCACTTTTCACGTATTGTCTTGCAACCCTCTGGCATAGTCACTGCTACCCTAGTTTGCAGATGAATTGGATGATTTCCTCCAGGTTACACATGAAGAAGGAAGTGGTGGGGAGAGTCAGATGTGAGTCTGTCTGACCCAGTCAGTGTCTCTATAGTCTCAGTCCCACGTATTAATATGGCCCTAGAGAGATGACCAAAACCGTGTTGTCCAGACTGAAACTCTTTTCTATTTCTGTGGTGTGTGTGTGTGTGTGTGTGTGTACATGTGGTGTACTTCTGTGTGTGCACATGTGTGTGCTCAGGTGCTCACACACTTGGGAACCAGAGGAGGATGTTTCATGTTTTGCTCTGTCACCTTGAGGCAGGCTCTTTTACTGAACCAAGTTCATTGTTTTGGGCTAGACAGTTGACCACCAGGTCTCCAGATCTACTTTCTGTATTTACAGATTTTCCTTTATTTTTTTAAAAACAACTTCTTCTTCTCCTTCTTCTTCTTCTTCTTCTTCTTCTTCTTCTTCTTCTTCTTCTTCTTCTTCTTCTTCTTCTCCTCCTCCTCCTCCTCCTCCTCCTCCTCCTCCTCCTCCTCCTTCTCCTCCTCCTCCTCCTCGGTCTTCTCCTTTCTTCTTCTTCCTTGGTCTTTTTGATGTACAGGGTCCTCCCCTTAGCCAGCTATCTGTGAACTCACTCTGTAGACAGGCTGGTCTTGAACTAACAAAGACCCTCCTGCCTCTATCTCCACAATGCTGGAATTAAAAGCATGAAAACTTTTAATTATAAAGACTTCACTTAATAGTCTCAGGAGAGATTTTTTTTTCACTTTTAAAAAAAATTTTTATTCATTTTAAATAATTGGTCTGAGTGTAATGGTCAGGCTCACTAAAGAGGGGAATCAACTTCTGTATATTAATGATGTACTGTGAGACCTCGACTAGAAACAAGGGTGCTATGTGCCCTAAAGTTGAACCCCAGCGGATCGACTGGACAGACACACTTCATAATGCATTGGATTAAATTATGAGATTTGATTTACAGCTGTCTTCGTGTTATTTGTTTATTTTGTTTGTGTTTGAAAATCAGGAGTCTCCTATTTCATGCCCTCCCACCTGGTCAATGCGCAACTTCACACTATGTAGACTCAGGGGCTAAGGCCATGCAAGAACTAGGCGATAGAGATTTTGCCTGCCCTGGGCGTGCTCGAGAGATGTGGATTATTATACAGATGCTGGCACCCCATGCTAGGGCCTGTAGTACTTCGTATATCCAGTAATCGAGATGTGTTGCTTCTATGGATTTAGTCTGTGGGCTTAGCACACATAGGGGGATCGGGCGAGCTCGAAAATAAGGACCAAAAGAAGCACTATGGAAGAAATGCCTGGGAGCAGAAGGAGCGATGTGAGGCACAGAGGGCAGGGACGAAAGGATATGGAGAGAGGTAAAGAGTGCCAGGACGGAGAGGGTCAGCGTTCAAGATTTTGTGAGTATTGTGTTAAAATTGCGGTGTGAGAAGAAGATGTTCCTGAAAGAAATGTACTTACCTTCAAGAGAAAGAGAAAAGAAGAAGAAAGAAGAAGTTAAAAAAAAATAAAAAATAGCTGGTCATGGTGGTACACTTTGGAGGCAGAGGCAGGCGAATCTCTGTGAGTTCAAGGCCAGCCTGGTCTATGTAGTGAGTTTCAGGACAGCTGGGGCTACAGGGAGACCCTCTCTCAAAAAGCAAAAAAAAGGCCAGGAGTGGTGGCGCATACCTTTTATCTAGGCACTCCGGAGGCAGAGGCAGGCAGAATCTTTGGTGAGTTAAAGGCCCCTGGTCTACAGAGTGAGTTCCAAGGACAGCTGGGGGTACCAAGGGGAGAAACCTGTCTCAAAAAGACCAAATAAAAAAAAGAATTGGGATGGTGAGTGTATGGCAGAATGGCTCAGCAAGCAAAGGCATCTGCTGTTAAGCCCTAGGACCTGAATCAAATTCTCAGAACCCATGGTGGAAGGAAAGAACTGACTCTCCAAAGTTGTCCTTTGACTTCCACATGCATATTGCATTCACACATACACCAGGTGAATCGCAAGTGCATATATGCAAACACACACACACACAATTAAAAAAATAAGAATGGAATGGAGGAGGCTGAGGAAGTGGTGCACACTTGAAATCTTAGTGGGAGATCGAAGCAGGACAAGTACAATGTCGAGGCCATCTAGGCTATAGTAAGACTCTATCAGCTGGGCATGGTGGCGCATGCCTTTAATCCTAGCACTTGGGAGGCAGAGGCAGGTGGGTCTTTGTGAGTTCAAGGCCAGCCTGGTCTACAGAGTGAGTCCTGGACAGCTGGGGCTACCATACAGGGAGACCCTTCCTCAAAAGACAAAAAAAAAAAAAAAAAAAAAAAGGCACTGGGTGAGATGGCTTATTGGGTAAAGGAAGTCACTTTCTGCCAAACCTGTAGATCTGAGAGTTTGAATCCCAGGGCTCACAGGGTAGAAGGAGAGAACTGAATCCTACAAGTTGCCTCTTCACCTCCACTGGCACATGCATGTCCACAGAAACAGCACACATACCAACAAAATTAATAAAATGTTACAGAAATTTTTAAATGAGGGGCTGGATCTGAAGCCTTCTTCTGACCTCCATGGGCATTGAACAACACACAGGCACCTACCTGTATCCAGGCAATACATTCATATACAGAAAATAAAAACAATAAATAAAATATTGATTTTTTTTTTTTTTGGCATTTTTGAGACAGGGTCTCCCTTTAGTCCCAGCTGTCCTGGAGCTCACTATGTAGACCAGGCTGGCCTTGAACTCACAGAGATCTGCCTGCTTCTGCCTCCCGAGTGCTGGGATTAAAGGCGTGTGCCACCACGCCTAGCTAAAATTTATTACAATTTGGGGGCTGGAGAGATGGCTTAGCGGTTAAGAGCATTGACTGCTCTTGCAGAGGACCCAGATTCGATTCCCAGCACCTACATGGTGGTAAGAACCATCTTTAACTCCAGTTCCAGGGGAATCCAACGCCCTCTTCTGACCTCCGTGGCATTGCACGACATGGGTGCACCAACCGACATCCAGACAGTACTCTGATACACATAAAAAAATAATAAATAGTGAATCGTGAGACTACAGCAATATAGACTGGACTCTTATTTGATGCTTGTGCATACAAGCTTCTCCAACTGGACTATGAGAACCTTGGGTAGTTCAAAATTTGGACATAGATACTTGCAAATTGGTTTTACATGAATGTTACTTACATTCGTTGCTTATGCTTAATAATTTGGCTCACTTCAAACAAAAAAATGCACCAGTTACCTAATTGTATGGCAAACTGAGCAACATCAAGTTTATCTGAAAACAACTGTGCTCTTATATTGTAGAATCCCTTAAAAAATAAACAAATAAAGGAAGAAAAAAAATAAATAAATACATTTTTTAAATTATTACCTTTTTTTTTTTTTTTTTTTTTTTTGTCTTTTTGTGTCAGGGTCTCCCTGTAGCTCTCGCTAGCCCGGAACTCCCTAAGTAGATCCAGGCTGGCCTTGAACTCCAAAGATCCGCCCTGCCTCTGCCTCCCAAAGTGCCTCAGGAATTAAAGGCGTGCACCACCAACGCCAGTCTTACTTTTTTTTTTTTTTTTTTTTGGTCTTTTTGAGACAGGGTCTCCCTTTAGTCCCAGCTGGCCTGGAGCTCACCATGTAGACCAGGCTGGCCTTGAACTCACAGAGATCCCCCTGCCTCTGCCTCCTGAGTACTGGGATTAAAGGCATGCGCCACCACACCCAGTTTATAATTTTATTTTAAATGAGCCAAGTGACATGGTATTCCCCTATAATCCCAGCACTCAGGAGGCAAACACAGGTGAATCTCTGTGAGTTTGAGCCAGCTTGGTTTACATATGTGTGTTCCAGAGTAGCCAGGGCTGGATAGTGAGACCCTATCAATCAATCAATCAATCAATCAATCAGGCCCTGTCTATAATAAAATAAAGGCTGAACATGGTGATGCAGCCTGTTATTCCAGTACTCAGGGGTCAGCCTGGACTACAAAATGAGACCCAAAAAAGTGAAAGTAAATTATTAAGAAGGAAACCAAAGTGTATCTTAATCCATCCAGGACAATGTTTTCTCTTTAAGATAAAACTACTGAGCTGGGTGTGTCTGTATGCCTGTAACTCAGAGCAAGACTATTACTTGAACTCAGGAGGAATTTGAGGTCAGCTTAGGCGACACAGTAAGACCCTATCTCAACACACAGACACACAGACACATGGATACACAGACACATACACACACACACACACACACACACACACACACACACACAAGCTGATAACACACAAGCTGATCATGGTTGCGCAGGCCTATAATCCCAGAATTTGGGAAGGGAGGGGAGGAGGAGGAGCTGGAATTCAGGATCATCCTGAGTTTCAGAGAGTTTGAGGCCAGCCTGTGTTACTTGAGGCTTTGTTTAAAACAAAAAGCAAAAGAGCTCTTGTTTGTCTTTTCCTTGTTCATGGCTCAAGATTATCTTGGGTTTGACAGGGTCTCAACACAGACTTGGCAGAATGAGTTCAAGGATGAATACAATTCACTCTCCTGAGTAAGTCCTTTGCAGTAGTGAGTTTGGGGGAAGTATGGATCTTTTCTTTTTCTTTAAATTTTCTTTTTTTTTTTTTTTCCTTTTTGAGACAGGGTCTCCCTGTAGCCCCNCTTTCTTTCTTTCTTCTTTCTTTCTTCCTTTCTTCATTCATTCATTCATTCATTTGTTCTCTGTGTGTGTTTTCTGGGTTCATCAGTGTCACAGATAGGCGGTCAGAGGACATCAACTTGCAGGGTTGATTCTCTCCTTCCATCCTGTGGGTCCCAGGGATTGAACTCAGGCAGCCACAACTGCCTGTTTCCTCTGAGCCATCTCCTTGATTTCTGTATATTTTTTTTTCTATAAATGCTTTTCATTTTACTTTACCCTGCCACAACACTATGGACCAGTGCTGTAACACATTAATGATTATCTAAAAAATATATAAAAACAAAAATGAAACTCTGTGATATGAGAGCCATAAATTGGATTTTTCAAGTATGGATAACTGAACCCAGATAGAGGAAAGACCATGTAAACAGGAGAAGTACCAGGAACCAAAACATCCATCTCTGGGCAGGATAGCTCTTTGGGCAGATTAGCCAATTCTGCAGCTACCTCCCCACCTCCCCTGCCCCTGAGAATATTGAATCTTTGAGGGGAAAGAAGATTTATTACAGTACGCCATGAGTATAATTTAGAACAGCTCTTAACTGGCTGTCCCTGATCCTTCATCCCACAGCCCTGGAAGCTTCTGCAAGTTCTGGACCAGCAAGGCTCTCAGGAAGGGGCTGGGCTGGGAAGAGGAGGAGGCCACTGGCGGGTGATAAGCCCTAGGTGGGCTGGAGTGCTTCTGAGGAGATAGCTTTGGATGGGGCATCTGGGGCCTCTCAAAGGAGAACTTTCAAAGCCTGGCTGGTTGACTTTTAAATTTGACCTGATAAGGAGGTCCTTGGGCTGGAGATGAAAGGAGTGTCTCTGAGAGATTAATCTGATGGCTTTGGGCCATTGATCAGGATCTTTCTGTGAGCAGTGTGAAATTGGGGTGCTTTTGAGACTTTTGTAAGAGCACCGGGACCCCCAGCCTTTCAAACTAGGGTCTGGAAACCCTTCAAGAACAACTCCTCTGCATCTTGAATGACATGATTCTCATCTGCGGCACATTCTAAAATACATTTAGTTAGTGGGGGCTGGAGAGATGATGTAGCAGTTAAGAGCACCGACTGCTCTTGCAGAGGACCTGGGTTCGATCCCCAGCACCCACGTGGCGGCTGAGAACCTTCTTTAACTCCAGTTCCAGGGGAATCTAACACCCTCTTCTGACCTCCGAAGGATTGCATGACAAGGGTGCACAAACCTACATGCAGACAGTACATTCATACACATAAAAATTAAAAAAATTTCTTTCACCGGGCGTGGTGGCGCACGCCTTTAATCCTAGCACTTGGGAGGCAGAGGCAGGCGGATCTTTGTGAGTTCAAGGCCAGCCTGGTCTACAGAGTGAGTTTCAGGACAGCTGGGGCTACAGGGAGACCCTGTCTCGAAAAGACCAAAAAAAAACATTTCTTTCTTTTTTTTTTTTTTTTGGTGTGTTTTCGAGACAGGGTCTCCTGTAGCCCCAGCTGTCCTGGAACTCACTCTGTAGACCAGGCTGGCCTTGAACTCACAAAGATCCGCCTGCCTCTGCCTCCCAAGTGCTAGGATTAAAGGCGTGCACTACCACGCCTGGCAAAAATTTATTTCTTTTAATTTTATTTTATGTGTATGACTGTTTTGCCTGGCTGTGTGTGTAAGTGCACTATGTGTATCCAATGCCCACAGTGGCCAGAAGAGGATTTGATCTGGCCTTCAGTCTCCTTGACCTGAAGTTACAGATGGTTGTTAGCCACCATGTGGGTTCTGGTAATGGAACTCTGCAAGAGCAGCCAGTGCTCTTAACCACTGAGCCATCTCCAGCTCCATAGGGTTGTATCACAGATCATAATCTAAAATGTGTATCTAGAACCATGGTATCAGATTCTTCAGATGCATTCCCATTTCTCTGCTGTAAAGGGTTTATTGAAGGTGAGTTTGGAGAGATCTGCTTAGCATTTAGTAGACACTTGGATATGGTGATGTACATACCTTGGGATCAAGAACTCAAGGCCACTGTGGGCTATGGGAGATCCTGTTTCAAAACAAATGAATAAACAAACAAATAGATGAAAGTCTAGTGGATGAACAGGAAAAGTAGGATTTAAGAGATTTCAGGGAGTGGTTTTGTTACACTGGGTGACAGATTAGATCAGGTGTCAAAGAAAGAATGAAATCCAAGATGGTACAAGGGCTTAAAGTCTGAGGACTCTGAGGAAAGGTGGCGATACAAGTTAATGGAGGATGGGAAGATGGCGGCCTATCTCTAGAACACTGAAAATAAATGGTCTTGCTAATCCCAGTATACTAGGGTCATTCTTAGCCTTTGCTGAAGGCCTAAAGTTCTGCCAACTTGCCTGGACTGTCTCTGGGTTACTTTTGATGTATCCTAGTAAACAAAATTTTGTTCTATGGTTTTAGTATACGCCCTAAGACTGAGGAAGCTCCCATCCATCTTTGCTTTGCTGAGACTGCTCTGTATTGTTTTGTCTCACTTCCTTTGGGTTTTTCTATGGTCTCATATACCCTAGGCTATTATAGAACACCTTATATAGCCCATATATAACCTTAAATTCACCATCTTCCTGCCTCTACCTCCCAAGTGCTAGGATTACAGGTGTATGCCATTATGCCTGGTAAGATTTATTGTTGTTGTTGTCGTTATAAAAAATGGTTATTACCTATTGTTAAATGCTTTCCTGACATCTCTTGGTATGATGGTATGATTTTTCTCCTTAAGTCTGTTAGTATGATAAGTTATACTGATTTTTTTTTAAGCCAACAGGTAGTTTAGCATAAAGTCAATTTAATTACAATATTGCTCTTTTACTACTTTATTTTCATATTTTTATTTTTTAAAAGATGTATGTTAGGGGGCTGGAAAGACGGCTCAGCGATTAAGAGCACTGACTGCTCTTGCAGAGGACCCAGGTTCAATTCCCAGCACCCACATAGTGGCTAAGAACCATTTTAGGCTGGGTGTGGTGGCGCACACCTTTAATCCCAGCACTCAGGAGGCAGAGGCAGGTGGATCTCTGTGAGTTCAAGGCCAGCCTGGTCTATTTTGTGAGCTCCAGGACAGCTGGGACTAAATGGGGACCCTGTCTCAAAAAAAAAAAAAAGATGTATGTTAGTATTTTATTATTTTTTTTTCTTTTTTAATTTTTTAAAAATTTATTTTGTATGTGTATGAGTGTATTGTTTGCATGCAGGTTTGTGCACCCGTGTCGTGCAATGCTGCGGTCAGAAGAGGGTCTTGGATTCCCCTGGAACTGGAGTTAAAGATGGTTCTTAGCCATCATGTGGGTGCTGGGGATCAATTCTGGGTCCTCTGCAAGAGCAGTCAGCACTCTTAACCGCTAGGCCATCTCTCCAGCCCCAGTATTTTATTATTTTTAAGTGTGTGTGTGAGCACGTCACATGAATGTTGTGCCCTTGGAGGACAGAAAAGAGTGTTACAGGTGGCTTATAAGCCACTGACATGGGTGGTGGGAACCAAACTTAGGTCCTCTGGAAGAGCAGTAAGTACTCTTAACCTCAGCGCTATCTCTGTACCCCTCCCTCACCCCTTACCCTCTTTTGAATATTTATTTATTTATTTTATATGTTTATGTATATTAGCATATTGCCTGCATGTATGTAAGTCTGCCTGTGTCCTGCAGTGTCGTGCAGTGCCCAAGGAGGTCAATAGAGAGCCTTGGATTCTCGTGGAACTGGAGTTTCAGACAATTATTAGCCCCCATAATGTGGGTGTTGGGAATTGAACTCAGGTCCTCTGCAAGAGCAGTCAGTGCTCTTCACCACCCGTCCCCCCCTTTTTTTTTTTTTTTTTTTTTTTTTTTTTT
>VZQC01002072.1:1460787-1475468 GCA_009823505.1 Rhizomys pruinosus | reverse complement strand
TTTTTGTCTTTTTGAGACAGGGTCTCCCTGTAGCCCCAGCTGGAGCTCACTATGTAGACCAGGCTGGCTTTGAACTCACAGAGATCTGCCTACCTCTGCCTATCAAGAGCTGGGATTAAAGGCATATGCGCCGGGCGTGGTGGTGCATGCCTTTAATCCTAGCACTTGGGAGGCGGAGGCAGGCGGATCTTCGTGAGTTCAAGGCCAGCCTGGTCTACAAAGTGAGTTCTAGGACAGCTGGGGCTACAGGGAGACCCTGTCTCGAAAAGACCAAAAAATAAAATAAAATTAAAAAAGGCATATGCCACTATGCCCGGCCCTCGCCCCCCCTTTTTAGGAAAGAGTTTCACTCTGTAGCCCTGGCTGACCTGGAACTGCTGGTCTCCTTCTGTCCCTGCCTTCCGAGCACTCAGTTTATAGGCACAGACCACCATTGCCTGGCTACCCCTCTTTTTTTTTTTTTTTAATATTTTACTTTATTTAAGTGTGTTTGTATGCTGGTGACACACAGGTGCCCATGGAGGTCAGAGACATGGACTTACTGAAGCTAGAGTTATAGGCAATTGTGAGCCGCCTGATGTAGGTGCTGGCAACCAAACTCAGGCTTTTTGGTAGAACAGCATAGGCCCTTAACCACTGAGCCATCCATCCCTCCAGCCCCTTTACTTTTTTTTGGTCTTTTTGACACAAAGTTTCCCTTTAGTCCCAACTGGCCTGGAACTCACTATGTGGACAAGGCTGGGCTTGAACTCAGAGATCCACCTGTCTTTGCCTCCTGAGGGGCTGGGACTAAAGGCGTTTGCCTCCACACCTGGCTCCCCTGGCTTCTATGCTTTTAAAATTACATTTGTTTATTTGTTTTTAACATGTGTGGATGCTTATGTGTGTGTGCACATGTGTGTGTGCGTGCGTGTGCATGTGTGTGTGTGTGTGACTGTGTGTGTGTGTGTGTGTGTGTGTGTGAGATGTGGGTTTGGAAGTCAGAGGACAACTTGCTGGAGTAGGTTCTCTTTTATCATGTGAGTCCTGGGGATTGAACTCAGGTCCTCAGGCTTGGTAGCCAGCACCCTTACTGCTGAGCCATCTCCTTGGCCCCAGTGGTTACCCTTCTTATATATCACTAGAATTCCATTTGCTGAAATCTTTTTTAGGACTTATATCCATGCCCATAATTATACTTTTCTATTCAGACACTACTCTGTTTTCTTTTCCTTCATGCTGGAGATTGAACCTGGAACCTCCCACATGCTAGGCAGATGTTCTACTACACAGAGTTATACCCCAGCCCTTTAACGTTATTTACTTTGAAACCGGGTCTCACGTATCCTAGGCTGACCTCAAATTCACCATTTAGAAGATGACCTTGAATTTCTTATCCTCCTGCTCCCCTCCCAGTGCTGAGATCACAGGAATCTGTAATCACTAGGCACAGTTTATGTAGTGCTGGGGATCTGACCTAGGCCTTCCTACATTCTAGGCAAGCAGTCTATCAACTGAGCTACAACCTCTGCCTGAGACAAGGTCTTCCTAAGTTGCCCAGACCAGCCTCAAACTTGTAATCTTCCTGCCTCAGCCTACTACGATTTGGATTGCAGGCATGCACCATGATGCCTAGCTTCTTTTGGGTTTTGAAATCAATGTTAGCTTAAAAATGAGTGGGTGGGGGATGCTGGAGGGAGGAGTCAGCCATTACCAGCACTGGCTGCTCTTGCAGGGGACCCAGCAGAGTTTAATTCCCAGCACCCAAATGACAGCTAACAACCTTCTGTAACTCCAGTTCCAGGAGAATCTGAGGGCCTCTTCTTATCTCCGCAGGCATTTCACATGGGTGCACTTACTTACATGCAGGCCATACACTCATATACATAAAAAAAAAAAAATAGGGCTGGAGAGATGGCCTAGCGGTTAAGAGTGCCGACTGCTCTTGCAGAGGACCCAGGTTCAATCCCCAGCACCCACATGGCAGCTGAAAACCGTCTTTGACTCCAGTCCCAGGGGAATCTGATGCCATTTTCTGACCTCTATGGCATGCACGACATGGGTGCACAAACCTACATGCAGACAGTACATTCATATACATAATAAATAAAATTGAAAATAAATAAATAAATAAAAAACTTTAAAAAAAATAATAAAGAAAATATTAAAAGAATGACTGGGGGGGGAAGTCATGGTGGTACACACCTTTAATCCCAGCACTTGGGAGGCAGAGGCATGTGGATCCTGTGAGTTTAAGGCCAGCCTGGTCTACATAGCAAGTTCCAGGCCTGCTGGGATTATAGGGAAACGCTGTCTCAAAAAGACCAAAAACACAAAAACAAAAACAAAAAAATTCCTTGCAGTTCAGGGCTGGGGAGTTGGCTCAGTGGGTTAACATGAAAACTGAGTTTGGATCTTCAGAACCTTAACCTGGATATGGCAGTGTCGCATCTGTGATCCCAGTGCTTCTATAGAGAGTGGGTGTGTGAACAAGAGACACCCTGTTTCAAACAAAATGGGAGGGGGAGGGCCAGCACCCAAGTGGCCATTTGACCACTCTACATGTGATCTGTGACAAGAAAGAAAGAAAGAAAGAAAGAAAGAAAGAAAGAAAGAAAGGAAGGAAGGAAGGAAGGAAGGAAGGAAGGAAGAAAGAAAGAAAGAAAGAAAGAAAGAAAGAAAGAAAGAAAGAAAGAAAGAAAGAAAGAAAGAAAGAAAGAAAGAAAGAAAGAAAGAAAGAAAGAAAGAAAGAAAGAAAAGAGAAAGAAAGAAAGAAAAAAGAAAGAAAGACTAAAAATGAATTGAGACAGGTTATTGGGCACATCTGGGATGCCTTCTTGAAGTGAGGGTCATGGCCCTAGGCTCTGCCTGGGGAATGCCTTCAGGCTAATGCACTTCATACTGCTGCTAAATGGGGACTCTCTGGAACTGATGTGACCTTCCCTTTCCTGGGCTATCTCAAGTTCTTGAAAGTCTCAGTGCACATCTGAGGTTATCCACTGAGATGCTGACTCAGATTCACTATTGCATCTATCTAAATGATGGCTCTGAAAAGGAAGGCTGGCTTAAGCTCAGCACTTAACTTTTCTTGCATCTTTAAAAAATTATTTATTTATGGATTTATATATGTGCTGCTTGAGTTTATGGGCATCATGTGAGTGCGGATTCCCACAGAACCCAGAGGCTCTCAGAGCCCCTGGAACTGGAGTTACAAGAAGTTTTGAGCCTCCTGATATGGGTGCTGGGAACTGAACTTGGGTCCTCTGCAAGAATAGTAAGCACTCTTAACCACTGAGCCATCTCTCCAGCCCATATTTCTTGCACTTTTTAGTGATTCCTGAGTTATGAACTGAGGCTGAATGGGTGTATTGCCTGCATGCATGTAAGTGCATCCTTGTCATGCCTTGTCTGAGGTCAGAGAGGGTTTCAGATCCCCTGGAACTGGAGTTATGGATAGTTGTTAGATGTCATGTAGGTGCTGGGAACCAAACCCTCTAGAAGAGCATCCAGTGCTCTTAACCACTGAGCCATCTCTCCAGCCCCAAAGTGACTATTTTTTAATTAAAGATTTTATTTTATTTTACTTTATTATTACTTTTTTTTTTTTTTTTTTTTTTTTTTTTTTTGTACTCCCTATTTTTCTTTTTTTTTTGGTCTTTTTGAGACAGGGTCTCCCTATAGTCCCAGCTGTCCTGGAACTTGCTCTGTAGACCAGGCTGGCCTTGAACTCAGAAAGATCCGCCTGCCTCTGACTCCCGAGTGTTGGAATTAAAGGCATGCGCTACCACGCCAGGCTAAATTTTTATTTTTTATTTTTATTTTTTATCTATTTCTTTTTTTTTTCCCTTTTGTCTTTTTGAGACAGGGTCTCCCTGTAGCCCCAGCTGTCCTGGAACTCACTCTGTAGACCAGGCTGACCTTGATCCATCTGCCTCTGCCTCCCAAGTGCTAGGATTAAAGGCATGCACCACCATGCCCGGCCAATTATTTCTTTTTTAATTAGGGGTATGTGTCTATGTCTATGTGTGGGTTTGTGTATGCAAGTGCAGGTGCCCAAGGAGGCGGAATCAGGAATCATTGGGGGTTATGAGCAGTTGGAAGAGCAGTATGTATTTGTAACCGCTGAGCCATCTTTCCAGGGCCCCCCACCCCGCTTGACTAATTTTTATTTATTTATTTATTTATTTATTTATTTATTTATTTTTAAATTTTATTTTATTTTATTTATTTTTATTTATTTCGGTATGTGTATGAATGTACTGTCTGCATGCAGGTGTGTGCACCCGTGTCGTGCAATGCCGCGGAGGTCAGAAGAGGGTCTCGGATTCCCCTGGAACTGGAGTTCTCCTGGAATTGGAGTTACAGACGGTTCTCAGCCACCATGTGGGTGCTGGGGATCGAACCCGGGTTCTCTGCAAGAGCAGTCGGTGCTCTTAACCACTAGGCCATCTTTCCAGCCCCACGACTAATTTTTAATACATTGAGAATTTAAGCCAGCTGTGGTGGCACACACCTTTAGTCCCAGTACTCGAGAGGCAGAGGCAGGCAGATCTCTGTGAGTTCAAGGCCGGCCTAGTCTACAAAGTGAGTTCCAGGCCATCTGGGGATAAAGGGAGACTCTGTCTCAAAAAGACCAAAAAAAAAATAATAATTTAACATTTTAGTGTGTGTGTTCCTGCCTGAGTGTGCCATACCCAGCAAGACTTCCTTCTTGAATGTCTGGTAGGACTCTGCCTGCCTGCTTTTGAAGGCTATCTCATTGTATAGGTGATAGAAGAGAAAGCAACTTGCAGTTGAAGAGTGAAAGTCACTTAAACAATAAGGATCATATATTATTTCACATACCACAAAAAGTCCAGAAGTGCTGAAGAGATGGCTCAGTGGTTAAAAGCACTGGCTTCTCTCCCAGAGGACCCAGGTTCAAATCCCAACACCTACATGGCAGCTAACAACCTTCCATAATTCAAATTCCAGGGGATCTTACACCCTCTTCTGACCTCTGTGGGTATTGTACAACATGGATACACTTAGATGCATGTAGGGAATATACTCATGCAGATAAAATAAATATTTAGCCACAGGAGGCAGAGGCACTTGGATCTCTGGGAGTTCAAGGCCAGCCTGGTCTACATAGCTAGTTCCAAGCCAGCTGGGGCTATAGGGAGACCCTGCCTCAAAAAGACCAAACTATAATATTAAAAATAATGCCAGGCGTGGTGGAGCACGCCTTTAATCCTAACACTCGGGAGGCAGAGGCAGACGGATCTCTGTGAGTTCAAAACCAGCCTGGTCTACAGAGTGAGCTCCAGGCCAGCTGGGACAAAGGGAGACTCTGTCTCAAAAAGACCAAAAAATAATAAATAAATAAATAAATAAATAAATAAATAAATATGGGGCTGGAGATATGGCTCAGTGGTTAGGAACGCCGACTGCTCTTGCAGAGGACCCGGGTTCGATTCCCAGCACCCACATGCTGGCTAAGAACTGTCTTTAACTCCAGTTCCAGGGGAATCCGACACCCTGTTCTGACCTCCGTGGCATTGCACGACACGGGTGCACAAACCTACATGCAGACAATACATTCATACACATACAAGAATAAAAAAAAAAATAATAATAATAATAACAATCACAACAATACCCCCAAAGCCCAGAAGTAGGTTCAGAACTGGTTAATCAGCAGCTCAACCATGTCCACAGCGAGGAAGATTCATCTTGGTCATTCTCTAGTGTTGCTGGGATTACAGGTGTGAGCCACCAAGCCTGGCAGAAACTACCTTTTTTGGAAAAGAGTTAGGGATAAGAGGTCATACTCTGTAACAGGTGGGCCAACAATCTGCACAATTCTGTCTCAGCCTCCAGAGTGTTGGGATTACAGGTGTATGCATGCCACCATGCTTGGTTTAGAAACTATCACCTTTGCATGTTCTTGTCTCAGATGTATGCAAGATGCTTTCAGTCATTTGGTCACCATTGGGTAAGGACCATTAATATCTGATTGGGTCACAAAAGCATACAAGAGAGCTGTTCCAGTCATTCCTGAAAGTCCTAAGATGGACTCAGATTTTGAACGGAGAGCTCTCTGATTCCAGAGCCTCGTCCATTTTCCTTTTTGGAGTTGTGGGGGGTACCCCCTCATCCCATTCCCCATCCCTGGTTTGGCTCTCATCTCTTTGGGTTTAAAGATAATAGCCAGAGCTGGGCGTGGTGGTGCACACCTTTAATCCCAGCACTTGGGAGGCAGAGGCAGATGGAGCTCTGTGAGTTCAAGGCCCTTCTGGTCTACATAGTGAGTTGCAGAATAGCTGGAGCTACAGGGAGACCCTGTCTCAAAAAGAAAAGAAAAGATAATAGGCGGAGTATGATGGGCCTCATCTGTCACCCTATCCCGCTTCCAGTTCTCTGAGGAAGGCATTCCACCAGTAAGGAGGTGAGGGACTGAGAGGAGGAAGAAAGCACTGTGTCCCTCCTCCTCCGAGCTTTCCCTCTGGCTGGTGACATTTCCATTCCAGCTCTCCTCTAATTTGCCATTTCATAACTCTTTGTAATTGAATGCACCTGGCCTGGAGTGCTTTGATTGTGGGTTTTGTTTTTTTTTTTTCAAACAGGGTCTCCTATAGCCCAGGATGGACTTGAACCTCTGATCCTGATCCTCCTGCCTCCCACTACTGAGTGCTGAAATTACAAATACCTTTACCAGTACCGTGCACCTTTACCAGTACTGTTTTTTGTGTTGCTGAAGATTGAACCCAGGGCTTCCTGCATTCTAGGCACACACTGAGCTTTATTCATAGCCCTGGTTTGCTTTGTCACTTTGTCTTCTTATTTCTGTTCCTTTGAGGGGCAGTGATAGATGCTGAAGTTGGAGCCATGTGCCCCATCAGTAACCAGCCTTAATGTAGGTCTCGAAGGCCCCAAGTCAGAGAGGCTCTGGAAAGGCTATCCAAGCAGAGACAAGGCAGAGGCACCGTGATAATCTCTGCTTACCAGGAGCTCCCACCCCAAGGCTTCAGGCTCCCACATGAGCTTCTAAGACTGGACTCTTTCTAGGTTCCCTTTCCTCAATAAATAGGTCAATACTGAATAAATCAATATATACCCATTGGGGCTGAATGAAAAGCAACAGAAGGACATGGTTAAGAGCCTGGAGAGGCAGTAGCCTTCAGATCTTCACTGCTAAGCCTGCCCTCTTTTCCGAGTTCTAACTCAAAATGTGCTCACTTTTCCTTTTTTCCCTTTATATTTTCTTCTTTGGATACTGAGCAAAACCCTAAGCTTGTTTACCTTGACCCTCATCTTTCTCACTGTTTCTCTGAAGACACTGCCTGCCCTCTTTATACAGCCGCTTACAGGCCTCCAATGCTGACCCTAACTAACTCAAAAGGCTTGGCTTTCTAGCTTTATTTTTTCCATCTCCCTCTTCCAGGCAGCTGCCAGGATTTACACTTGCCTGCCTTGTGTGTCGTCCCCCCCCCCTTCTTCAGACTCTAATAAAATGTTCCTCAAGCTTGAAAATAAAAAAGAGAGGTGCTAGAAATATATCTTAATGGCAGAATAGTTGCCTAGCATGTGCAAGGTCTGGCTTTCAATCACATCAATACTCACATATGCATAAGAGCATGAACTCTGAAGTCAGACTCAGTGTGCCTCCACTACTTACTGTGACCTTGCACTAGTTATTTACCCACTTACACTGAGAATTAGTTACCTCTTCTTCCTAACTCCCATTATAAAGTTGCAAACGAATAGTACAGTTCCTGAAATGTTGTGAAGTAACATGATTTAATACATCCCAGGTATATTTCATTCTAGGACACAGTGAGTGTATATAAAGGCCTGTTACTGTTGGTTGTCATGATCCCCAGAACCCACATTATGAAAGGGGGTGGGGGCAGGGCTGGAGAGATGGCTCAGGGGTTAAAAGCATTGGCTGCTCTTGCAGAGGACCTGGGTTCAGTTCCCAGCACCCATATGATGGCTCACAACTTAACTATCCATACATAGCTCCAGTTCCAGGTGATCCGACGTCCTTCTCTGGCCTCTTCAGGCACCAAGCATGTGTGTGGTAGACATGCATGCATGTAGGCAAAACACTCATACACATAAAATAAAATAAAAAAGTGACACTTTAAAAAATATGATAGATCCTGCAGAGGATACATGGTTATGTGGGACATAGTCTCTCTCCTTAAGGAGAGGAAGTTTGGAATACCAGGTGTGGCAGTGCATGCCTGTTATCCCAGCACTCCAGAGGCAGAGGCAGGTGGTTCTCTGTGAGATAGAGGCCAACCTGGTCTACATAGTGAGTTATAGGTCAGCTGGGGCTACTGGAAACCCTGTCTCAGAAACAAAACAAAAAAAGTTAAGTAAATATAGAAAGTGTATGGGTGTGATACTGCACACCTGTGATCTCAGCATTTGGTGGGCAGCGACAGGAGGCTCAATTACATAGCAAGTTCAAAGCCAGCCTGGATTACATGAGACTCTTTCTAAAAAAAAAAGAACAACAACAACAACAACAAAAAAACTCCAAACAAACCCAAATACATATTTTTAAAATTTTTTTATTTATATTTTTATGTGTCTGCATGTAGATTTGTGCACCCGTGTCATGCAATGCCGTGGAGATCAGAAGAGTGTGTTGGAATTCAGAAGAGGGTGTTAGAATTCCCCTGGAACTGGAGTTAAAGACGGTTCTCAGCCACCTTGTGGGTGCTGGAATCCATGTCCTCTGCAAGAGCGGTCGATGCTCTTAACCGCTAGGCCATCTCTCCAGCCCCTCAAATAAATTTTTTTTTTTTTGGTCTTTTTGAGACAGGGTCTTCCTGTAGCCCCAGCTGTCCTGGAACTCACTCTGTAGACCAGGCTGGCCTTGAACTCACAGAGATCCGCCTGCCTCTGCCTCCCAAGTGCTAGGATTAAAGGCNGTGTAAATGCACCACATTTTTATTTTCCATTCATCAGCTGAGGGACATTGAGGTTGTTTTCATTTCTTAGATATTGTGGAAAGAGCAGCAACAAGCATGGTTGTGCAAGTATCTCTGCAGTAGGATGAATCCTTTGGGTGTATGCAAATGAGTTGAATAGCTGGATCATATGGTAGATTAAATTTTTTTTTTTTTTTTTGAGACAGGGTCTTCCTGTAGCCCTAGCTGGCCTGGAAATCACTATGTGGACCAGGCTGGCCTTAAGCTCACAGAGATCCACCTGCCTCTGTCTCCTGAGTTCTGGGGATTAAAGGCGTGTGCCACTATGCCAGGCCATGGTCCACATTTGTAATCTTACCTCTTTGAACAGTGAGGCAAGAGAATGGAAAGTTCAAAGTCAATGTAGCTTATATAATAAGACACTGTCTCAAAGAAAGAAACCCTACTATTTGGAGAGGTGACCTTCAGTGACTGAATTAATCTATTTAGGCCTCAGTCTTCCCATCTGAGGGTACATGGACCTGATCCCTTGCTTAGTGCTTAGCATGTTGATTGGTTTATTGCCTACAAATTATCCTCCTCTTTCTCAGGGCTCACACTGGCTGAAAAGAGACATCAGGGCCAGCATCATCCAGCCAAATGTAGCGCCCGTGCAGCAGGTTCTGTGGTAGTGTGCGGGCCTGTGTTGTCTGTAGCTGGGTGTTCTGGGAAGGCTGTCTGGAGGAGGTCAGACCTATTCTAGGTCTGGATGGAAAGATGAATAAATAGCTGAGCACTGAAGGTACTTCAGGTGCAGGAGGCAAGGTGAGCAGGAGTGGCTGGGAAGGGGGACAGAGCCCTGTCCTGTTTATATTGTTGCATTAATTTTTTTTTAATTTTTTAAGTTTTTTAGTGTGTTATGTGTATGTGAAGATGTGTGTGTGTGTGCATATTTGTCTTTTTAAAAATATTTTTTGGGGGGGCTGGAGAGATGGCCTAGCAGTTAAGAGCACCTACTGCTCTTGCAGAGGACCCGGGTTCGATTCCCAGCACCCACATGGCAGCTAAGAACCATCTTTAACTCCAGTTCCAGGGGAATCTGACGCCCTCTTCTGACCTCCGAGACCTTGCACAACACGGGTGCACCAACCTACATGCAGACAGTACACTCATACACATAAAAATAAATAATTAAAAACTAAAATTAAAAAAAAAATTTTTTTATTAGCCAGGTGTGGTGGCACATGCCTTTAATCCTAGCACTCTGGAGGCGGATCTTTGTGAGTTCAACGCTGGCCTGGTCTACAGAGTGAGTTCCAGGACAGCTGGGGCTACAGGGAAACCCTGTCTCAAAAAGACCCCCCTAAAAATTTTTTTAATTTATTTTAATGTGTGTGAGTGTATTGCCTGCATGTGTGTAAGTGTACCTGTGTCATGCAATGCCGACGGAGGTTAGAAGAGGGCATCGGATCCCCTGGAACTGGAATTACAGTTACAGATGGTCGTTAGCCATCATGTGGGTGCTGGGAATCAAACGTAGTCCTCTGCAAGAGCAGTCAGTGCTTTGTATCATTAATGTGTGTGTGTGTGTGTGTGTATGTGTGTATGTGTGTGTGTGTGTGTGTGTGTGATGTGTGCATGTGCTATGTGGGTATACACACACCATGGTGTTTATGTGGAGGTCAGAGGACTACTTTGAGTCCGTACTATCTACCTTCTTGAAGCAACACAACCTCAGGAGTGCTGGGATTACAGATGTTCATCCACACATCTGGGTTTTATGTGTGTTCTGGGGATCAAAATCCAGTCAGAAGTCTTGCATGATAGTAGATACGGATTTTACCTGTGAAGTCATCTCTTCAGCCCTTGTCACAGGTGTATACATCAGCCTTGGCTACATAGTGAATTCTAGGCCAGCCTAGGTTATAGAATGAGACTCTGTCTTAAACCAAACCAAACCAAACCAAACCAAACTAAAAGGATGTCATAGAATTTTTTTAAATTTTTTTTTAAATTTTATTTATTTTGTGTATGTATGAATATACTATCTGCCTGTAGGTTTGTGCACCTGTGTTGTGCAATGCCTTGGAAGTCAGAAGAGGGTCTCTGATTCCCCTGGAACTGGAGTTAAAGATGGTTCTCAGCTGCCATGTGGGTGCTGGGGATCGAACCCAGGTCCTCTGCAAGAGCAGTCGGTGCTCTTAACTGCTAGGCCATCTCTCCAGCCCAATAGAATATTTAATAATAGCTCTAAACTGTGTTTCTTTTTTTGTTTTTGTTTTTTTTTTTGTCTTTTACAGGCAGGGTCTCCCTGTAGCTCCAGCTGGCTTGGAACTCAGCTGTCCTGGAACTCACTATATAGACCAGGCTGGCCTTAAACTCACAGAGATCTGCCTGCTTCTGTCTATTGAGTGCTGGGATTACAGGCATTTCTTTTTCTTTTCTTTTCTTTTTTTTTAAGACAAAGTCTTGCCTGGTGTGGTGTCGCATGCCTTTGATCCTAGCATTTGGGAGGCAGAGGCAGCTGGATCTCTGTGAGTTCAAGTCCAGCCTGGTCTACAGTGTGAGTTCCAGGCCAGCTGGGGGCTACAGAGAGATCCTGTCTCAAAAAGACAAAAAATAAATAAATAAAGACAAAGTCTTACTGCATTGCTAGACTGGACCCTATCTCCTGATCTTCCTGACTCAGCCTCCCCAGTACTGAGATTACAGGGCAGGTATATATTATCATGCCCACTGGTAAATATATAAGTATAAATATATATATTTGTGTGTGTGTGTGTGTGTGTGTGTGTGTGTGTATGTGTGTTGGTACTAAGGATTGAAGCTAGGACCTTGCATATGCTTTACCTTGCAAGAACTCTACCACTGAGCTATATCCCCAGTCTTGTTAATTTTTTTTTGTGGGGGAGCATGGCTGGCCTGGAACTCACTCTATAGATCAGGCTCACAGAGATCTGCCTGCCTCTGCCTCTCAAGTGTTGGGATTAAAGGTGTGTGCTACCACATGCAGCTCTTGTTAATTTTCTTAAAAGATGGTCTCTATTTTTGTTGTTTTGAGAAGGGGTCTCATTATATATTTAGTACTGGCTTGCCTAGAACTCATAAAGAGCCACCTGCCTGTGCCTCCTGAATGTTGAGGTTAATAGCGTTCACCACCAGGCTGGGCTAAGTAAGGATGGTCTCCATAAATTGCCTAGACTAACCTTGATTCACTTTGTAGTGTAGGTTGGCCTTGAACTTGTGATCTTTCTGCCTCTTAAGGAGTTGGCCTTTGCCATCGGCGTCAGTAAACATTGGCATTTTAAAGGTTATCTCAGGTGGTGAAATTACAAGTGATTATTATGTTCTTTTAACTTTTTGTACAATACAAAAAATATATTTTCTTAATTCGAAAACTGTAATAAAATTTATCACATTACAAGAGCAACAGCCAAGGATGGTGGCTCATGCCTGTAATCGCAGCATTCCAGAGCCAAAGTCAGGGTGATTGGCATAAATTTGAGGCTGGCCTGAGCTATATGAGTTTAAGAATGGTCAGGGCTACCAGGCGTGGTGGCACACGCCTTTAATCCTAGCACTTGGGAGGCAGAGGCAGGCAGATCTTTGTGAGTTCAAGGCCAGCCTGGTCTACAGAGTGAGTTCCAGGACAGCTGGGGCTACAGGGAGACCCTGTCTCGAAAAGACCAAAAAAAAAAAAAGTCAGAGCTACAAGGTAAGACTTGGTTCTCAATCCTAGACCTTGGGAGGCGGAGGCAGCAGATCTTTGGTGAGTTCAAGCCACCTGGTCTACGAGTGAGTTCCAGGCCAGTCTGGGGTACAAAGGAGACCCTGTCCTCGAAAACAAAAAAAAAAAAAAAAAAAAAAAAGACTGGTTCAAAACAAATCAAAACAATACCTTCCCACCATAAAAACCCCAAAGCAATAATGAACAATTCATTGAGAAAATGGTTAGCACAGATCTTGCATGCTCTATAAAAGTGTTCTCTAGTTATTCTTCTCCCTTAGTATTTACTATGTTTCCAGTGCCCCAGGGATCCCCAAGGCCTCCTCCCATTTAGAACTTTGGTAGATTTCCTCGAAGCTCTGTGGTCTGCCTCTTCCATATGTGGAATCTAGCCTCAGGGAGAAACTGCAAATCAACCCAAAATTTGAGAGGCAGGAGAAATGGTGCCATTAGGTCTATACAGCGTGAACACCAAAGAAACTCTCAAAGAAGAACCCTTTGCCACCCATATTTTCCCCAAACAGAAACTAGAACTGCACAATCAATTTAGCTACAAGGTAAAATCTTGAATTCTAGGTTGTTATTCATCTCTATTGTATTTATCTCCCTCCCTCCCTCCCTCCCTCCCTCCCTTCCTTCCTTCCTTCCTTCCTTCCTTCCTTCCTTCCTTTTTTTTTTAGACAGAGGCTTGTGATGTAGCCCTGGCTTGCCTAAAACTCTCCACAATCTTCCTGCCTCATCCTCCCAAGTGCTAAAATGACAGACATGTGCCATCATGCCAAATTCTTCTACAATAAGCTGAGATTTTCATTTGTTTTGAGACAATGTCTTATTCTCATCCAGGCTGTCTGGAAAATCCTCAGTCCTCTGGCCTCAGGCTCCCAAGTCCTTGCATTATAAATACCAAGTCTGATCTTTTTTGTTTGCTTGGTTTTTTGTTTGTTTTTGAGACAGGATCTCATGTAACAGGGCTGGTCCCTAACTCACTCGGAAGCCAAAGATGACTTCTGATCTTCCTGCCTCCTTCCCAAGTGCTGGGATTACAGGTATGGCACACCATTCCTAATTCGTGCAGTGCTGGGGTTTGAATCTTGGGATTTGTGCATGCTAGGCACTCTACCAACTGACATATAGCCGCCGCCCCCCCCCCAGTGTATATGGCTGTGTCTGTGTGAAGATATAGGCACATGTGAATGCATTTTTTTTTGTATTGTTGAGACAGCGTTTCATAGAGCCAAGGCTGGTCTAGAGGTACAATGGAGCATGACTTTGAATTTCTTTTTTTTTTAATTTTTTATTTATTTTTCTCTATGTTTATGAATGTGCTGTCTGCATGTAGGTCTGCCCACCCGTGTCGTGCAATGCCGAGGAGGTCAGAAGAAGGTGTCGGACTCCCCTGGAACTGGAGTTCTCCTGGAATTGGAGTTTCAGACGGTTCTCAGCTGCCATGTGGGTGCTGGGGATCGAATCCGGGTCGTCTGCAAGAGCAGTCGGCACTCTTAACTGCTAGGTCATCTCTCTAGCCCTTGATTTTGAGTTTCTGACCCCCTTGCCACCACTTCCAGAATCCTGGGATTACAGCAGTGTACCACCACACCCAGGTTCTGCCAGGCTTTTAATATGCTGATTTTCACTGGAGTTACTCAAGACCTTGAAGTGCTGCTTGGTGTCTGCTTTTAATCACAGCAAATAGGGAGACAGAAGCTGGTGGATATCTGAGATTGTGGATAACATGATCTACGTAGAGTTCTAAGCCCAGCTAGGGCTATAGGGAAACCCTGTCTCAAAAAACATACCTGATAGTCCAGTGTGGTGGCACTTGCCTTTAAACATTTTTAAAAATTTTTATTTATTCTTGTATGTGTATGAATGTACTGTCTGCATGTAGGTTTGTGCACCCGTGTCATGCAATGCCTTGCCTTTAATGCCAGCACAAAGAGGCAATAGAGGCAGGCGGATCTCTGAGTTCAAGGGAGCTAGTTCCAGGCCAGCTGGGTGTACAGGGAGACCCTGTCACAAAAAGACCAAAACAAAAAAAAAAACCCCAAAAGCCCATACCTGAGAAACTA
>VZQC01002072.1:1432849-1459221 GCA_009823505.1 Rhizomys pruinosus | reverse complement strand
TTTCTTCCTTTTTTTTTTTTTTTGTCTGTTTGAGCCGGTCCACGCCTGGCTTAAAGAAGGTTCTTAGCTGCCATGTGGGTGCTGCGAATTGAACCCTTATCCTCCGCAAGAGCAGTAGGCGCTCTTAACCGCTGAGCCATCTCTCAGCCCCCCTCCTTTTTTTTAAATTTTAGTACTTGTGGGGGGGGGCGGGGAATACTACAGCGTGGGAGTGAGGGTCAGAGGGCAATTTGTGGGAGTGGATTTTCTCCTTCCACCATGTGGGTCCCAGAGAGACTCAGGATGTCAGCTGCATATTTAGGCAGCTCCCAGGAGATGCTGCGGCTGGTTTGGGGAATTAGTTTAAGACAAGATGCTGGAGCAAGATGGGCAGCTTCTTGATACTATCTCTTCTTTAGACTAACAATAAGATTGTTGCAGTTATGGCGCCTCATGATCTGTAAAATAAGTGTAAGACTTAACTCAGTGGATCCGCCAACACAGGTAAAGGGTAAAGGTGAAAGTCGGGAATTGACTCCACAAAGTTGTCCTCTGGCCTCTACACCCTGTGCTCCTCCACACACATCTCTCTCTCTCTCTCTCTCTCTCTCTCTCTCTCTCTCTCTCTCACACACACACACACACACACACACACACACATACACAAGCACAAACACATTTTTATTTTGAAACGGTCTCTCTATGAGAACCTGGCTGCCTGAACTCTACATGGTAGACCAGACAGGCCTTGCGTCTGTCTCCAAGATCCTGGGATCCAATTTACAACACATTGGGCCCCGCGACAGTAATTATATATTAATGCATAATTGTTTAATATATTATATATAAATATAAATAAATATATATAATGTGTGTGTATATTTGAAAGACCTAACTCAGAGCTTGGGTGAAAACTTCTGTTACACACATTATGTACTTCGGAACGCAGTCACTGAAAGCTAGCTATGGCCACATTCCCTACAGCAAGCGCCCAGTTTAGTGAGACAAATACGAGAAAGAATGAATAGCCAGGCTTAATAGCCAGGCGTGGTGGCCCATGCCTTTAATCCTAGCACTCGGGAGGCAGAGGCAGTCGGATCTCTGTAAGTTCAAGGCCAGCCTGGTCTACAGAGTGAGTTCCAGGCCAGCTGGGACTATAGGGAGACCCTGTCTCAAAAAAAAAAAAAAAGGAAAAAAAAAAAAAAAAAGAATGAATGAATAACTTCGGAGACAAGTTCTTTCCTGGGTGGCTAGAATCCTGGGAGGGCCCATTGATGGGGAAGGCACTCTCCCAGAAAGTTCTCTCCACCCTGCTGCTCTGGAGAGCCCTGAGGGCCCGGAAGCGTGCGGGGCCAGAGCAGGCCGGACCAATGGGGCGGCCGGGAGGGTGGTGACAACACCCGCCAGCCCTTTCCGCGGGAGGCTCCGCCCCTTTGGAACGTAGCGACGTCCGAGCATTCCACGGTTGCTACATCGTCGCGAGGGGCGGGGCGCCTGTCAGGGAAGCGGCGCGCGCGGGTGGCGGGCGGGCTGGGGCTTCTCCGCACAGTGCCAGCGCCAGCGCCAGACCCGCCCGTACCCCGCGCTCTCCCTCCCGCTCGGCGCCTCTCTTCTGACTCCCGGAGTCCGCGTTCCCGCTCTCGCCCGTGCGCTGCCCCGGTATGGAGTTGCTCTGTTGCGAGGGCACCCGTCATGCGCCCCGGGCCGGGCCGGACCCGCGGCTGCTGGGGGACCAGCGTGTCCTGCAGAGCTTGCTCCGCCTGGAGGAGCGCTACGTGCCCCAAGCCTCCTACTTCCAGTGCGTGCAGAAGGAGATTAAGCCGCACATGCGGAAGATGCTGGCATACTGGATGCTGGAGGTAGGGCCGGGGACCGGTCCCCTCTTTCCCCGTGGCTTTCCCCCACCGCCATCAATCCGGCTTTGGACAAATCGGATTGCCCGGTCGGGACCTCAGGACTCCGACCACAGTCTGCAAGATGCTTCGGTGGCCAGACTCGCGGGGCCTGCTCTTTCAGGCAGGCACCCTAGCCAGCTGCCTCCGCACTGTCCCTTTTCCCTTCCCTAACCCTGACCATCTCCTTCTGGGACTGCCAGTCACTTGGCACCTTACTAAACTAAGCTTTACTTCGGGCCGGGAAAGCGGGCCAAGGGCCACCCCCCCACCCCCTCCCCGGCTTCTCTCCGCCGTCTCCTGCTTCCTCCCCCGCCCGGTGTTCTCTGGAGAGCGCGCTTGGAAAACCCTGGGCTCGGCCGCCCCCGCCCCGGAGCTGGTTCCTGTGTCTGTCGCGGGGTGCAGGCGGGGGAAGCTGGTGGGGGTGGCGCGCGCACTGGGTTCCGGCCCACAGGGAAAGGAAAAGTGCGGGAGATCGCGTCTGGAGTCCCTTCCCTTCCCCCTTGGGAGTGTGCCGTGGGTGGTGGTAATGGGGGTAAGGTCCCAATTCTCTAGGTGACACTTCCGCCCCCCTCCTGTTCGCCGTGGGGGAGGGGAGCTTGGAATCCTAAGTGAGGAAGGGCTTCTCTGCTTTAACCCCCCCCCAACTCCGGGGGTTGGGAGGAGGCCAGACAGAGGAAGTGGGGCGGGGGGGCGGTCACCTTGGGGAGGGCGCATCCTCCTCCGTTATTGATCCTTGTCACTGTAAGTTTATCCCCTCTCCCATTTTTTTTTCCTCCTCATTCCACCCCCGCCTCCCATGCTGTTGGGTTCCACTTGGTCCTTTCCTAGCAATGACTTGTGCGCCATCCCTCAGGTGTGTGAGGAGCAGCGCTGCGAGGAGGATGTCTTCCCCCTGGCTATGAACTACCTGGATCGCTACCTGTCCTGCGTCCCCACCAGGAAGGCGCAGTTGCAGCTCCTCGGTACCGTCTGCCTTTTGCTGGCCTCCAAGCTGCGCGAGACCACGCCCCTGACTATCGAGAAGCTTTGCATCTATACAGACCAAGCGGTGGCTCCTTGGCAGTTGCGGGTGCGTGTGGGTCCCCCTCCCCCGGCTCTCAACTCGGTGTTCTTCCAATGTACTAAACTTAAACAAAAGGAAAGCCGAACTCGGGCTCCTCACCCTGCCACCCTCCGCCTCAGGCTAGCATTTTTGGACTAGAGCTAGGGTGGGACAAAGACTGGGGAGTGTGGTGTGATGGTGGGGCTCGAGCTGCCGGCGTAAACCAAGTTGAACCCCCTTCCTCTGGCCGCAGTGGGGGGGGGGTGCCATCCTTCCTCATCTTTCTCTCAGATAGCAACAAGTCCAGCTGCATGTCTATACACTAGTACTTGCCTCTGGGTTTACACAGCCACCGAGAGTTATTTATTGGCAGCGGCAGGGCATGCCTGCACACCCCCACCGGAGTGGAATGTGCTTCACGTGGGGGAGGGGGCTGCCTTGCATGAGTCTTTATCCCTGTGTGGACTTTGTGATGGAAAAGCCTCCCAGGGCTGATTAAAGCCAGGCCCTGATTGCTGTAAGGACGTGCTGAGGTGCCTTCATCCCACCCGCTTCCCTTCTATTCCCAAACTTCCTAATCCTCTCTTCCTTGTCTTCTTTCTGAAAAAGTTGAGCAGCTGCTCTGGGCCTGCGGGAGAGTCGTTCCCTTTGCCTCTTAGCCAAAGGCCAGAGCTGAGACAGACAGGGAGCTGGGCAGCAGCTGCTTCCGATGTGATAATGATGCCCGTCCCCTGGCCCTCCCACTCAGACCAAGGGCTTTCATAAGCCTGTGGGGAGCTGCTGTCACTCCTGTGGTTTGGGAAGTGGCTCCTTGGGGCCTCTTGCTGGGAACTTGGGCTGGGCTCCACCAGGCGGGGCAAAGGAGTCTGGGTTCTGCCAGGGAGGAGTGTAGGAAGAGGTGGAGGAGCTGCTTGGATCTGGAAGGGGCATGAACATCATCTCCCACAGGGTCTGGGGGAGAGGGTGGGTGAGCTGGCACCTCCCTCCACCTTGTTCTTCAGCGGGCCAAGCCTTCCCTGACCCTGAGAGGAGTCTCTGGGCCCCATCTCCTAGGGAGGAGGGCAGCAGGCAGGCCGATGTGATTGGCTGGATGGGAAGCTAGGGTACTGGGGCCCCTGACTGCTGTGAGTCGGGGAACTGGATTCCTCTTCCTGCCAAGCAGCTCTCAGGGATGGGAGTCGGAGGCCAGAGCTGGGAATCTGGGAGGCCCCTCTGCTCTTTGTGATGGATCCTAGTACTTCATTTCCAGGGCCAGGGAGCAAGATGTTTTTGAAGGGATTGGGGCTGGAAGGTAGATGGAGACTCCAATCTTGTGTGTGTGTGTGTGTGTGTGTGTGTAAAGACTGGGATAGGTTACATTCCTGAGTGTGAGGGGAGTTTTTCAGAATAAGGGAAAAGTACTTTTTGCCAGAGTTGGAGTGCAGATGGCTAGATTCTAGTTCAGAATTACAAGGGACCAAGGATAACTCCAGTAGTCGAAATCTTTGCACAACACACAGGGTTGAGGCCCAGTAAAGGAGAGAGAAATCCTGCTTTGCCTTGCATTGAGCAGACCAAAGTGCCTTAAAAGCCAGGATGAGAGGCTGGAGAGATGACCTAGCAGTTAAGAGTGCTGACTGCTCTTGTACAGGACCTGGGTTCGATCCCCAGCACCCACATGGCGGCTAAGAACCATCTTTAACTCCAGTTCTGGGGGAATCCAATGCCCTCTTCTGACCTCCTCGGCATTGCACTACACGGGTGGGTGCACAAACCTACATACAGACAGTACATTCATACACATTAAAAAAAAAAGCCAGATGAGATGTATGCTGCCACTGTTGTAGAAGACAGACTGGGATTCCCAGGTTTCCTGCACTTAGGGGAGGGTGGCCACCTTACCTCAAACAGGACCCCTGCCCCCCATTCCTAATTGCATCTTGGGTACTCCCTTGCAGGAGCTTTTGGATCCCCCTTCTGAGGACAAGCTGTGCACATGGAGCCCAGGTTTATCTGCCTTCTGGCTCTGGCCCAGGCTGTTTCTCTGGGGTCCTCTGAGAATCCAGTGATGACTTGGTGGAGGAACTAAGGGGAGGGACAGCTGTTGCTGGGGGATTGGAAGAGGTTGGGTGGGGCTGCCATTTCTACCTCAGTGAGGACTCAAACCCACGAGTTCCTTCCTGAGATAAAACAATGAAGAAATCCTCATGTGTGCAACTCAGAAATGGGTCCAGGTCTGGGAACCCATATATGAAGCACCTCAAATTGGGGTGAGACTCCCAGCTTCCCTCTAAGACCTCATATTGGTTTTATAGGCTTGGTTAGGCCAAGGACTTGGTCCCTCTGGGGTCATCTGGATTCAGACTCTTTGACTTGGCCTCCCTCTGTCTTGAGACAGGCCCCACCCCTGATGTCCCACTAAGGGGATGTGGGTTGCATTGGGCAAGCTTTCCTTTAAGGAACCTCAGAAGGCTCAATGACTTTGTCATAGGAGTGGCCTCATGCTCATTCCTGTTTCTTTAAGAAACTTGGCGGAGATGCAGATATGGGGACAGGCAGACTAGTAGTGGTAGCCTTGTTCTCAGTCAAGTTCTTGGAATTTGGAGAGTCTGCTTCAACCCAGAGCAACCTCAATTTACGGAAGGCTGATGAGGTCAGAAGCAGAAGGGATAATTCATGTCCCACCACCAGTGAATGATCAGTAGAGGCTCAAAGCAAACGTCCCTAGCTCTTCCCTGCCCTGAACACTTAATTCCATAGTGCTAGCTCCCAAGACCAAATGCAGAACTGGGGTTTTGAGCTTCAAAGGTTTGAAGTGCATACCTCCCTGTGAGCCTTCTGCAATACTCTCACCCCGTTTCTAGGCACTGACTCTCCCTTTATTCCTCAATCTCCAGGAATGGGAGGTGCTGGTCCTGGGGAAGCTCAAGTGGGACCTGGCTGCTGTGGTTGCACATGACTTCCTGGCCTTGATTCTGCACCGGCTCTCTCTGCCCAGTGACCGACAGGCCCTGGTCAAAAAGCATGCCCAGACCTTTCTGGCCCTTTGTGCTACAGGTAAGAGCCTTGCACACATTTTTGCCCATCTGAGAAAAAAACAGATTTGAAGGGTGAGCAGTAACTAGAAGACTATAGTTTCTCTTTCAGAATTCATTCATGGAAATTATACCTTTTGGAACCCCCAGTTTCAATACTAAGAGCTACATGAGATCTTAGAGACCCCAGTACCATAGGTGAAACACAGGGTAGAGTGAGAAGTGACTTGCCCAAAGTCTCAGTGGTCCCCCCCAGAAAAGGTTTTAGGCATTCTCTAGTTCCTGGCTAAGTCCAACCTGGATGGACAGACATTTTGCTGTTCATACAGATGTCCAAGAAGGCTGGGGAGGTAGCTCAGTGATAGTGTGCTTGCCTAGCATGCTCAGGTCCCCGTGCTGCAAACACACTACACACATACCCCAAACCCAGCCCCACCCTACCCTCCCCAGGATCTGCCTCCTTCCTTTGGCCATGTGTTACCCCACCCACCACTGGGGTTTCCTAGAATGCCCTGCTGAATTCTGCTCTGGTACACTGTAACAAGTAGGAAGTACTTGATAGCTGTCTGCTTATGGCTACCTCTCCTTTTCAAGATTATACCTTTGCCATGTATCCACCATCCATGATCGCCACAGGGAGCATTGGGGCTGCAGTGCAAGGCCTGGGTGCCTGCTCCTTATCTGGGGATGAGCTTACTGAGCTGCTGGCTGGGATCACAGGCACAGAAGTGGTGAGTCTTAAAGCCCCAGTCACCAAAAAAAAAAAAAAGCAAACCTAACAAAACACTGCTATTCCCTGAGTCTCCAGAAGAGGGAGGCGCCCACCCCCCCCAACTGCAGGTTTACATGCCTGCTCCTGTGGCTTTTCATCTCCTGCTTGGGTCTGGACAGTACTGGGTGGGGTGAAGGACACTGGCCCTGGATGCCCCTCTCTTGCTAAGTGGTGGCTGCCGTGGTGGGGGGTGGGGGGTGGGGGATTTGGTGTCAAATACACGGCTGCTCTCACACTGGCTTGCCACATCCTCTTGCCAGTTTCTGAGAACTGAAGACCCGATTCCTGGGCTGGGCTGTGGCCTAACCTCCCCAGACTTCCCTGTGTGCAACAGGCGTCCTTTCCCTTGCACCTGCCTGCTGCCAGTGCCCCAGGGAGAGCTGTTCCTCAGTGATCTTGTTTTTCCCAGGACTGCCTGCGAGCCTGCCAGGAGCAGATTGAAGCTGCACTCAGGGAGAGCCTCAGGGAAGCTGCCCAGACTGCCCCCAGCCCAGTGCCCAAAGCCCCCCGAGGCTCCAGCAGCCAGGGACCCAGCCAGACCAGCACTCCGACAGATGTTACAGCTATCCACCTGTAGAGGAGGGGCCGCTGCCACCCTCTCCCCGCCTCTAGGAACAATCCACGCCACATCTGAAGCTCAAGAGGGGCTCTTCTCCCCCTCACAAAAGCCCAAGGGGCCAGGTCTTGCCTATCCCCGCAGTGTGCACTAAGGGGCTGGCCGGCCCTGTGGGTGTCTGCATGGCCAGTCAGCTCCTCTTCCTCCCCCATCTAAGCAGCCTGGCTCCTTCTATCTAGTTGGGGCTGGGCCAGGCTGATCAGACAAATCAAAACAGGTAAAGCCCATGCACCAGCATTCCTTGTTGAGTCCCCTTTCTCTGGGACACTCTTCTCAATTGCCAAAATGCCCCAGTGCCTTACAGAGGTGTTGGCCTTCCTAGGGTTATTGCATTTGGATTCGGGTCCTGCAGGCATCCTGATTGACAAATATGAGGGGAACTGGCCTAGATGGCTCCCCTCAGCATAGCTTAGTGGCCCCTGTGTAATCCGTGCTCCCAGCTGCTCCTAGAGGGAAGGGCCTAGGCCTTGGTCAGAGGGGCAAGAATTTATAAACTTGCTTTGCTTTCTTTCATCTTAGCTTCTGTGTGATTGAGGGGTATGGTGCTGAAAGATGAGGTCATTTTTATTTATTAATTGCTTCGAGTACAACTATAAAGAGGGTACAGCGGGGCCTGTATGGACCCTGCACGTGGTGGTGACCCTGGCGGTTGCTGTTTCCCTCCCCTCTGCTACCGCTTTGTGGCCCAGGAGCTGCTACAGCCTGGGATAGGGCCATGCCTTTCTCTCCTTTGGCTCTGCACCTCGTATTCCAGCAGAGGGTGAAGCAGAGGTAGATGCTGAGGGTGACAGCCTGGCTGGAGAGGGGGCAAGCCCTGTTGACACAGGTCTTTCCTAAGGCCACAAGGTTTGGGCTGGTAGCCAGGACCATCATGCTGCCTTAATAAAGATTCTGGAATAAAACTGCCTTTGGTTCTTGGATTCCCTGGTGTTGTGGGTAGAAGAGGCGAGGAGGCGGAAGGCAGAGGTCAGAACCAGAAGTGCTTGGGCTTTGTGGGCCAGAGGGTCTCTTCTCTAACTTGTAATGCTTTATGTATGGCCTGTGCATCCCTACAAATCACTGTGCTATGAAGACTGAACACCATGCCCCAGAGGGCTTATGGGATAATGGGACTTGAAGGTTGTGCTGGCTTTTATCAACTCGACACAACTAGTCACCTGGGAAGGAGGAACCTCAGCTGAGGAGTCTGCCATTGGATTGTCCTGTGAGGCATTTTTCTTAGTTGCTAATTGTTGGGGGAGGGCCTGTGGGAAGTGCCATCCCTAGGCAGGTGGGCCTGGGATGAATAGGAAAGACAGCTGAAGAGCCAGCAACCATTTCTCCATGGTCTGCTCCAGTTCTTGCCTTGGCTTCCTCAAGGGTGGACTGTAACCTGTGAGATGAAATAAACCCTTTTCTCCCCAAGTTGCTCTGGGTCAGAGTGGTTTATCAAAACAATAGAAACCAAACCAGGACAAGGACATACAAGAAAAGAACTGATGCCAGGTGCTGGGGTTAAGAGCACTGACTGCACTTGCAGAGGACCCCAGTTCAGTTCCCAGCACCCATATGGTTGCTAACAACTCCAGTTCTAGGAGATCTGCTGCCCTCTTCTGGCCTCCATGGGTATTGGATATATGGGTACACATAAATTTGATGCCCCCTCCCCACTCTGGCATGGGCATGGAGGCCTACTATATCCAAGTGGCTACATGGCAAAAACCTGTCTCAGCATCAACAGCTTGATGAGTGGTGTAGGTTTATAGCTCAGTGGAATTTTCCCTAGAGTGAAGGCCCTTTATTCCATCCTTAGTCCTGCAGGGTGGAGAAAAGGGGCAGATTTTTATAATACAGCCTTTATGGAAGTGGACCTTAGATGTCACTTGGTCTCCATGGCAGCAGTGAGAGGAGGCACTCCCAGGGGTGGGACAGTGTGGTATGCCCCGTGGAAGGGGAACTGTTAGTCTGGGTAGAGCTGTGGAGTGGATCACATGGCTGGGCTGGGTGCAGTTTCCTAGTGTTTTCAAGATGACACGACATAAGCAAATGTGAACTACTCATTGAGATTAAACTTTCCAGGCTGGGGGGGATAGTGCAGCCGTTCGTTAAGGGCTGAGGCTAAGAAACACACACACACACACACACACAGAGAGAGAGAGAGAGCGAGAGAGAGCGAGAGAGAGAGAGAGAGAGAGAGAGATATTAAACTTTCTAGATATTATGAATGGGGTTGGAAGAAATGCCTTTTTTTTTTTTTTTTGTCTTTTTGAGACAGGGTCTCCCTTTAGTCCCAGCTGGCCTGGAGCTCTCTCTGTAGACCAGGCTGGCCTTGAACTCACAGAGATCCGCCTGCCTCTACCTCCCAAGTGCTAGGATTAAAGGTGTGCGCCATCACAGCTGGCAGAAATGCTTTTTTAAAAAAAATTTATTTTTTATGTGTGACTGTACTGTCTGGATGTAGGTTTGTGCACCCGTGTCATGCAATGCCATGGAGGTCAGAAGAGGGTGTCGGATACCCCTGGAACTGGAGTTAAAGACAGTTCTCAGCCGCCATGTGGGTGCTGGGGATTGAACCCGGGTCCTCTGTAAGAGCGGTTGGTGCTCTTAACCGCTAGGCCATCTCTCCAGCCCCAGAAATGCTCTTCTCAAAGCAAACATGAGTCTATATTATACAAATGGGTGGGGTTTGGCTATGTCCCAAGAAACCCACAGCTGAAATGGAAGATGTGTCAGGTAAGGAACCCTTCTGTAAAACTCATCTTTGAAGCCGGTCACTCTTCCAGGTAGGTGAAGTTTCTGATGCTGTTCTGGCACCTGTTGGAGTCAGCCTGGGCTCAGATCAACACTGCCTTTGGGAACTTTAGAGCAGACCGAAGCCACTGTAAAATCAGGTAGCAACCAGTGGGACTGAGCTGCCTCTGTGGTGTGTGTGTATAGGCAGGATGGACCACTTGTAATACAGCTGGTGGCAGAGAATTCAGACCTGTTTCTAACAAAGCCACCCCACACCCGCTTACTCTTGTTATCTTCAAATATACCAATTACATTTCTGTGGACCATCACGTGGACCCTGTCCAACCCATGTGGGGGGAAAAGTCCATAACCTTATAGCTCTATCCTACCTCACCAAAAGGTGTTTGATGACACACTGGGTAAGTGGTTGACATGGGGATCCTGTCCAGCCTGGTAGAACTCATGGGGCTGGAGAGATGGTTCAGCAGTTAAGAGCACTGACTGCTCTTGCAGAAAACCGGGGTTCAATTACCAGCACCCACACCCACATGGTGGCTAAGAACAGTCTTGGGCTGGGTGTGGTGGCACTCGCCTTTAATCTCAGCACTTGGGAGGCAGAAGCAGGCCGATCTCTGAGTTCAAGGCCAGCCTGGTCTACAGAGTGAGCTCCAGGCCAGCTGGGACTAAAGGAGGACCCTGTCTCAAAAAAACAACAAACCAGAAAAAAACCCTCACGACCCACTTGGAACTCAGTATCTAGACATTTTTCTATAGCTGGACCAACCATGTTGTCACAGGGATGGATTACCAGACTCAGACGGCCAACAACGCCATCGCGATGAACATGTGGCCTTAGCTCCTGGGGCACCCAGTCATCTATCTAGGAGGAAGCCAACCGGGCCCACCATATCCAGCAGCTGATTGTGTGCGACCTGTTGCCTCCTTTAGTGGAACTGCTAAAAAAGCCAGGTGTGGTGTTGCAAACCTTTAATCCTAGTGCTTGGGAGGCAGAGGCAGGCAGATCTCTGTGAGTTCAAGGCCAGCCTGGTTTACAGAGTGAGTTCCAGGCCAGCTGGGGCTACAGGGAGACCCCATCTCAAAAAGACCAAAAAAAAAGGCATAATTTATTCAAAATCCAGAAAGAGGCTATGCGGACTGTGATCTGTGGACCTGCTGTGGCAGCTCGTCCAGTCTTGGAACCACTGATGAATATGCTCACTACCTTAGACATGAGGATCACTCAATCATCCTAGACGCCGCCTCTCATTTCTTCATGAGGCAGATAAACTGAGTGAGAAGGAAAGCCTTTGGGTTCTGATAGAAGCTGGCAGTCTTGGTAAAACTGAGGCTTTACAGCTGCACAAGAACCATCACGCTGGCCAGAGTGCTCTGAATATCACAGAGAGCCACTTTGATGAGGATGAAGATGGTGACAGTTTTCCCAGTTTAGGGCCAAGAGTATGAATTCACGAAGAACTCTAATTCTCATGTGTCATGAAATGCTACCCTTTTAACTTTTCTCCAAGTCATTAAAAAGTATGAAGATCATTCTTTGTTCATCAGCTACACAAACACAGGCATTTGGGTCTAGTTTGCCAACCAGTGGCCTAATGGTCTCATTGGTCAGATAGCTAGGAGAACGTGTTTGGTGCTGAGCTGGAATTTATTCCTGGACCCAATCATTTTTCTGATTTTATTGCTGTTTCTTTGTCCTTGCGGAAGGACTTCCTTTTGTTGTGTCTACAGTTATATACCGACCACCACCTTCCCATGGCAACAGAAGTTGGCATTCTCCTAAAGTAGCTCCTAAGCATGTGTCATGTCAAGGTAGACAGAGCACATCCCCATACCAAGGAGAAGGGGGGCAGAGCTTAGAGACACATGACCTTGTAGATTAAAGGACATGGCTTCGAGTTAACTGAGAACCAACTCCTGAGATGGGGATAGAAGACTCACTCGTACCTCTAGCTACAGGGGGAAATAAAAAAGCCTCCATAGACTACACCAAAAAAGCGGTTCAATAAATACCTTTGTTTTATCCACACCCCTGACACAACAGGTGGAGAGAGAGAGCGTGAGCACCCTTATATCAAGAACCAGCTGAGGTGGTGCACCTCCAGTTAGCTTCCAGAAGTGAGCAGGGACCAAGGTCGTCTTCCCTGACTAGGACTGAAGCCACAGATGCCCTGGTGGCCTTCTCAGTGCCCTGGTCTAGGCCTTTAGCCATCTTTGTCATCAACAGGAGCCTCAGGAGCCTCCCATGCCTATTGGACCAAGACAGGTGACAGTTCTCATTCCATGATGATGGAAGACTCTTCTACATCTCTGGGGACAGCGCTCTGAAGCTCACGTCTGATTTCAAAGGACAGCTGTGGGTGGGGCTGCAGCCGGAGCAGTTCAAGCAGGGCCTCCTTCTGATCTGTGGCTAAGTCGGCCTTGTAGCGTTGCACCAGTGTCAGGAGGCACTGGTGCCAGAGCACGGGCAGCTGGCGTTTCTCTGTACGGAAGCCCAGGAAGTGGAAGACCAGGGCATCCAGCACCCGGTAGGGCAGTGCATACTTCTTATCCAGCAGCAGGCGCAGGAAGATGCTGTTGGCACCGCTATATTCCATCTCAGCAATCTTCAGCATGGCCGCGCTGGTGGGAAGCAGAGGTGGGATTGTGAGGGGTCAGCAGGGACATGCTGGAGTGATTCTCCTTCCCCTGCTGACCCTTACCTATGGCATTACTGAGCAGGCCACCACACGTTTATCACCTACTCGCTACATTCCTGGATTTTTGTTACTGTCTCCACACATTTTTGTTACTGTCTCCCCACATTTACTCTGCCCCTCTTCCAATGGGCTTGGATGGCAAACAGTCTCTGAATTCAACTATAGAGTATACTCAAATGCCTCACCATCTCCACCCTTTACTTTCTTTGGTATTCATTCATTCCTTCATTCAACTATTTCTTTCCTTTTTTTTTTTTTTTTTTTTTTTTTTTTTAAGACAGTCCTCCCTGTAGCCCCAGCTCTCCTGGAACTCACTCTGTAGACCAGGCTGGCCTTGAATTTACAGAGATCCGCCTGCCTCTGCCTCCCAAGTGCTAGGATTAAAGGCGTGTCCCACCATCCACTGCTTAAAGATGGTTCTTAGCTGCTATGTGGGTGCTGGGAATCAAACCTGGGTCCTCTGTTAAGAGCACTCAGCGCTCTTAACCGCTAAGCCATCTCTCCAGCCACTCAACTATTTCTTGAGCACCTACCATCTACCAGCTCCTGGGATCCTGTTCTTGTGGAACATATTCTACTGGTCATGGTATACCCATTGGCTTACCGAGGGTCACTCCAGCTCCATCTCTACTCGGCCCGTGTGCCCAAGTCCTGACCCTCTACTACCCCCTGATCTGTTCTTTCCCAGCCCACCAACACTACCTGGAGTGCAACACAGGGATGGAGCACTTGGTGATGATGCTACCCACGATGATGGCTTCTCGGAGGGTACAAGTACCCGATTCACATAGCGGTATCAGGATTCCTGGGGAGAGTCACATGCAGCCACGTTTAGTCTGGGGTGAGAAAAAGAAGGTACAAGAGCAAGTACCCCAGCCTGAGGACCATCAGCCGAATCCAGCCACCCCCAGGTCAGGCCTGCCTCTGGGCTTCTACCTTTGAACCAGGCTCCAGGTTTGAACAGAGCCTTCTTCAGTGCCATATAGAGATGAAAGTTGAGTCGTTTGTATTCAGCAATGTCATCTCGTACCCGGGGGAGCAGCACAAGGTTGTAGAAGCGCTGAGCCATGCGTTCCTTCAGGTTAGAAGCAAAAATCCTAGAGGGGTCGGAGTTTGAAGTCACACCAGAGTCTGACCATGGCCCTTTAAGTACCCCCGTTAAGTACCCCTGTGGATGGTGCATGCAAGAGATTTTACACTAAGATATAGAAACACCCTTTCAGAGAAGGGTATATGGGAACTGTGTGTACACTACACCCAAATCAGTTTAAAGAGGAAGAAGGCGGCAATAGGGTGTACCCAAAACTAAGTGCTCAGTGTTTGGTGTTCGAACCCAGGGCCTTGCCTGTGTTTATTCAAGCACTGCACCCTGAGCTAATTCCCCTGTCCAGTTTCCTTTTCTGACTACACTTGCTCTTCTTCCCATCATGGCTCCCTCAACCCTGCTGTCATGAGGGCACCAAGTTCACCTGGAGAGCCAAAGACGTCTGAAGCTACTCTGTCACACTGGGGTTGTGTCCTCGAAGCTATAACCCATTCCCAGCCCCAAAAGTCCTAGAGGACTTGGCACCAAAAATGAAAGAGGGGAAACTAAGGAAATGATAGGAAGAAGTCCCAGGGACAGCTGTGGGCAAAGTAGCTCCAGTGTACAGCAAAGGTGGGCAGAGCCTGCACACCCCACACCCTGCACCACAGATCACATATTGGCCACCTAACCCACCGAGGCTACCTGGTGGCTTGATACATGGCAGCTGCAGTCCAGGCCTCGGGCTCTGTAACATAGAGGATTTGCTCCCAGTTGGAGAGTGCGGGGATGATCTTAAAAGCCTTGGGCAGCTTCCCACTGCGGTACTTAGACAACACCTGGGGAGGAGGGAGGCAAACTCACAGTCATTAACGCCCACGGGCCAGGCTCAAGTTCCTTGTCCCCGTGCCTTTCATGCTGTCTCGGTCATCTTCACAACAATCCCAAATGGATGTGCTATTATTGCAATCATTCTGCAGGTGACTTGAGTCTAGTAACGTATCAGGGGTCATTACAGGCAGAGCAAGAGGCAAGCCCACCAGCTCTGCCTTGGGCCCATCCCTGGCTACCGTGCCTTACTTGATAGGAGACAAAGGTGGGAGCCCACTTCCTCTATTAGAGCCTACCACATCTGCCCCTGCAGCTCTTACCTCCCGGACCCCTCTGTAGACCTCCAGGACCCGGGGATCCAGCTGTGGCATGGGGAAGCCCGAGACCTCTGACATGACAGTCTCTACCTCTGTCTGCTTCTCAGTCAGCTTCTCCATGATGATGTCAGCCAGGGTACGCCTACGGGGAGGAATGGCAGAAGGGTAGGAAGGAGGATGGAGGGCTGGGGTCACTCTCTAGGAAGCTCTGCACTCCCCTCACAGTCTCTCTGGGATGCCACTCAGTCACTAGGGACTTGCCTACTATACATGGAGGTTCTACTTTTGGGACAAGGAAGAAAAAAAAAATGCCTTCTTTTTCTGAGTGTCAGGCAGCACTGAATCTGAGACTCAGAGAGGTTAACAACTCACTTGAGGTCTCAAGGAAAAGGGTGAAATTCAGGTCTTTTAACTTGTAGTCTGAGAGCTTTACCGTCCCCCCCCCTTTTTTTTTTTTGGTCTTTTTGAGACAGGGTCTCCCTATAGCTCCAGCTGTCCTGGAACTCACTCTGTAGACCAGGCTGATCACAAAGATCCGCCTGCCTCTGCCTCCTGAGTGCTAGGATTAAAGGTGTGCACCACCACTCCAGGCTTTACTGTACCTTTCGATGTGCCCCTAGCTCACATGGCCTGACTGCTGAGTTCCCAAGAACCTGGGCCTGCTTTTTGAAGATGCCAGCTGACAGTGCTCAGAATGCCAGGAGTATCTTTTCTACTAGCTTGTCACTTACTGCAAACTGGAGAACCACTGTGCTTAAGCTCATCAGAATTATCTGTGAAGGAGTTACCAGGTGCTGCCTGAGAACCTGAGAGGTTTGGTGGGGGACAGGTGCATGGCCCACGTATACACTTGGTGACCTGTCAGCTATCTGGGAGAAGGGCTGGTTTCTTCATGCTATGTGTTCGATCCAACAACAGAGCTCTATTTATTCAGCTCCCTGGTCATTTCTTTTTTTAAAATTTTTTTTTTTTCTCTATGTGTATGAATATACTGTCTGCATGCAGGTCTGTGCACCCGTCTTGTGCAATGCCGCGGAGGTCAGAAGAGGGTGTCGAATTCCCCTGGAACTGGAGTTTCAGACGGTTCTCAGCCGCCATGTGGGTGCTGGGGATCGAACCCGGGTCCTCTGCAAGAGCAGTCAGCGCTCTTAACCGCTAGGCCATCTCTCCAGCCCCCTCCCTGGTCATTTCATAGGATTAGTGATGAGAGACACATTAGCCTACACCAACCCGAAGAATGGAAGACATGTTAAGCATCATAAATGAGGATGAACTAGTTGAAGGCCCTTTGTCCTAGATTTACTCCCCTCCCTTGGGCCAAATACATCAGCTTAGGAATTTATCAAGGGCAGCCTAAGTACCTGCATGTTTTGGAGATAGCAATTTTATAACAGATAGGGATAAATTAGTGGTTCTAACCAGAAGCAGTTCTGCCCCTCTGGGGACATTTGGCAATGTCTGGAGTCATTTTTTCTTATCACAACTAGAGGGAATAGCACTGCTGGTATCTAGAGGATAGATGTCAGAGATACCTGCTAAACATCTTTGTGCTCTAACATCCGCATGCAAAAACCAAAGAGTTATGTAGCTAAAGAAACCAGAAAAATTTTTCATGAGACTTGAGGTAAAAAACAAACAAACAGGGGCTGGAGAGATGGCCTAGCGGTTAAGAGCACCAACTGCTCTTGCAGAGGACCTGGGTTCGATCCCCAGCACCCACATGGTGGCTAAGAACCGTCTGTAACTCCAATTCCAGGAGAACTCCAGTTCCAGGGGAATCTGACACCCTCTTCTGACCTCCACGGCATTGCACAACAAGGGGGCACAAACCTACATGCAGACAGTACATTCATACACATACAAAATTCAATAAAATTAAAAACAAATAATAAAAAAATAAAAATAAATTAAAACAAACAACCAAAACCAAAACCAAACAACCCCCCCCATATTTGTACCAAGATCAAATCAGAATGAACCAGATATAAATAAATAAAAAAATAAATAAATATCCGAGGCTATTCCTCTGGGTACTCCAGGAAATGGATAGAGAGGAGGGGATATTTTGAGTTTTGGTCATTCTTGTTCAGAATGTTCCTTGGAGGATGGGCTGGTGGTAACCCACAGCTAGCAATGCTCAGGTCCCATCCAAAGACAGGGGACCAACAAAACCTGACCAGGGAACTTTTCTTCTACCAGGATGCACTGTCATAAAGCTCTAGCCCTACCTAACTGGAGGGTTCTTGTTCATGAACATTTCAATGGCACGTTCATCCTCAGGGTCCACGACGACCTCTGCTTGGTGGCTCACCCCAGTCATTTTGGCTGCCTTCTCCAGGGTGGGCCATTCCTTGTCTTCCTCATCAGATCCATCCTGTGGTACTCCCAGCCCTGGAAGAGGGAAGATGAAATGGATGAACATAACAAGGGATGCCGGGCTTCTGAGTCAGGTTCACTTCGACCACACACTGCAAGCTAGGGGTACTGGCGAGAGATACAGATATGTACAAGGAAGCAGCAGACACTGTTTTTAGAATCCTGCATGAGAAGGAATGTGCTACACTAGAACAAAGACAGCAATGGTGGCAAATGATGGCTAACACAGCCCTTGGAGCCACAGCAGAGCTGTGTTACACTGCCCCTGTGCTACCTGGTCAGTCCAGATAATCTCACGAAGCAGGTACTCTCACTGTACCCGGTTCAAATGGGACAGACAGCTGGTTTCACCATGGCAGGCAGTTTAGGTTCTGACAAGTAGGGCTGGATCACTGCTAAAACCATGCTAGGGACAATACATAGCATGCACACTTGAAAGATGAGCATGGAAGGTGGTCAAACTGTTGGTGGGCAGTTGCAAGCTACAGTATGCTCTATATTCTGGAAAAAGCACTTCCATCAAAGTGTAGCCTGGGCATTAAGGAGCGAGAGCCAGAAACAGGGCCACTAGGGCAGACAGGAAAAGTAAAGTCAACCTGGATGGCCCCGCTGAACAGTACAGTTCACACTCTCTAATAGTTCAACAGACTTACGTTACTAGACCTACCTCCCACTTTTTTCTTTTCTTTTTTTAAAGATAGGGTCTTAGCCAAGTGTGGTGGCACAGGCCTTTACTCCCAGCACTTGAGAGGCACAGGCAGGCAGACCTCTGAGAGTTTGAGGCCAGCCAGGGCTACGTACCTGAGACCCTAAAGCAAACAACAACGCGCACACACACACACACACACACACACACACACACAATCAATCAATCAATCAATCAATCAAATAACAGGGCCTCATATAGCCAATCAATCAATCAAATAACAGGGTCTCATATAGCCCAGGCTGGCCTCAAACTCACTATACAGTTAAGGACTACTCTGAATTTCTGATTCCAAGCAGAGTGATTCCAAGCATATACCACAATGCCTAGCTTCAAATTCCTGAGTTTGGAAAGGCTATACATGGCTGGCCAGGCACCTGGAAAGGAGTCCAATGTAATCCAAGTGAGTTAAAATACTGCACAGGATCAGGTCATTTGCAAAAGAAGTGGGCTGTGGGAGTGTATGTGTATAGCATGTATGAGTTCCTGGGTTCAACTTGCAGCACCCCACTCCCCAAAGAACAGAAGTAGTGTGGGATTAAAGGCATGTACCACCATACCACTACACCTGGCTCTGTATTTTTTGTCATTGTTACATGTGTGTGCATGTTGTTACATGTGTGCATGGAGGCCAGAAGGCAACCTTGGGCGTTATCCCTTAGGAGCCATCAACCTAATTTTTTTGCTGGGTTTACAAACTTCTGGGAATGGAACTCAGGTCCTTATGCTTTCAAAGTATGCAGTTTACCACTAAGCTTCTTACCCTGTGGTCATATTGGCAACAGAGGAAGACCAAAAGGGGTGCTGTTCATTCCTAGCTACTGCGAGGCCCTCAGAGATTACATAATACAGATCATGTGACTGCAGTAATCTAGGTGGGAGACTGTGATAGCATGAACAGAACAATGTTCCAAAATGATGGAAAGTGGTCTGGTTCTGGATACGTGTACTTGTATAGTATATTTTTTAATTAAAAAAAAAATTAAGCCGGGCGTGGTGGTGCATGCCTTTAATCCTAGCACTCGGGAGGCAGAGGCAGGCGGATCTTTGTGAGTTCAAGGCCAGCCTGGTCTACAGAGTGAGTTCCAGGCCAGCTGGGACTACAGGGAGACCCTGTCTTGAAAAGACCAATAAATAAATTAATAAATTGTATGAGTGTTTTGCCTGTGTATGCAAGTGCACCAATATGTGCAATGCCTGAAGAGGCCAGAAGAGGGCATTGGATCCCCTGGGACTGGAGTTAAGAATAGTTCTTGGCCACTACATGGGTATTCTGGTCTGAACCCAGGTTCTCTGCAAGAGCAGCCAGTGTTCTTAACTGTCAAGCCACCTCTCCTAACTCCTAAGCCATCCCTCCAGTCCCCAGTTCTAGACAAAAGTCATCAGGATTTACTGAGGAATGAAATGTGGATTGAGAGTGAGGAGCCCAAGGTTTATGCCTTGAGCATTTAAATAGAAAGCTAATGTGCTAACAGGCTTGATGAAGACAGGTAGAAGAGCAGGTTTGAGAAGAAGGTCACTATGTCTGTTCTGGACATGTTAAATCTGAGATAAATATTAGTCTTCAATTTAGTGATATCAGACAGGCAATTGGATTTAAGGATCTGGGTTTCATTAAGAGCTAGGTTTGGGGGATGAAGTTGTGAAGTAGTCATCAAATAGATGGATGGCTTTAAACTGTAGAACTTGCAGAAGTAACAGAAAGGGAGGCATTTGAAGAGTCATGAGGACGAACCCTGTGGCATTTTAATATGAGGTGGGGCAAAAGAAGAGCCAGCAAAGGCATCTACAAATCAGGTGACAGTAAATAAGTGTGTGATATCTTCAAAGTCAAGTAAAGAAGCTGGAGAGAGTCATGCAAATACCTGTATTTCCAGCTGCTTGAGAGAAGCTAAAGCAGGAGGATTGAAAGTCTCTGCCTTGGTTACAAAGTGAGTTCAATGCCAGCATAAGTAACATTAATTTATGGAGACCATGTTTCATAATTAAAAAAAAATTTTTTTAGCCAGGCGTGGTGGCACATGCCTTTAATACCAGCACTTGGGAGGCAGAGGCAAGTGGATCTTGGTGAGTTCAAGGGCAGTCTGGTCTACATAGTGAGTTCTGGGCCAGCTGGGGCTACAGGGAGACCCTGTCTCAAAAAGACTATAATTGGGGCTAGAGAGACAGCTTAGCTGTTAAGAGCACCTAAGAGCACCAACTGCTCTTGCAGAGGGCCCAGGTTACATTCCTAGCACCCACATGGCGGCTAAGAACTGTAGAGATGGACCAGCGGTTAAGAGCGCTGACTGCTCTTGCAGAGGACCCGGGTTTGATTCCCAGCACCCACATAGTGGCTGAGAACCGTCTGTAACTCCAATTCCAGGAGAACTCCAGTTCCAGGGGAATCTGAGACCCTCTTCTGACCTCCACGGCATTGCACGACATGGATACACAGACTTACATGTAGACAGTACATTCAGACACATAAAAATAAATAAATGAAAAAGTTTAAAAAATATATACATATAGAACTGTCTTTAAGCTGGGCATGGTGGCGCACACCTTTAATCCCAGTGTTCCGGGAGGCAAAGGCAGGCGGATCTCGGTGAGTTCAAGGCCAGTCTGGGTCTACAGAGCGAGTTCCAGGACAGCTGGGGCTATAGGGAGACCCTGTCTCAAAAAAATAAAAAACAAAAAACCTTGGGGCTGGAGAGATAGCCTAATGGTTAAGAGCGCCGACTGCTCTTGCAGAGGACCCGGGTTCGATCCCCAGCACCCACACGGCGGCTGAGAACCGTCTTTAACTCCAGTTCCAGGGGAATCCGACACCCTCTTCTGACCTCCACGGTGTTCCACGACACGGGTACACAAAGCTGCATGCAGACTGTACATTCATATACATACGAAAATAAATAAATAAAAATAAATTTAAACAACCCAACTCCCCCAATCCAATAATAGTAATAATAATAATAATAATAATAAAATAAATTAAAAGGACTAGGTGTGGTGCTGCATGTCACACTTGGGAGGCAGGCAAGATCTGGAGTTCAAGGTCATCTTCATGTACAGATATAAGGTTGTGCTGGAGAGCTCAGTAGTCAATTCAATACAGCTTGGTAGAGGGACTCTCAACTGAGGAATTCCTCCATTGGATTGGCCTGTGGCCATGTCTGTGGGGCATTTTCTTGATTGTCTAAGTGAGAAGGCCCAGCCCACTGTAAGCAGTGCCACCCCTGGCAGGTGGTCCTGGATTGTGTAAGAAAGCAGGCTGAAGGGGAACCAGCAAATAAATTCCTCCACGGTCTGTGCTGCAGTCCCTGTCTCCAAGTTCCAGTTCTGAGTGCCTGCCCTGTTGTCCTTCAGATGAAATATGACTTGGGAGTTGTAAGATAAAATAAATCCTTTCCCCACAAATTAGTTTTGATCAGATTTTTTTTTTTAGGCAGGGTCTCCCTATAGCGCCAGCTAACCTGGAACTCACTCTGTAGACCAGGCTGGCCTTGAACTCACAGAGATCCGCCTGCCTCTGCCTCCTGAGTGCCAGTTAGGTTTTTTTTTTTTTTACTTTTTTTTATTATTTATTTTTTTGTATGTGTATGATTGTACTGTCTGCATGTAGGTTTGTGCACCCGTGTCGTGCAATGCCGCAGAGGTCAGAAGAGGGTCTCGGATTCCCCTGGAACTGGAATTCTCCTGGAACTGGAGTTACAGACGGTTCTCAGCCGCCTTGTGGGTGCTGGGGATTGAACCCGGGTCCTCTGCAAGAGCGGTGTTTTTTTTTTTTTTTGTTTTTGTTTGGTTGATTGATTGATTTATGTGTATGAATGTACTGTCTGCATGTAGGTTTGTGCACCCACGTCGTGCAATGCCACAGAGGTCAGAAGAGGGTGTCGGATTCCCTTGGAACTGGAGTTCTCCTGGAATTAGAGTTTCAGATGGTTCTCAGCCGCCATGTGGGTGCTGGGGATCAAACCCAGGTCCTCTGCAAGAGCAGTCGGTGCTTCTTAACCACTAGGCCATCTCTCCAGCCCGCCAGCTAGGGTTTTTAAATATTGCCACAGTAGGGCTTCTTAGCTCAGCACTATGGAATGGACAGTCAGGGCTCAACAGTTCTTTGCTGTGGGGCTGGTCCTGTGCATTGTAGGATGTTGCAGGATGATGCATTACAGGATGCTCTCGGGTCTCTTCTCACTAGGTACCAGCACCTTCCCAGGCCTGGCAAATTATCCTCTGTAATAAGGGAATACCATCCACACCCCTAAACCCCAACAGCTCTCAATTGTATCTTGCTAAGCTTATGGGCTGCTGTGTTCAGCTCATGATCAAAGGCTTGCGCCACCATGCCTGGCTTAAAGACGGTTCTTAGTCGCCATGTGGGTGCTGGGATTAGAACCCAGGTCCTCTGCAAGAACAGTTGGTGCTCTTAACCACTGAGCCATCTCTCCAGCCACCCCCCCCCCTTTTTTTTCTTTTTTCTTTTTTTTGTTTTGAGACAGGGTCTCCCTTTAGTCCCAGCTGTCCTGGAGCTCACCATGTAGACCAGGCTGGCCTCGAACCCACAGAGATCCGCCTGCCTCTGCCTCCTGAGTGCTAGGATTAAAGGCGTGCACCACCATGCTCCATGCCAGGCTTTTTATTTTTATTTTTTGGATTTTTGTCTTTTTGAGACAGGGTCTCCATATAGCTACAGCTGGCCTGGAACTCACTATGTATACCAGGCTGGCCTTCAACTCACAAGAGATCAGACAGCCTCTCCCTCTACCTCCCAAGTGCTGGGATTAAATGAGTGCCCCTGCACGCCAAGCTTGGTCAGTATTTAGAGAATAAACCCTCCAGGGGCTGGAGAGATGGCCTAGCTAGCGGTTAAGAGCTCTAACTGCTCTTGCAGAGGACCCAGGTTCGATCCCCAGCACCCACATGGCGGCTGAGAGCCGTCTTTAACTCCAGTTCCAGGGGAATCCGACACCCTCTTCTGAACTCCGAGGCATTGCACGACACAGGTGCACAAACCTACATGCAGACAGTACATTCATACACATAAAGAATAAGTTAAAAAAAAAAAGTTTAAAGCCGGGTGTGGTGGTGCACGCCTTTAATCCTAGCACTTGGGAGGCAGAGGCAGGTGGATCTTTGTGAGTTCAAGGCCAGCCTGCTCTACAGAGTGAGTTCCAGGACGACAGCTGGGGCTACAGGGAGACCCTGTCTCGAAAAGACAAAAAAAAAAAAAAAAAAAAGTGTATTAGGAACCCCAGGTTGCAGGACTGCTTTTTCAGGTCTCAGCCTGAAAGTCCTGCAACCTGGGCTTCCTGAACTGTAAGCTTAATACATTTTTTCCCCCCAGATACAGTCTCTCTGTGTAGCCCTGGCTGGCCTGGAACTTGCTCTGTGTAGACCAGACTGTCCTTAAATTTTCACTTGCCTCTGCTTGGTTTAATCTTGAGTGCTGGGATTAAAGGTTTGTGCAGGCACTCCAGGTCTCCCCCTCCCCCAAGAACAGTTTATCAAGCCTGGAGAAATGGCTTGGTGGTTTAGAGCACTGGCTGCCAGCACCCTGGTGGCAGCTAGCAACCGTAGCTAACTCCAGTTTCAGGGGAATCCGATGCCCTCTTCTGAACTGTAAAAATAGGTAGTTTAAAAAAGACTATCTGGAGCTGGAAAGATGGCTCAACGGTTAAGAGCACTGGCTGTTCTTGCAAAATACCTGGGTTTGAATCCCAGCACCCACAAGGCAGCTAACAACCAGTATCTCCAGTGGATCTGACGCCTTCTTCTGTCCTTCACAGGCACTGCATGACACGGTTGCATTTACATGAGGGGATAAACACTCATACACATAAAATAAAAATAAATAGATAAAAAGAGAACATTTTATCATGGAATACACTTCTTGTTTTGGTTTGTTTTTGAAACAGGGAATTGTTGCAAATCCCTGGCTGGTGTCAAATTCTTTCCCGATCCTTCTGCCTCAGCCTCCCCAGCGATGGGATTACTGTCAGGAATCACAATGCTTAGCCGATATATAGTATTCCATCTATTTAATGCTGCCTTGGGCTAAACTTCTGGTCCTAGCATGAAGGTCGAGCATCTTGTTTATTTCTGTATCCAAACTCTCCAAACTCTGCATAGTTCAAAGTATTATACATCGGTATCCTATATAAACACTTCGCAAAACAAGGAAATTAAAAGCTAGATCTTGGTGTGAGGGATCACTTCCTGTTGGCCTGACCAGGAGGTTTCTGGAGCCATAAGTGGGCGTGGAGAATCATGTGAGGATGTAAAGTGGCCTCGCCATTTAATTCTGAGTCTCCAGATGGATTTACGGCTGGCCCAACCCAGCCGTCCCCCTCGTACCGCACCCGCTGTCACTCACCCAGCCGTGTGACACGCTCCCGCGGTTTGGCGGGCTTGTCCCCAGCCCCGTGCTCGGACTCGAGTTCTTCCTGCTGCAGCCGGGCTTGCTGCAGAATCCGTCGGCTCAAACGGGGTCCCACATACTCTTCCTCTTCGATCCCGCGTCCCCGCCTCTTCTCTCGGGTCCCTGCCCGCACCGCGTCCCTGGACAGAATCTGATCGGCCAGTGGCGCATGCTTCTCTTGATTCCCTGCCCCACGGGCCGCCTTCAATTTGGGCATTTTTCTCCAAAAACTTGCGGACCAGGTTCACACGTGGGGAACCGGCGAAAAGGCCAGACTGCGCTTGCGCTGTGGTTCCTGTCCCAAGAGGTGGCCGAGTGATCACAGTGCCTCCTTGTGTCCGGAGGCCGGAAGTGTGGTTCCTGTCCCCAAGAGGTGGCCGAGTGATCACAGTGCCTCCTTGTGTCCGGAGGCCGGAAGTGCCGCACGGGCCTCCCGTGCCTGGAGCCGGATTCCTCTCTGATCATCTGTCTCTGACATTAGTTTCAGTAAGTGACGGAGGTCAGAGGCACACTTTCCAGAATTCACGAGTCTAGGCCTAGCGTGTCGGGTCGAATAGCAGTTGCAAATCGGGGGCGGGGAAGGGGGGAGCAAGTGGGTCACTCACGGCAGTCGTCACCCAGGGTATCTGGACACGCCCCTCTCTGTCGGCTTGTCGGCGTGTCGCCCTGGCGCTCTGAAGTTACGCGTTTCCGGAGCTCCTTAGGTGCCAGTATCTTGTGTTTTGAGGGCTGCAGCTCCTGGGGATCGAAGGAGAGCTCTGTGTTCGAATGTTTGGGGGTGCCACCCTGTGACTCCACGCCATGGGAGTGACTTGGTAGGTCTGCTAGGGCTTCTGTGGGCGCAGCTTGGGGTCGTGAAGGGTCTTGTGAGCTGCAGTGGCTCCAGTAGCATCGGAACTGAGGACCCAGGTTCCCGCCAGCTAAACCAGATATCCTCGGGGACACCGTGGGGCCTGTTCCTTCGCAGGCGCGCCCCTCCTTCATGGAAGGCGGCAGGGCGAGGGTTTTGTCTCAGGAACCGGTCTGGAGTTGGGGGACCTCTTTCGCTTTTTCTTGGTACATCTTCCTGTATATGGGGCCATGGTGTTGTCATGAGTACTGAAAGGTTAGAAATAAGTTCTCTGGGTCAGGACTCGTTTGTAGACAAGGGTAAAGATGGAGAGATAGGCAGCTAGGAGAAAGTATTCTTTGCATTTTCACTTCCCTCCGGAACTAGCACATGCAGAGTAGCCTGGCTTTAGTTTGGCTACTTTAAAATTTATTTATTATTATTATTATTATTATTATTATTATTATTTTTGGTCTTTTCGAGACAGGGTCTCCCTGTAGCCCCAGCTGTCCTGGAACTCACTCTGTAGACCAGGCTGGCCTTGAACTCACAAAGATCCGCCTGCCTCTGCCTTCCAAGTGCTAGGATTAAAGGCGTGTGCCACCAGGCCCGGCTATTTATTATTTTCTATGTGTATGAGTGTACTGTCTGCATGTAGGTTGGTGCACCCGTGTCGTGCAGTGCCGCGGAGGTCAGAAGAGGGGGTCGGATTCCCCTGGAACTGGAGTTCTCCTGGAATTGGAGTTACAGACGGTTCTTAGCCGCCATGTGGATGCTGGGGATCGAACCCGGCTCCTCAGCAAGAGCAGTCGGTGCTCTTAACCGCTGAAGTTTGGCTACTTTAAGATAATTGGGTCTTACCGGTCGTGGTAGCACACGCCCAGGATCTCTGTAAGATCAAGGTCAGTCTGGTCTAAGTAGAGAGTTCCAAGCCAGCTGGGGCTACATATGAGACTCTGTCTTTAAAAACAAAACAAAACAAGCCGGGCGTGGTGGCGCACGCCTTTAATCCTAGCACTTGGGAGGCAGAGGCAGGCGGATCTCGATGAGTTCAAGTTCAAGGCCAGCCTGGTCTACAGAGTGAGTTCCAGGATAGCCAGAGCTACAGGGAGACCCTGTCTTAAAAAGACAAAAAAAAAAAAAAC
>VZQC01002072.1:1421036-1432540 GCA_009823505.1 Rhizomys pruinosus | reverse complement strand
AAAAAAAAAAAAAAAAAAAAAAAAAAGAAAAAAAGAAAAAAAAAAAAGAAAATAGAATAAAAGATTGCATTTAGAGAAAGAGAAGCAACTATTCGGAATGAGATTGAAGTTCTAGGTATATTAAATTACTCAGGACCTGCTTCTAATGTGTGTCTAATTGCGTGTTCATGCTAGTTTTTTTTGGTCTTTTCGAGACAGGGTCTTCCCGTAGTCCCAGCTGTCCTGGAACTCACTCTGTAAACCAGGCTAGCCTTGAACTCACAAAGATCTGCCTGCCTCTGCCTCCCCAAGTGCTAGGATTAAAGGTGTGCACCATCACATGGACCCAGCAGTTTTTTACTTTTTGAGACGGGGTCTCCCTGTAGCCCCAGCTGTCTTGGAACTCTCTGTGTAGACCAGGCTGGCCTTGAACTCACAGAGATCTACCTGCCTCTGCCTCCCAAGTGCTAGGATTAAAGGTGTGCACCACCATGCCTGGCCCATGTTCAGGCTAGTCTAGTTTTTTTTTGGGGGGGGGGCATGGTCTCCCTATAGCCCCAGCTGGCTTGAAACTCACTCTGTAGATCAGGCTGGCCTTGAACTCACAGAGATCCCCCTGCCTCTGCCTCCCGAGTGCTGGTATTAAAGGCATGCACCACCACGCCCGGCTTAAAGATGGTTCTTAGCTGCCAGTGGGTGCTGGGAATTGAACTCGGGTCCTCTGCAAGAGCAGTTGGCACTCTTAACTGCTGAGCCATCTCTCCAGCCCCGCTAGTCTAGTTTTAATTGACTTTTTTTTTTGAGACACAGTCTCCCTGTAGTCCCAGCTGGCTTGGAACTTACTACTTAGACCAGGCTGGCCTTGATCTCACAGAGATCTGTTTGCCTCTGCCTCCTGAGTGCCTGGCTTAATTGACTTTAAAAAAATCTTTAAAAATATTATATTTAGGGGGTTGGAGAGATAGCCTAGCGGTTAAGAGCACTGACTGCTCTTGCAGAGGACCTGGGTTCGATCCCCAGCACCCACATGGTGGCTAAGAGCGGTCTTTAACTCTAGTTCCAGGGGAATCCAACGCCCTTCTGACCTCCAAGGCAATGCATGACACGGGTGCACAGACCTGCATGCAGACAGTACATTCATACATATAAAGAATAAATTTTTAAAATTATATTTATTATTTTTATCTGTATGAGTGTATTGCCTGCATGTGTGTAAGTGCACCCATGTCGTCCAAAGGCCATGGAATTAGAAGAAGGAATTGGATTCCCCTGGAACTGGAGTTGTGGACAATTATTAGGTGCCATGTGGGTGCAGAAATCTACCCGTGTCCTCTGCAAGAGCAACTGGTGCTCTTAACCACTGGTCCATCTCTTCAGCCCTAAAAAAAAATCTTTATAATATGTTTTAAATCTCACTCAGAAAAGGAGAGGTATTGAGGACTTTGAAGGCCCAGTGCTTTTGTGGCCATTAGTTCCAAAGTGCTGGATCTCAGCCCTTTTTTCAAATCTTACTAGATATGGGCATCTTTCCAGTTACAGAGATCCTGTGAAGTCAGGGACCATAGTTGTCAGATCGTTTGTTTTGTTTTGTTTTTGTTTTTTCCCCATGAATAGATAGGTGCATGAGGAAAACACTTCTGGTAACCCAGGGTCTTGCAGGTGTTTTAGTTACTGTGCCTTCCCAGAAGTGACATTATGAGCCTCATCTCAGTCCTCTACTATAAGGAGTATTTGTTAGCAAAGGAAATGAAAAGAGCACAGCGTAGAGGCATGGAGTCATAGAACCCCCCCACACCTGCCTTTGCCTCCTGTCTGCTGGGATTACAGGAGTGTCCCACCGCACCTGCTCAGCTACCTCTGGTTCTTTTTACTGAGAAGGTAGCCCCAGGGAAAGAACTCCCTATCTACTGGCACCCCTTCAGTTTTCTCAGAGTCCCAGGATTTCTGTCCCTTACAGTGTCAGTGTAGTGATTCTGTTTCAAAATAAGGGACATCATCATCATCGTACTTTTTCTTCATAAGGGTCCAGCTTGCAGTAATAGTAGGGTTCTACTTAACAGATTTATGTAGTTGATCATAAAGTAATGCAGTATTTCCACAATTCAGTCCTGTGTGACTCATTATTATATAAATATCATCTGTGCTATTTTTGTTCTCTGTTAAAGCGATGGGTCTCAGACTGAGTAAGGTGGTGCATGCCTCTAATCCCAGCACTCAGGAGGCAGAGGCAGTCATATCTCTGAGTTCAAGGCCCTCCTGGTCAACATAGTGAGTTCCAGGCTAGCTGGGGCTACAGAGAGACCCTGTTTCAAAAAGACAAAGAAAAAAAAAGACAAAAAAGAAAAGAAAAAAGAAATGGGTCTTAGCCAGGTGTGGTGGCTCACTCATGTAATCTCAGCACTTGAGAGGTTGAGGCACGGAGGCTGGCTGAGAGTGTGAGGCCAGCTGGGACTGTGTTGTGAGCTCCAGGCTGGCTTTGGCCACAGTGTGAGACCTTGTCCCCAACACACCGTTAGTCTCTTTTTTCTTTTCTTTTTTTTTTTTTTTTTTTTTTTTTGAAACAGGGTCTTTAGTCCTTTAGTCCCAGCTGGCTTGGAGCTCACTCTGTAGACCAGGTTGGCCTTGAACTCACAGAGATCTGCCTGCCTCTGCTTCCCGAGTGCTGAGATTAAAGGTGTGCACCCCCACTCCTGGCTAGTCTTTTTTTCTTTAAAAGTGTTTTAGCAGGTCACTACACCCTAGAGAGGCAATCTTGTGGAGTGGATAAAACATAAAGGGAGCCAGGTTGCTTGGCTTTGAATCTTGGCTATGTTGTTCATTAACCATATGACCTGCAAGTTGTTTAACTGTTGTATTTCAGTTCCCCATTTGCAGTAAGTTGATAAGGGAGAGCTTCTTTCATAGGGCTGTCAGAATTCATAAGTTAATTCATCTGAAGGCCTTTGAACACTGCCTGGCATGTAGCTGGTGCTTGGTAATTATTACTTACCACTCCAGGGGTGAAACACACCACAGGAGGAAACCTTGGAAAGAACTTAAATTCTTTCTTTTTTTTTTTGGTCTTTTCGAGACAGGGTCTCCCTGTAGCCCCAGCTGTCCTGGAACTCACTCTGTAGACTAGCCTGGCCTTGAACTCACAAAGATCCGCCTGTCTCTACCTCCCAAGTGCTAGGATTAAAGGGGTGTGCCACCACGCCGGGCTAAGAACTTAAATTCTTACAAAGACTCTTGCTCCTCCCCTCCAAAGGTTATAAGCCCGAGGCCTGCCTTCTGTTTGTTCCTAGGGCTGTTAAATGGAACTTTGTGTGATGATGGAGAGTTCTATATCAACACTGTCTAGAACATTCAGCCTCCTGCGGCTTGAGACTACTAATACCAGACAGCACAGAGTTTTACAAAACATGCTAACCCCAAACTGACGTTTTCCTTGATAGAGTCAGAACTGAAGGATAGCAAAGGAATCCATTTCTTACCGTGTGAATTACTTTTCTTCTTGCTGTGACAATCCCTGCCAAAAGTGACTGAAGGAAGGGTTTATTTTGGCTCACTGTTTGAGGCTTAGAATCATGGCAGGGAAGGTGTGATGGCAGGAGCATGGCACATTGGGACCACAGTAAGGAAGGGGGGAGGGGGGCAGAGGTCTTGCTCAGCTTGATTTTCATTTAGCTCAGGACCTACCCTGTGGACTGGAGCCACCCACATTCTGGGTCTATAAAGCACCTAGAATCTTCATCCGAACGCTGGCACACATGCTTTGCTTGGGAATGCTGCTGTGATAGGAAGTTCATTGCCTCAATGGACAGACTCTAGACCTCTGCTCTGCTGCTTAGGAGAGCTCTTGGGGACTGTGGGCTTCCTGCTTCCTCAGGTTTTAAGAGTTCGCAGTCAGAGTTAGTGTTGTCTAATATAACTCCTGTTGAGCTGTCATTCTATGGAGGAGTGAGTGGCTCAGCTAGCACATGGGTATCCCTGGACACTGCTGACTTGGTGTTCTGTTTTCTAGTGTGTGCCAGATGCCTGTGGCTGAGGGCAAGAGTGTCCAGCAGACCGTGGAGCTCCTCACTCGCAAACTAGAGATGCTTGGGGCAGAGAAACAAGGAACATTCTCTGTAGACTGTGAGACTTACCACACAGCTGCTTCCACTCTGGGCAGCCAAGGTCAGTAGATGGTTCTGGGGGGTGGCTGGAGCCTGGCTTGGAATTTTGCACACATTCTGGTCATTGACATCTGTCTGCTTTTCTGTTAAAGATAGTATTCCCCACTCGAGAGGCAGAGTCAGGCGGATCTCTGTGAGTTCCAGGCCAGCCTGGTCTACATAGTGAGCTCCAGGCCAGCTGGGACTAAAGGGCGACCCTGTCTCAAAAAAAAAAAAAAAAAAAAAAAAAAAGGATTCTCAGACATGGCAGCGTATGTTTCTGAGTTCATTCTTGCCTGCTCCGTCACCTCGTGGACTGGGCTCTTCAGTCTGTTTGCAGTTTGAACTTGTTTGTGTTATTTTGAGACAGGATCTAACACTGTTTCCCAGGTTGCTCTGGACCTCATTTTGTAGCTGACCCTGGCCTTGAATTCAAGGCAGTTCTGCTGTTGTTTGAGATAGGGCTTTGCTTTGTGGCCTGAGCCTGCCTAGTACTCCCTATGGACCCCTGGCTGATCTCGAGTTCAGCAGTCCTCAACCCTGTCCTGAGGACTGGGTTTACAGGTATGTGCCACCATGCCTGGCTACAGTTTGAACTTAAAAACTCTTAAAAAAATATCTTTAGCCGGGTGTGGTGGCGCACGCCTTTAATCCTAGCACTTGGGAGGCAGAGGTAGGTGGATCTTTGTGAGTTCAAGGCCAGCCTGGTCTACAGAGTGAGTTCCAGGACAGCTGGGGCTACAGGGAGACCCTGTCTCAAAAAGACCAAAAAAAAAAAAAAATCTTTATTGAGGTATAACTAACATACAAACAGATGCACAGATTTGATTCATACATTCTAATGAGTTTGGACATATGCATATGCTCATGAGACCAGAACCAAGACACTAAATAAATCTATCACTTCAGCCACATGTGGTGATGCACACCTTTAATCCCAGAACTGGGGAGGCAGTGGCAGATGATCTCTGTGAGTTCAAGGCCAGCCTTGTCTACATAGCGTGTTCCAGGCCAGCTGGGGATACAAGGAGACCCTAACTGAAAAAAATAAATAAGTCAATCTATCACCTCCAATAACTTGACTTTTTAAAATGTATTTATTTTTATTTTATGTGTATGAGTGCTATGCCTGCACGTGTGTAAACGTACCTGTGCTGTGCAATGCCTGTGGAGGTCAGAGAAAGCCACTGGGTCTCCTGGAATTGGAGTTATGGGCAGTTGTTAGCTGGTTGTGGGTGCCAGAATTTGAACCTGGGTCTTCTGTAAGAGTCAGTGCTCTTAACCACTAAGCCATCTCTCCAGCCCCTCTGTTTTGTTTTTTTGAGACTGGGTCTCACTGCGTAGCCCTGGCTAGCCTAGAACTCACAGAGATCCTCCTGCTTCTGCCTCCCAAGAATTTTTGTGCTTTAAATTCACACAGTTGAACTTTTTTTTTTTTTTTTTTTTTTTTTTGGGTCTTTTTTAAGAGAACGGTATCTCCCTGTAGCTCCAGCTGTCCTGGAACTTGCTCTGTAGACCAGGCTGGCCTTGAACTCACAAAGATTTGCCTCCCAAGTGCTAGGATTAAAGGCATGTGCTACCACGCCTGGCATACACACAGTTGAACTCTTAAAGAAGTTTCTCCGAAGGTTGATGGTTGCTAAAGGTGCATGTTTTCGAGATATATATATAATCCTTCTAGAACGTTCTGTGTAAAGCCTTCCTGATTCCCACACCTAGCTAATAGCCTTGGTCACCTCATTAGCATAACCTTCACTAATGAATCACCTTGTGATGAGATGGTGGCGATGGCATGGAGATGGTGAGTAAGGAGGGAATGAGGATCTTTGAATGTCAGTTAGGGAGACTGGTTTTCTTAGCTTTGGCTCTAAAGTACCTTAACCTTGGACAGATTCCTAATGTTGAGGTTATGATCATGGAAATAGAGTCCAGAGTTCTAGCTCTTCTGTATACTAACTGTGCAATTGTATGCAAGTCTCATAAGCCATGTGCGGCTGTTTCTAGGCCAGTCATTTGCCTGTTTCCCTCAGATCCTTCCTTGACTTTCTCTGTCAACTACATTTTCTACCTCTTCTGGTCACCTTTGGTCAGTGAGAGGCTAAGAGAAAGGAGACCCTAGTACCCCTCCTCCTTTGTTCTCCTCGGTCTCGCTCCTTCCCAGAAGCCCTCATCCCTGGCTCTGGGAACACTCCTCCTCTCTTCTTGCAGCCCTCAGTGTTGGAGGGGCTTCCTTGTTACCGTGCTTTGTGCCGCTTCACCATCGGGTTTGGTTTCCCATTCTCCTAGCTCCGATATTTGGTCCCTTTTAAACTCCTCCTCTTGAAACCATCTGGCATCTAGACTCTTCTTAATAAAATTTTCTCATCTATAAAAATGAAGATAAATTGTACCTACTGCCCTGTGTTGTGCTAATTCCATAAAGTACTACATGTAAAATGCTTAAAACTGGGGGCTGGAGAGATGGCCTAGCGGTTAAGAGTGCTGACCGCTCTTACAGAGGACCCGGGTTCGATCCCCAGCACCCACATAGCGGCTGAGAACCGTCTGAAGCTCCAATCCCAGGAGAACTCCAGTTCCAGGGGAATCCGAGACCCTCTTCTGACCTCCGCGGCATTGCACGACATGGGTGCACAAACCTGCATGCAGACAGTACATTCATACACATACAGAAATAAATAAATTTTTTTTTTTAAATGCTTAAAACTGATTGCCATGTAATAGTTAATAAATGGTAGCTAAGAGCTGTATTGAGTTTGGTCTTTGGTGAACTTGCAGTGGTATTGTTGTGTCTTCAATGGAAAGGATGGAAGAATCAGAGTTAAGGATGATGAAAGCATTTTGAAAAGAAAACACTTTTCTGTAGAAATTGATTTCTTTTTTTTAATTTTTATTTTATTTATTTATGCGTATGAATGTACTGTCTGCATGTAGGTTTGTGCACCTGTGTCGTGCAATGCCGCAGAGGTCAGAAGAGGGCGTCGGATTCCCCTGGAACTAGAGTTCTCCTGGAATTGGAGTTACAGACTGTTCTCAGCCGCCATGTGGGTGCTGGGGATTGAACCCGGGTCTTCTGCAAGAGCAGTCGGCGCTCTTAACTGCTAGGCCATCTCTTCAGCCCAGAAATTGATTCCTATATGTGGCCTATTACTTCTAGGAAAACTACCAGGTGTGGTTTCTGCTCTCCGGATTAGGCTCTTAACTTGCTTGTTTGGAGATAGCATCTCCTATCTAGAACTCACTATGTAGCTCAAGCTACCCTCAAACTTGTAGTGCTCCTCCTGCCTTAGACTCCTTGTGGAGGATTTACAGACATGCCCATGCCCACTTGGCTCAGGCCCTTCCTTTTAAGAATCTCCAGTCTTGCTTGGGATACGGCTTAGTGGTGGTGCTTGCTGAGCATACACACGGCCTTGGCTTCAGTGGCCAGGACTGAGAGAAAGGTGAGAGGGCTACAATGTGGTCAGAAGGTAACACATTTGTGGCAGATGGTGCTATAGAAAGGAAAGAGCAAGAGATGTAGAATGCCAGCTCTGCTGCCCACTGCTCTGGGCCTTTAGGACTTGGCTCTCACTCGTATCAGCCAGCATCAGCGTCACTTGGAAGGCTTATTAAAGCACAACTCAGCCGGGCGTGGTGGCGCACGCCTTTAATCCTAGCACTTGGGAGGCAGAGGCAGGCGGATCTTTGTGAGTTCAAGGCCAGCCTGGTCTACAGAGTGAGTTCCAGGACAGCTGGGACTACAGGGAGACCCTGTCTCAAAAAGACAAAAAAACAAAACAAATCCTAAATAGCTTGGTATGTTGGAAGAGAGCTCCAGATGCCTGCACTGCTGGTGGATCAGCCTCTCGGTCAGGGAAGCTGGCTCCAATGGACCCCTGTGCCTGGGCAGCCAAGCTGGCTCCAGTGGACCCCTGTGCCTGGGCAGCCGAGGCTGGCTCCAGTGGACCCCTGTGCCTGGGCAGCCGAGGCTGGCTCCAGTGGACCCCTGTGCCTGGGCAGCCGAGGCTGGCTCCAGTGGACCCCTGTGCCTGGGCATCCGAGGCTGGCTCCAGTGGACCCCTGTGCCTGGGCAGCGAGCTGGCTCCATGACCCCTGTGCCTGGGCCAGCCGAGGCTGGCTCCAGTGGAACCCTGTTNTTTTTTTTCTTCTTGAGACAGGGTCTCCCTGTAGCCCCAGCTGTCCTGGAACTCACTCTGTAGACCAGGGTGGCCTTGAACTTACAAAGATCTGCCTGCTTCTGCCTCCCAAGTGCTAGGATTAAAGGCGTGCGCCACCACGCCCGGTGCCATGGTATATTTATAAAAGAAAAAGGACAGCTTGTGGGAGTTCTTTCTATTCTTCCACCATGTGGGTCCTGAGGGTTGAACTCAGGTTGTTAGGCTACCATCCATAGTAACTCCAGTGCCTTCTTGGGCATTGTTCTATGTGGGTACACTTATATATATGTAGGCAAAACACTCACATAAAATATATATAGCTAGATAATAAACAAATAAAATTAAATGTATTTTTTAACTATTAAAAATAAAAGCAAACAAGGTGAGAGAGAGATTTGGCAGCATCCCCAGGCTCAGGCTGCTGCCACTGTCCTCTGAGAATTAATCCAGTCAAATACCTTGTATCTAGTTTGTAGCTCATTCCTTCCATTTTTCTTGCTGAATGTGAAGGAAGTACACTTCCTATTCATGTGAGCCCTGAACAGCTTTAAAATCAACTTTCAGAGTGCTGGGATTAAAAGCGCAACATCAAGCCCTGCACTCAGGCTAATCCTGAACTCATGAACCTCCAGCTTTAGCATCCCCAGTGCTAGGATCACCAAGCTGTTGTGTGTGTGTGTGTGTGTGTGTGTGTGTGTGTGTGTGTGTGTGTGTAGCCCAGGTTGGCCTTGAACATATGCGTGGACTTCCTGCCTCAGTCTCCTGTGTCCTGGGATTATAATCATATATTACTACCCCTGACTGATTTAAATATTTGCATTCCTAACAAATTACCAGGAGTGCTGTACTGCTGGTCTGGAATTCTTAGCTCCATATTCATCATCTGTAAAAGGACAGTACCACTGATTCTACTTGCTTGGTCATGCAGATCTGAAAGAACTGTTGTTATGATTAAGAAATATGTATAATCAGCTGGGTGTGGTGATGCATGCCTTTAATCCCAGCACTCGGAAGGCAGAGGCAGGCAGATCTCTATGAGTTCAAGGCCAGCCTGGTCTACAGAGTGAGTTCCAGGCCAGCTGGGGCTACAGGGAGAACCTGTCTCAAAAATACCAATAAAAAGAAAAAGAAATGTATAATCAGGCAGGGCATCCATGGTGGTGTGTGCCTTTAATCCCAGCATTCAAGAGGGAGAAGCAGGTAGAGCTCTATGAATTTGAGGCCAGCCTGGGCTACATACACAATTCCAGGCCAGCCAGTGCTCTCTAGTGAGACCTTGTTTCCAAAAAACAAGCAAACAGACAAACAAAAACTAGTGGTGCATGCCTGTTCCTGGCATTCAAGAGACTGAAGCCAGATGTGAAGCTCAAGGGCAGCCTGAGCTAGAGAGGAAAAAATAAAACTGGCCAGTAACAACCAGAAGTACTTCCTCCATTACAAAAAATAAATTAAATTAAAATTAAAGCCGGGTGTGGTGGTGCATGCCTTTAATCGCAGCACTCGGGAGGCAGAGGCAGGCGGATCTCTGTGAGTTCAAGGCCAGCCTGTTCTACATAGCGAGCTCCAGGCCAGCTGGGACCAAAGGGAGACCCTGTCTCAAAAAATACCCCCCCCAAAAACTAAAAAAAAAAAACTAAAAAGAAATTAAAAAGTGGCTGCTATTTCAGGGGCTGGAGAGATGGCTCATCAGTTGAGAGCACACGGCAGCTAACAACCACCCATAATTCCAGTTCCAAGGGAATCCACCGCTCCCTTCTGAACTCCATGGGCATTGCAGGATACAGGTGCACTTATGTACATGAAGGCAATACACTCATACACAAAATAAAAATAAATAAATCAATAAAAATCATCCAAGGCAGTGCAGATTGATGTGGTATGAACCAGGTGTGTAATTACAGTGAGTAGACCCAAGAACAGACTGAGGTCACCTTTGAGTGACTGTCTGAGGACTGACATGTTATGAACTGGCACTCCTTTAATCCCAGCACTCAGGAGGCTGAGGCAGGCGGATCTCTGTGAGTTCAAGGCCAGCAAGGTCGACATAGTAAGTTCCAGAACAGCCAGAGCTACAGGGAGACCCTGTCTCCATAACACACACACACACACACACACACACACACACACACACACACACACACACACACGGAAACTAAACCTATGAATGTGCAGCTCATGTTAGAAGGCTTGAAGCAGAGGTTCTGTGCAGTACCTGCCTTGTTCAAGAGGTGGCAGTAGAGGGGAGGCCTGTGCAGCACTGGGGAAGTCACAGGATTACTCTGGGCCAAGCCCGGTTTTTCTGGTGAGTTTTTCCTGAAGTCTTTCCCCAAAGACTTCTTTTTCAGGTAATCACTCCATTTATTTTGTATTTTTTTTTAATCTTTTTGAGACAGGGTCTCCCTTTTAGTCCCAGCTGGCCTGGAGCTGGCTCTGTAGACCAGGCTGGTTTTGAACTCACAGAGATCCACCTGCCTCTGCCTCCTGAATGCTGGGATTAAAGGCATGCATCATCACTCTTGGCCTGAAATTTTTTGAGATAATGCCTTGTATAGCTCAAGCTAGTCTTGAACTTGCTTTGTAGCTGAGGATGACTGTATATTTCTGAACCTCCCCTGGGCTGGGATTAGATGTCTGCATCACCACTTGGTTTATGTGGTACCGGGAATAGAACCCAGGTCTTCATGCATAATAGGCAAGCACTCTACCAACATTCTCAGTCCCCTATTTTTATTAGTTTTTAATTTTTGTACGGGTGTGGTGCATGTGAATGTGTGAGCTCTAATGCATGCCCGCATACGCGGAGGCCAGAGCAGAACGTTGGGTGTCTTCCTTTAATGCTCTCCTCAAGACAGGGTGACAGGGTTTCTTACTGAAGTGACGCTTGCCAGTTTGGCTAGCTGATAGGACGGCAAGCTCTCAAGACCCACCTATCTCTGCTTCCCAGTGCAATCATGCTGAAGTTTTTACCTGGGTGCCAAGGATTCAAATTTAGGCTCCCCTACTTTGAGAGCAAGTGTTCTTACCCACTGAGCTGTCTCCTTAGCCTCCTGTCTATCCACCTGTCTGTCTGTCTGTCTATCCATCTGTCTGTCCATCTGTCTATCTTCTTTCTTTTCTTTCTTTCTTTCTTTCTTTCTTTCTTTCTTTCTTTCTTTCTTTCTTTCTTTCTTTCTTTCTTTCTTTCTTTCTTTCTTTCTTTCTTTCTTTCTTTCTTTCTTTCTTTCTTTCTTTC
>VZQC01002072.1:1391747-1419247 GCA_009823505.1 Rhizomys pruinosus | reverse complement strand
AATGCCCTGAGTTTGATCCCACATGGTTGAAGGTAGCACATGTGCACACACAGAGATAAAACATAAATGTGGAAATAAAAAGTTTAGGTGGAGTTGGCGAGATGGCTTAATGGTTAGGGTTCATATTACTCTTTCAGAGGACTTGCTTGAGTTTGGTTCTCAGGACCCACAGTGGACAGCTCACAGTTGCCTGTAACTCCAACTCCAAGGGATCCAAGGCCCTGTTCCTGGACTCTATGGCATGGTGGTGCACACCTTTAATCCCACCACTTGGGAGGCTGAGGCAGGTGTATCTTTGTGAGATTGAAGGCAGTGTGGTCTATAAAAGGAGTGTCAGGCTAGCTGGGAGACCCTGTCTCAAAAAAAAAAAAAGGAGGAAGTAGAGGAGGGGGAAGAGGAAATAATAAAAATAAATCTTACAGAAAACCCAAACAAGCTAGGCATGGTGGTGTACGCCTTTAATCCTAGCACTTGTGAGGCAGAGGCAGGCGGATCTTTGTGAGTGCAAGGTCAGCCTGGTCTACAGAGTGAGTTCCAGGACAGCTGGGGCTACGGGGAGATCCTGTCTCAAAAAGACCGGGGAAAAAAAAACAAACAACCAACAACAAAAAAAACTGGGTATGGTGGTGCACACCTTTAATCTCTTGGTTGGGAGGCTGAAGCAGGTGGGTCTCTGTGATTTCAAGGGCAGTCTGGTCTACATAGCAAGTTGGGGGGGGGTGCTACAAGGAGACAAAACAAAACAAACAAAAAACAGAAAAACAATGATAATCAATGAGTAAACCCATTTCCTCATTTTTCAGAGATGGGAAAGGGTGAGCTGGGGCTTGAAAGTTGGTCCTCAGATTCCAGAGCCCAAGCTTTTCGATTTTAAAGTATGCTGCTTGCTTCCCAGGTTAGCCAGATTTTAAATTTCCAAACATTTGCCCTTGCCTTCAAGAGGTTCCAGCTTCTTGGTGCTGGAGAAATGGCTCAGCGGTTAAGAGCACTGACTGTTCTTGCAGAGGACCCTGCTTGATTCCCAGCACCCACTAAGAACCGTCTTTAGTGCCGGGCCTAGTGGTGCTGCCTTTAATCCCAGTGCTCAGGAGGCAGAGACAGGCAGATCTCTGTGAGTTCAAGGCCAGCCTGATCTACATAGTGAGCTCCAGGCCAGCTGGGACTAAAGGGAGACCCTGTCTCAAAAATGCAAAAAAAAAAAAGGTTCCAGCTTCTTGGTCACAGACTCCCTATTCCAAACACTTCTTTCTTTGAGACCATTTGGATGTCAAAGGAGGCACCAGTGAAGGTGCAGAGACAGACTAAATTCTGTTGCTTCTATTTTACTTCTATGTTTGAGGTGCTGGTCCTTGAACTGGGGCCTTTTTCGCATGCTAGGCAAGTGCCTATGGTTGTACTACATTACTAGCCTTAGTTTTAGTTATTACATGTGACAATATCTAAGAGATTACATGTCTGTGGGAATCTTAGTCACCATAATAAAGTAGTACACAACTGCTGGAAAGACCTTGAGACTTCTCTGGGTGCCCTTCATCTCTTTCCATGGAGTGTCGGTTGGCCTGCTGTCAGGCTTGCTGTTCCTCTCCCTGTTTCTCTAGAAAAGGGTATCATTTAGGGGACTTCTTCCCCTCTCAGACCTCCTGGGTAGACCAAATTGCTGGCTGGGCTGGCTTTGTTTGCACTTGCCTCTCCTGAGGTATGTTGACAAAAATCCCAATGAGGACTAGGATGTCTGTCCCTTGCAGGTCAGGCTGGGAAGCTGATGTATGTGATGCATAACTCCGAGTATCCACTGAGCTGCTTCGCCCTCTTCGAGAACGGCCCTTGTCTGATTGCTGACACCAACTTCGATGTGCTCATGGTGAAGCTCAAGGGCTTTTTCCAGAGTGCCAAGGCCAGCAAGATTGAGACCCGGGGCACCCGGTACCAGTACTGTGATTTTCTGGTGAAGGTGGGCACAGTAACAATGGGGCCCAGTGCTCGCGGCATCTCTGTGGAGGTAAGGCCTTGGTGAAGAATGAGCAGGATGTGCTATGGGGCTGGAGGGAAGGGCTCTGGGGGTCCCCACCCTTCTCAGTTCACACTGGCTCCTCAGTGTCTCTGCTGCCTCCATTATGGGGATCTTTGGTTTCATTGATTTTTTTTTTTTTTTTTTGAGACAGAGCCTCATATAGCCCAGGCTGGCCTTAAATTTACTGTGTGGCCAAGGATGATGAACCTGATCTTCCTGCTTCTACTTCCTAAATGCTAAGGTTACAGGAGTACACCAGCAGACCCAGCTCCTCTCTCTCTCTCTCTCTCTCTCTCTCTCTCTCTCTCTCCCCCCCCCTCTGTCTGTCTGTCTGTCTTTTTGAGACAGAGTCTCCCTGTAGCCCCAGCTGGCCTGGAACTTACTATGTAGACCAGGCTGGCCTTGAACTCACAGAGATTCGCCTGCCTCTGCTTCCTGAGTGTTGAGATTAAAGGCGTGCACCACCATTCCACCTCAGCTTCTCCTTTTTTAAGTGTTTATTTATTTTTGAGACAAGTTTCATTTGGCCCTGTTTGGCTTAGTCTATGATCCTTCTGCCTCTTTCCCCTAAATTCTGGGATTACAGGTGTATGCCACCATGCATGGCTTATGTAGTACTGGAGATGCAGCTCAGCCCTTTGTGCATGCTATGCAAGCAGTCTACCAACTAAGCTAATTCCTCAGTTCTTTTAAAAATTTTTTGAGATGGGGTTTCAGTCTGTAGCCTCGACTGGTCTTGAACTTGTGAAGTCCTCCCATTTTAGCCTCCCAAGTGCTAGGATTATAGGAGTGGGCCATTGGCTCTCTCGGGTCTACTTAGCCTGAACTTTAGCCATTCAACCTCTAGCCCAGGACAGAAAGCTTGAAGTGGGTTCAGGCTAAGTAGAGAGCTTAGGAAGGCTGGCTGGCTAGGAAAGCAAAGGCATCAGTCGTCAGGGAAGCAGGGGAATTGTGACAGAGAGGACCAGCCACCCTACCAAGAAAACTGGAATGGACAGGCATCGTGCCCTCCTTAGCGTGCTCTAAGAAGCTCTCCAGAGCTGTGGAGCAAAGGTCTACCTTTCCTTTGGCATCTGTTAGCTTTCTTTGATGATAAAAAAGGGATGTATATATGAGATGCCTTCACGTTTTTAAGATAGGTCTCCCTGTAGCCCCACCTGGCCAGGAACACACTGTGTAGACTAGGCTAGCCATGACCTCACAGAGATCCACCTGCCTCAACCTCTTCATCTTTTATTCAATTAAATTTATTTATTATTGTTATTATTTATTTTTCTTTTTTTGTTTTTTTCTAGACAGGGTCTCCCTGTAGCCTCAGCTGTCCTGGAACTTGCTCTGTAGACCAGGCTGGCCTTGAACTCACAAAGATCCGCCTGCCTCTGCCTCCCAAGTGCTAGGATTAAAGGTGTGCACCACCACGCCCGGCTTATTTATTATTTTTTTTTGTCATTTTCAAGACAGGGTCTCCCTGTAGCCCCAGCTGTCCTGGAACTCGCTCTATAGACCAGGCTGGCCTTGAACTCACGAAGATCCACCTGCCTCTGCCTCCCGAGTGCTATGATTAAAGATGTGCACCACTACGGCCAGCTAAATTTTTTTTATTACATTTATTTGTGTGTGTGTGTGTGTGTGTGTGTGTGTGTGTGTGTATTCAAAAGAGAGAGAGAATATAAACATGCCATGGCACGTGTGGGGTCAAAACAATCAGTTCTCTCCTTAAGCTTGGCAGCAAGTGTCCTGATGTCCAAGAGATGCCTTCATCTTTGAGCCTAAATATGTGTGTATTGAAAATGCCATATAGCCAGGCATGGTGGTGAGTGCCTTTAATCCCAGCACTCGGGAGACAGAGGCAGGCGGATCTCTGTGAGTTCAAGACCAGCCTGCTCTACGAAGTGAGTTCCAGGACAGCTGCCATATAGGGTGTGTGGTGGTAGCTAGCTTTGGGAGAAGTGAAAGTCCATAATACACTGTGTGTCCAGCATTAACTGAAATTATAATAATAAAGCAAGACATAAACTGCAGGGCCTGTCTTTTGAAAAGCTGTCATTTGGTAAGCAAGGTAAAGTGAAAACCATAAACTATTTTGAAGTTAGTTGGGAGATACCCTAAAAGAGGTACTTGGCTCTGGGAATTTGGGCTGTTGAGAGCCCTGCTGACTGGTTGTGATGTCCTATATAGCAGTGTTTAGCCAGGACTTAAAATATAAGCTATGGAGTCCCAAGGCATACCTGTTGTCTTAGTGCTTCGGAGGTGGAAAGGGGAGTATTGTGAGTTTGAGGCCAGCTTACCCACACAGCCAGTTCAAGACCAGCTTGAGGTGTGCAATGAGATCCTGTCACAGAGCAGAAACCTGAGGAGGCTGAGTCTGGGGAGCATCCCAGGTGGAGACAAGAGCCCTGGTGGTATTTTCTGCTCAGGAACCTCATGATCTGGGTGTTGTAACCTTTCAGTTTGTAAGGGGGGAGTCCTTCCCATTTCCCAGCTCCTGTCTCGCTTTCTCTTGTGGTTACTGGGGATCCCCTGGCATCTCTCAAGAAAAATTAAAAGAGAAAAATGAGAAAGCTTGGATTGTCTGTTTCTTTGCCCCTGCCGTTTGGGTTGGGTAATTCTTTCAGTCAGAGCCAAGACCAGGTCTACCCTGGGAGTCAGATTTGGCCTGAAGAGCAGCCCAGGCCTGGGCGCTGGCCGTGCTCCCATCGCCTTCCCTTCATAGTTTCTTACTTTTGTTGTTGTAGCTCCAGATTTCCCTGAGTACTCCTGAATTGTCACCCATTGTAGCAAGGACTACATGGTCCTGAGATAATCATCTGAGGCTTGTGGTTGGGCAGGGGGTTGGCACAACTCCAGTATGAAAATGTCAGAGGGACCCAGCAGGAATGATAGTGGTGTGTCCAGTCCCTGGTGTTGGATTGAGGTTTAACACTGCTACAAGGTGAGTGGGTATCTTTGGCTCAGGAGATGTAAGAGAAGCAAGCCTGTCATTTCCTACTCAGCCTTGCTCTCTGTTCTGTCCCAGGTGGAGTACGGCCCGTGTGTCGTGGCTAGTGACTGTTGGAACCTGCTCCTTGAGTTCTTACAGAGTTTTCTAGGCACCCACACTCCAGGGGCTCCCTCAGTGTTTGGGAATAGACACGACACTGTCTATGGACCAGCAGATACTATGGTACAGTACATGGAACTCTTCAACAAGATCCGAAAGCAGCAGCAAGTACCAGTGGCTGGGATCCGTTAGTGACTGGCAGCTGCCAGCTGGGCTGTCATCAGGGCAGTGCCCAGGAGGAGCAGGTGCTACACTCCAGGCCCTGAGGCTCTGGATTCCCTTCCTCTGACCCCTGTAACAGCTGTTTTTTGCTCCATGCCTTAACTGGATTTGGCTTGTCCACAAGAATGGTAATTGCGAAGAATGGAGAAGCTGGGACCTTTCCTGCTGTAGGAGAAGAGGTAGGACGGAGATGTCCCTGCCAGCACTGGAGGGGAAAAAACTGTCCCCAGAGTCCTATGCTGCACTCTGTGTGTGGCTGTGCTGTATGGATCCCCTCTTCTGCATGAGGTGTGCCTGGCCATCTCCTGGAGATGGAGGGTGATGTGACTGGGTAGCTCTCTTTTTGACTGTTAGCCAAAGTGATTCACGAACTGACACTCTTTTTTTTTTTTCACATAAATTTATTTTTATTTTTTTAACAAATCTAGACCCGTGTTCCTCCCCATTCCCCCACCTGCAAGAGCTCATGCATTCTGCCAAACACGCTTTTCGTCTCTTTCTCAGTCTTTCTCAATATTGACAATATGAACTGACACTCTTAAGGTGTTACTGCTTCTTTTGAACTCTTTGACATTTTTGCTTTCTGTTTTGAAATATGTGAACCCACAGGCTAAGCTAGTGCAACAGAACCAAAAGCACAGGAAGTCTTACTGGACAGTTTACTTTTCTCTTACCTAATAGTTCAGAGATAATCAGGCAGCCCAGGGCCTATTTAACTCTACAGGTCACCAGGAACTAGGCTTCCTATGTTTTGTTCGGTCACCCCAAGCTGTCCTGACCCAAAGCACACTCATTGGCTCAATGCCCATGTTCCACTGAGGAAAGAGATAGAGAAGTACAGTTTCTTTTTCAAAGATGTGACCAGAGCTGCTCAAACCACTGTGGCCCACACTCTGCTGAAAGGCTGGGACATAAAGCCTCCTATCTGGGCAGTTCTACCCTAATTGAAACTCAGAGGGTGCTGGGCCCAATTAGAGGCCTTTGCTACATGGAGCCCAATGGATATGCCCCAGAACATTCCTGGCAGTTCTTTTAGAGCTAATATCCGCCTGTAACTGAGACCATTGTTTTTGAATTGGCCTGGTTAGGACTGATCCCAGAGCCATTCTGAGTGCAGCAGAAATAGTCGTGCTAGGAAGTCAGGTCTGCAGCTCTCGGCATGGGGCCTCTCCAGCAGAGGAGTTTATTAAGCATCTTCTGCATTGTGCACCACAAGCTTTTTCCTCTGGTGACATTGTTTGTCTCCTGCACCCCTGCTACAGAACCTGTTAGCCAGGATAAAAGAACTAAGCTGTACACACATAGACTCAGGAAAACTTAATGCACATAGTGCGGAGTGTCATCAAGGATTTGGTCTTCTCCCAGGATAGCTAAGCAGAAACCATTTTCAGAGCACACTCCTGCAGCAGGAGCGAGGAACTGGCTGGCAGGAAAGCTCACCTGATCTTCCTAACTACACAGGATCTGTCATCCATATTTGTTCATTGTTACCCCCCCCCTTGCTTTTGTTGCTACTATTGATTTTATTTCTTGCTTTTTAAAAATCGAGGTATGTTTTATATATCATAATAAAATGTACCAATCTTATTTTGGCCTTCTGGTTTATATTTGCTCTTGTGGTCTGTATCTACTTTGTATTTTTCTTTTTGTTATTTTTTGAGACAGGGTCTCCCTTTAGTCCCAGCTGGCCTGGAGCTCACTCTGTAGACCAGGCTGGCCTTGAACTCACAGATAATCTGCCTGCCTCTGCCTCCTGAGTGCTGGGATTAAAGGTGTGCACCACCATGCCCAGTTTACTTTGTATTTTTCTATAGATTACCTCAAATCTTTTATGGAATGAGACGTCTAAGCAGGATTCTGAACACATGTGATCCTGAAACACACATGTTGAGTCTGTAAATAGGTACTCTTAAGTTCATGCACAACAAGGGGCTTGCTTCCCTAAAAGCTAAAAAGAAGCATGAACAGTGTACCGTCTTGTTAGGCATAGCTGGCTTGGCTTCTACATACCCAGCATTCTTCACTTGGTTCTTTTCCCTTGGGTTTGAGCACAAATTTGACTGGCATTAAGCCTGGTGAACACACTAGTTCAAGCGTGAAGAACTGCCACGTGGGTGCTTTGGTTAATCCTTGTCTTTGCTGTCTGTTAAAGGAAATTTACCATTGAAGGAAGCAAGTAAAGCCACATGTTTTCTAAAGAATGGAACAAATTATGCCTCTTCTAGCAGAGTGGCCAAAACTGAACTTGTGATTGGTGGGAAGGCTCTCCATCATCTCCCTTTCATGTGCAAGTCTGGATGGGTTTTCTTTTTTTTTTTTTTTGAGACAGGGTCTTCCTTTAGTCTCAGCTGGCCTGGAGCTCACTCTGTAGGCCAGGCTGGCCTTTAACTCACAGAGATCCACCTGCCTCTGCCTCCCAAGTGCTAGGATTAAAGGTTTGTGCCACCACACCTGGCCTTGGTTTTCTAGGGTAGTGTAGGACATAGTTGTCAGTGTGTAAATTTTTGAAAGTTCAGTTCAAGTTGCATGAAAGTTGGAAATACTTTTTCAAACTTAAGGAGAAAAGGGATGGTTATCTCCTTTTGTAAACACTTGTTATAATTTAGGGCCATCAATTTGATTTCCTGGGCTGGCCAGCAAGCCCCAGAGATCTGCTGAAATTACATCTGTACCACACTAGACTTGCTTTTTAACTTGGTGGGTAAGGATCAAACTCAGATCCTTATGCTTGTGCAGCAAGCTCTTTACTGATGGCTATCTCCCCATCCCTAAGGCAAAACTTTCTTTAAACAAAAAACAACAACAAAAAAAAACTTGCTGCCAGCTGAGGCTACAGGGAAACTCTGTCTCAAAAAATACCAACCCCCCTACTTATTTTTATTTTTTATTTATTTTATTGTACTCTTTGAGACAGGGTCTCTGTGGGAAGATCCAGTTTGAATTAGGGGCTAGTTCTTAGCTAGCATCCCTCAGTGCATAATGTGTGTGTGTGTGGGGGGGTCATAGGATTCGGTGGCCCAGGCACAAGATGGAGGCAGAGCAGCAGTATACAGTGGTGCGAAATTGGGGTTCTGTGATTGGCTCTGGGAGATGATGTCATTTTGTTTATAAAAGTGACTTCACAGGGCTGGAGAGATGGCCTAGTGGTTAAGAGTGCCGACTGCTCTTGCAGAGGACCTGGGTTCGATCCCCAGCACCCACATAGCGGCTGAGAACCATCTTTAACTCCAGTTCCAGGGGAATCCAACACCCTCTTCTGACCTCTGAGGCATTGCCCGATCCGGGTGCACAAGCCTACATGCAGACAGTACATTCATACACATACAAAAATAAATAAAATTTTAAAAAAAGTGACTTCACAAAAAAATCCAAAAGTCTCCACATACACACACACACACACACACACACAGAGGCACACACACACAAAAAAGTGACTTGCAGCAGGCAATAAATCAAATTCTCCAGTACCATCATTACACAGAATTCCTGGTCCATTATTTTGGCCATATACAGGCTGAAGCAGGCCTGGATTTTGCATGTCAATGGCTAGTGGGTTGGAGGGCGGTCTATCAGACCACCAACCTGGTAAGCTAGTGTTGGGATGGACAGAGACCAACCAAGTCACCAACTTGTGGAGTGAAATGTCAGTGGGCGTAGGCTGAAGATAGGCCATCAGCCTGAAATACCTGTCCAGAGACCAGCAGTCTTTGGGCAGGTGGGAAAGCACGGCCTGACAGGAGGTGTTCTGCCACCCAGGCTAAGGACCTGAGTTGGAAGTACCTCTCAGGTTGGGTTACAAAAGTGACCAACTGACCTCTGCACTGAGTGGTCAGTTCCCCTTAGTGACTGTAGGTGGCCACTGTGCTCCCCTTCCCTTAGCAGAACTGTGCTGTACCTGTAGCAAGAGAAGCTTCCTACAGGTCTCCTTTTAGCCCCAGCTCTCCTGGAACTCACTCTGCGGACCAGGCTAGCCTTGAACTCACAGAGATCCACCTGCCTCTGCCTCTGCCTCCTAATATAAATTCTACAGAATATTCTTTGGAGTCCTTCGAATTGATGGTGTAATGGATAAAGGCACCTGCTCGGGAAGCCAAGCCTAACAACCTATGTAAAGGCAGAGGACCAAATCCAGAGTTGTCCTTTGACCTCCACAGGTGCCATGAGCCATGTGTACTCCCTCCCCTCTCATACATACCCATACACAATAAGAAGAATTTAGGGAGTACATTTAATTAATTTTTTTGTCTTTTTGAGGCAGGGTCTCCCTGTAGCCCCAGCTGTTCTGGAACTCACTGTATAGACCAGGCTAGCCTTGAACCCTCCTGCCTCAGCCTCCCAAATGCTGAGATTAAAGATGTGGGCCATCACGCCCTGCTCCTTTTTTTTTTTTTTTTTTTTGGTCTTTTTGATACAGGGTCTCCATGTAGTCCCAGCTGGCCTGGAACTCGCTCCATAGACCAAGCTGGCCTTGAACTCACAAAGTTCTGCCTGCCTCTGCCTTCCAAGTGCTAGGATTAAAGCCTGTACTACCACGCCTGGCTCCCTGCTCTGATTTAAAAAAAATTTTTTTTGGTCTTTTTGAGACAGCGTCTCCACGTAGCCCTGGCTGTCCTGGAACTCATTCTGTAGACCAGGTTGGCCTTGAACTCACAGAGATCCACCTGCCTCTGCTTCCCAAGTGCTAGGATTAAAGGCATGCACCACCATGCCTGGCAATTTTTAAAAATTTTGTATGTATGAGTTTTGCCTCTATGTATGTGTACCAGGTACATGCAATGCCCATGGAGGCCAGAAGAGGGCATCAAATCCCTTGGAACTGGAGTTACAGTTGCTAGCCACCATGTGGGTGCTAAGAACTGAACCCAGGTCCTCTGCAAGAGCAGCGAATGCTCTTGACTGCTGAGTCATTTCTCCAGGCCTTAGGGAGTATATTTATGTAGCCTACATTGCCCTGAAGCCTGAATTTAATACTGGAAATCTTTTGTTGTGTAGGAAAAGCAAGGCTGGGATTGTGTTGATGACAGCTGTGCTGGGGTTGCCTGCTGAAGGGATGAGAACACTGAGGAACAGCTGTCTGGGAATTAGCCATAGTACTGGGCCTGACCAGTAAAATTGGCCTCTGGGTGGTATCTGGAATGGCAATAGCAATGCCTGCTCTTTGTACATCAGAGCTGTACAGAAGCTCAAAGGAGATTAAATCTAGCACCTGCTCTGTAAGCACACGATGTTGTCTTGCTCTTTAAATAGTGCTGAGGTTGATGTTTGATTAAGGTGTTTAAAGTGCAGAGTTAGGTATTGTGGCACGTGACTGTAATCTGGGTACTGGGCAGGCTAAAGCAAAATCATCACAAATTAAAGGGTAGCCTGAGTTAAAGAATGAGACCCTGTCTCAAACAACAGTAGCAGCAGCAACAACAAAACAATCAGAGAAAGAAAGAAAAGATGGGAGGTTGTAGACTTGTAGCTTAGTGGCAGGATATAACTTCCTGAGCACAACGAATGCTTCTGAAATAGAGAATGAGCAGTGTGGAGAGAAAGTTATTTGTTATTGAGGGGTATTATTGTTATTGTTGTTTGCCTTGTTTGTTTTAAAAGTTTTTTTAGGGTACAGCGAGATGGTTTAGTGGTTAAGAGCACTAACTACTCTTGCAGAAGACCTGGGTTTGATTCCCAGAACACCTACATGGTGGCTAATAACTATCTTGTTTTTAAAATTAAAATTTTTAACTTATTTTTTTAAATTATGTGTATATGTGTGAGTGCATGTGCCCACAGAAGCCAGAGACGTTTGATCCTCCAGACCTGTAAGCTACCTGATGTGGTTGCTGGGATTGAATCTAACCACTGAGCCATCTCTCCAGCCCTATTTTTATTTTATTTATTTATTATTTATTTTTTAGCTCTGTGTTGTGTGTGTGTGTTTTCTAGTTTCTCTTCAATTGCTGTGACAAAACACTCTGACCGACACCAACTTGGGGAGGAAAGGATTTATTCAGCTCACATCACCTGGGTCACAGTTCATCACTCAGGGAGCCCAAGGCAGGAACTCAGGGCAGGAACCTGGAGGCAGGAGCTGAAGCACAGGCCATGGAGGAATGCTGCTTACTGGCTAGCTCCCCTGGCCCATGCCCTGCCTGGCCTGCCTTATATGGTATACAACAACCTGCCCAGGGTGGCACTACCCATAGTGGGCTGGGCACTCCCAAATTGCTCAACAATCAAGACAGTACTTCACAGATGTGCCCACAGGCCAGTCCAATGGAGCCAATTCCCCAATTGAGGTTCCCTCAACCCAGGTGTGTCAAGTTGACACTAAAGCTATCCAGCACAGTGTAGGGGCATTGTATCTCCTTAGAGCTGCAATTACAGGCAAGTTGTGAGCCACCAGAAGTGGGTGTGTTGGGCATTCAACTAAGGAAGGTCCTCTGCAAGAATGGTATGTGCTCTTAACCACTAAGCTATCTCCAGTTTTTAAATATTTTTATTATTATTATTATTATTATTATTATTTGGTGTTTTTGCAAACAGATGGTCTCCCTGTACCCACAGCTGGTATCTTGGAACTTGCTATGGAGATCAGGCTGGCCTTGAAATCTCTTGTAGCTGAGGACCCTGAACTCTTTGATCTTCCTGCCTTCATTTTTAGAGTGCTGGGATTAAAGCTGTGCAATACCATGCCCAGCTTTTTTTTTTTTTTTTTTTTTTTTTTTGTCTTTTTCAGACAGGGTCTCCCTGTAGCCCCAGCGTTCCTGGAATTCACTCTTTAGACCTGGAATGCACTCTTCAGACCCAGCTGGCCTTGAACTCACAAAGAATCCATCCGGCCTCTGCCTCTGCCTCCAAGTCTGGGATTAAAGTTGTGTGCCACCATGGCCCGGCTTTTCTTTTTTTTTTTTTTTTTTTTAACTGGTTGTGTGTGTGTGTGTGTATGTGTATGTGTGTATGTGTATGTGATTTTGATTTTTAGAGACAAGATCTCGGCTGAGCATGGTGGCACTTAATCCCAGTAATCAGGAGGCAGAGGCAGGAGGATCTCTGTGAGTTTCAAAGGCAAAGGCCTTAGTCTACAGAGCTGTAGTTCCAGGCCATCTAGGGCTACAGGAGGACCCTGTCTTCAAAAAGACAAAAAAAAAAAAAAAAAAAAAAAAAAAAAACCAAAAAATTAAATAAAATTAAAGAAAAGAAAAAAAAAGACAATAGTCTCACCATGGGTAGTCCCAGTTAAGTTATATATCCAAAACTTGGCCTTGAATTTCACAGCCATCTTCTTCTTAGCCTCCTAGAATATTATTTTATTTATTTATTTTTATTTTATTTTTTTGTATGTATAATTGAATGTACTTGACTTGGCACGTAGTGTTGTACACCCGCTTGCGCAATGCCCGCGGAGGTCAGAAGAGGTGTTGGATTTTCCCTGGAACTGGAGTTCCTCCTGGAATTGGAGTTACAGATGTCCCTGGGCCTCCATGTGGGGTGTGTCGGGATGGAATACCCAGGTCCTCTGCAAGAGCAGTGGTGCTTCTAACTGCGATAGCCAACTCTCAGCCCCAATAAAGTATTTTTTAAAAATAGTTTTAGCCAGGGGCTGGAAGAGATAGCCTAGCGGTTTTAAAAGCGCATGGACTTCTCTTGCAGAGGAACCCGGGGTTCGATCCCAGCACCCACATGGCGGCTGAGAACCGTCCTGTAACTCCAATTTCCAGGAGAACCTCAGTTCCAGGGGAATTTACGAGGACCCTCTCTGACATCCCAGCGACATTGCACGGACACGGTGCACCAGGACCTATGTGCAGACAGACATTTCATACACATTACAAAATAGAATAAATAAAATAAAAAAAAAAAGTTTTAGCCGGGTGTTGGTGGTGCACGCCTTTAATTCTAGGCATTGGAGCCAGTAGCGCAGTAATCTTTTTGTTGATGTTCAAGGCCAGGGCCAACATGGTCTACAGAGCGAATTCCGCTGACAGGGCGCATGGTGGCACATGCCTTACTCCCAGCACTCGGAGGCAAGAGCAGGCGGATCTTCTGTGAGTTCAAGGCTAGCCTGGTCTACAAGCGAGTTCCAGGCCAGCTGGGAGCAACAGGGAGACCTGTTCAAAAAATAAAAGACCAAAAAAAAAAAAAAAAGAAAAGAAAAAAGAAAAGGGAAGGAAGCACATAATTATCCCACTGAATAAGATACTGTGGTTTTCAAGACTTTTGTTAGGAACTGGGGTATGAGGGGGAAAGATAGTCCACTAAGGTGTTGTGATGTAGCAGTTGTGTAGAGATGGCAGCAACCAGAGCACTAAATTGTGGTTCTAAATCTGAGCTCTTTTTTTTTTTTAATTTTATTTACTTTTGTATGTATGAATGTACTGTCTGCATGTAGGTTTGTGCACCTGTGTTGTGCAATGCCGCGGAGGTCAGAAGAGGGTGTTGGATTCCCCTGGAACTGGAGTTATAGACGGTTCTCAGCCCGCCATGTGGGTGTTGGGGATCGAACCCGGGTCCTCTGCAAGAGCAGTCGGCGCTCTTAACCGCTAGGCGATATCTCCAGCCCCCTAAATCTGAGCTCTTTTTTTAAATAAAAAATAATGTGCTTGAGTATTTTGTGCATATGTGTGTAAGTGCACCAGTGTAGTACAATGCCCGCAGAGGCCAGAGATGCTGGATTCTCTGGAACTGGAGTTGTGGATGGATGGTTGTTGGCTGTCATATAGGTGGCTATGCAAGAACAGCCACAGCTCTTAACCACTGAGCCATCTCTGCAGCCCCAGCTCTGAGCTCTTGAACTACACAACAATTTCTGATCAAAACAAACCAGCCCACATCCTCTGTAAACTTAAAGTGTCCACGTATAGCCGAGTACGATGGCATCTTTAATCCCAGCAGAAGCAGAGGCAAAGGCAAGCAATGGCTGTGAGTTGAGGCCAGCCTGGTCTGTTTAGCCAGTGTACAGACCAGCCAGGGCTACAGAGAAACACCGTCTCAAAAACAAGAGTCCAAGTGTAGGTGCCTTTGGAAATCCACTCAGAGTTAACTGAGTTTGGCTCCAGGCATTGTAGAAACCCCATTTCAATGATGGTCCTTTCCAAAACCCCTATCCCTGCCCTATACATCTCCAGCAGTCTTTGCTTTTTTTTTTTGGTTTTTTTGAGACAGGATCTCCCTGTAGTCCCAGCTGTCCTGGAACTCACTCTATAGACCAGGCTGGCCTTGAACTCACAAAGATCCACCTGCCTCTGCCTCCCAAGTGCTAGGATTAAAGGTGAGCGCCACCAAGCCGGGCTAGTCTTTGCTTTTTTGTTACAGTTTACAATCTCCAGACTCCTGAGTCCTTGGGGTTTTTTGTTTGTTCTTTCGTTTGCTTTTTCTGGATACAGTCCCAGCTCCATACTCCAAAATGGCCCTGAACTTACTCTTCAGTCCACAGATTCTTCGAACCTCCTTCTATCCACCTGCCTCACCCTCTTGATTACCGGCTGTGTCACCAGGTCTGGCTTTTCCTGCGTTTCTTCCTTATTTTTTTATTTACATATACGAAGCCTTGAACCACTCTAGCTAATAATACATGTTCATTTCTTTTTTCTTTTTCTTAACTAAAAATGGTGTTATCTGCCTCAGTCATGGGTGTTGAGGACCGTCCTGGGCAACTCATGTCAGGACAAGGTGCCCTGGAAGACAGCATTGGATGGAAGTCGCTACTTTCGGTTTGAGAGTGGACTCTATCCCTTAGGGCCTCCGCTATCTGGGTTTGAGTTATTTTCCAGACCACACTCAAGGCGACGACCCTTTCCCTTGGAGGAGGATTTCCCTAAAACGGCTGAATCCCGCTAGGGTCATTTGTGGCCAAAGTCAACACGTGCGCGCTCGCGTGGACGCCAGTAGTAACTTTTGCAAATACTGCCTCGGGAAACTCCAGGGTTCGCTGGCGGCTGCTGCTGCTGCTGCTGCTGCTGCTGCTGCTGCTGCTTGTGGAACGACACAGTTAAAAGAAAACAGAACAAAGCCCAGAAACAGACGCGGGAGCGAAAAAGGCATTGCAGTGGAGGGAAATTCTAAAGGTGAGAGGAAGAGTACCCGGAACTGGCGCGGCTCTGGGGATGACCACGGCTCGGCACAGTGTCTGGCTCTTTAAGGAGGGCCGGCTGCTAGACTCTGTACCTTTAAGAGTCTCTTTGTCTGGAAACCTTCTGTACCCTCCCGTGACTCAACCAAACTTCGCCCTGCGACTTTCAGCACCGCTCAGCGCCTCCGCCCGTCACATAAGGCCTCGAGGTCACGACTGACCCTAAAGTCGCTGCCCGCGGCGCGAACCCGCGGAGAGGGCGCTGAGGGGACTCGGGGGTCGCGGCCCGGCGCCGCGCCGTTGGCGCAATGCGGGGCCCGGGGGCGGGGCTTCGACGGGCGGACCAATGGGAAACCAGGGGGCGGGGCTTGCTCGCTCATCTCGCGCCCTGGTGACAGCTCGCGCGTGCTGATGATGGCGGTAAATAGAGGGGGGGGCCCGGGGAGGGGGCGGAGGGCCGAGGGGGTGGCTCCGGGGGGAGTCGGGGGGACTTCGGCGCCCGCGGAGACTCGGAGGCGGGGACCCGCCGCCCTGCCACACCGGCCCTCCCCTTTAAAAATATAAAAATCCCCTCACACACCGGGTGAGGGGCGACAAAGGCGGCGCGCGCCGGGCGGGCGGGCTGGAGGAGCGGCGACAGGGGGCGGGACCGCGACGCCGGCGGGCCGGGGGGCGCCCCGGGCGGGGACGGCGGGCGGCGACCGCGGAGTCGCGAGCGTTGGGTTTTGGCGGGGTGGGCGACGACTGGGGTTCTGAAGTGAAAGCTTTAGAAAGGAGCGGGGGGGGGCCAGGCTGGTGGAGGGGTGGGGGGATCGGGCTGAGAATGAGATGAGGGGGATTAGGAGGAGAAAGGGTTAGAGCTGGGAGGGGAGTGGGGAAGCCGGGCCAGGCATGAGGTGAGAGCCCCCGGGGTCAGGGTGAGGAGCGGGGTGGGGTTGGGGGACAGGAGCGGGGTTGGGGGGGAGCAGGGGCGGAGGGAGCAGGTGGGTGTGCTGGGGTGAGGGAAGCCGGGGGAAGAGTTGCAAGTGGAGGACTAGGAAGGGGCAGAGCCGGGGTAGTAGTTGGGAGTCGGGGGAAGAGAGAGTGATTAAGAGCCGGACGTGACAAGGGTGAGAACTAGTGCTGAGATGAGCTGACCGGGTGGGAAGGACCCGCGCGGTCGGAGCGGAGGGACACGGGGGTGGTAGGTGGGCAGTGGGTGTGAATTCTGCAAAGTGAGAGAGGACCAGAAGCAGAAGGAAGATTAGAGCGTTGGTGGAGGGTCGGGAGGAAAGAGCTGCTGGGGATTAATAAAACAATTCCGGGATTTTAAATAAAAAAAAAAAAACTGAACTGGAGACTAGGGTCAGGGTTTAAGAAGCGAGGGCGGTCTGGGACAGGGTAGCTGGGGGATTGTGTGTATTGAAGACTGGAGTGAAAAGACAGGGCTAAGCCTGGAAGAGATGGGCCCTAGGGTTTAAAGGATGGAATGGGAAGCCACGGAAGAGAAGGAGATTAGGGAAAACCGGGGGGAGTCCTGATGGGTGTAGACCTGGGGTGGGCCGCTCAGGGGTGGAAAGTGAATGTGCATGTTTTCTTGAGACCACCCAGAGGTCTGGAAGGGTCAGGGCGCAAATGCTGTAGTGAAGGATCCAGTCTAGGGGGCCTTTGGTGCACAAGAGGAGGAACCATGGTGAGTCAAAGGGGACCTAGAAACGCGGGGTAACAGCTGAAAAGTAGGGGCCCAGGTGGGGTGCAGCAAAGAGTTCTTTGTTAAAGAGAAATGTGTATTGAATTTGTGAGTCCTTTTGTCCCTAAAAGTAGGAAATTCCAGAAACCTCTTTCTCTCCTCAAGAATCTTGAAGCTAGTTTTCACCTTTGATTGCTTTAAATTCCACTTTCGTGTCCACTTTGAAAAGATGAGACCCATTTTGATTTGATTTTGTTCTTGTGTGCTAGATAAAGTGTCAGCCCTGGGTGTTGAAAACCTGAATTTCAATAATGTTGTGATAATGGGAAAATGGTTTGTGTTTATTTGCAGTGTGCCTGTATAATGTGGTAGTTTGGGTTTTGTAGTTTTGTATCTGACGCTGTCTTATTCATAGCATTTTCTTTTTCATGGTTAGACTACGGAGGAGACTCTTTTTGTTTCCACTAATCCAGATTTTTTTGCTTAATTATTTTCAGAGTAGAGAATATTGAGAAACCATTTCAGAGAAAGGCAAATAACTAACCAAGGAAGTTTACCAGGGGAGAGATTTAAATCAGGGCTTTGAGGGAACTGAGTTCCTAAGCTCCTTTTAGCCTTGTGTGGGACATTTTATAGGCTAGTAGGTTACTCCCCAGTTTTATAGAATGCAGTAAAGAAAGGTTGAATTATAGAGTTGTGGTGGATGTTAGAATGGTGGACTCATCTTGTAGATTATGTAATGAATTTATGAGTAACTTATAAAAATTTTCAGTAAGATAATGTTGCAATCCGGAGTCTTGGACAGCTCCTCTGCCTCATGTGTTTTATGATTATGAATCAAGAAGGCCGTATTAATTTTCTAGAAGCTTTTGTTTTGTAAGATCCTTTTTTATTTAAGAAATTACATTTATTTGTAAAACCCCCTTTTTAATTAAAAATCACATTTATTCATGTGTGTGTGGAATACATATGAAGGTCAGAGGACAATCTGGGAGTTGGGTCTCTCCTTCTACCATGTGGATCCCAGGAATGGAACTCAGGTTGGCAGGTTTGGTGGCAAGTGCCTTTGCCTGCTGAGCCATCTTGCTGGCTCTGTAACACCCTTTGGAAATTAAAGGGAAAATGAGAAATCTGGGACAGAATTTAGGTTATTCTTTCTTGGTATTATGTTTTAATCATTTTAATTCGAAAGCATTTGCATTTAGCTAAGAATATGAATATTTACTTTGTATTTGATGGTGTGAATGGGGGGGGGAGTGAGATTGCAAGCTGTTCTTGAAAGAATCTTATTTGAGGTTATTTCTTTGGTATACCTTCAGATACACAGATCACACACCCCCAGGTTGTGTAGGGGTTGTCAATGTAGCCAGTCTAGCTTGTATGAGGCCTTAGTTCTAATCAGCAAACCTCAAAAAACACTATTCTAAGGGGTTGGGATGTAACTCAGTTGATAGAAGCCCTGGATTCATAAATGAAGCCCTGGTAGTCCATCCCCAACACTTAGTAGTACATTCATATTATCCTAGTACTCTCAAGGTGGAGTTTGCCTATGTGGATAACTTTGAGGCCAGCCTGGGTTACACAAGACTGTGACTCAAAACAAAGCAAAACAAAACAAAATAACAACCAAACAACAACCAAACAAAAACAACAACAAACATGAAAAACCCTAGAGCCAAGTGTGATAGAAGATACCTTTAGTGTAAGTTCAAGGCCAGCCTGGTCTACATAGAAAATTCCAGGCCAGCCAACGTTGCATATCGAAACTCTGTCTCAAAACAAAACAAAATCCCCAAACAAGCAAACAAAAACAATGGCTCATCTCTGGGAGTAGCGCTATCTCAAAGAAGAAAAGCCTTATTCCAGAGTTATATGGATTTTAGATTGTTGTTTCTGGCATTTGTAAGAACAAAGATTGATTTTGATTGTGGATATTAGAAACATTGGTTATTAAAATATATGGATAATTTAGAACCTTAACCCTGGATTAGCTGTTAAGTATGAATATAGTTTATAGTTCATGATTTATTTTTTGGATTCTGCTAGGTGGGTGTTCAAGATAAACAGATTTTTTTTTTTTTTAGCAATTTAACGGAGATTTTTCTTTAAAATTACTATTTTTGCTGCTAATTTTGAGAATATTAGTCTGGAAATGTTAACTTTCCAGTTGAAGAGTAGCTTTAACATGAGACACCTGTTCATGAGGTGTGTGCACACATTCCTGTGTAGATGTGTTTGGGCTGGCTGCGCTCTTGTGTATGCTATTGCCATCTTTATAATGCAGTTGTCTTAAAGATGATATATGTGAGTGAATGAAAATATCAACTACAAGGGCAGTCAAAGGAAAGAGCAGATTTGAGCCCTGCCTTTTGTTTCCATCACACTGCTGCTCCAGTGTGCTAAACCGCTAATTACTGTTGTGAAGGTTGTCTCTCATTGATCTTCCCTTCCCTCTTTCTTCTTGCCTCTTCCCTCTTCCTTTCCACTTTCCTTCTTCCCTTCCCCCACTTCCTTTCTTCCTTTCTTCTTTCTCTGTCCTGGATGCTAACTCCAGAGCAATGCACATGCCAGGCAAATTAAATTCTTTTAATTCAAACAATATTATCAGTAAGTACTCCAATTTAAGCTCTATTTTCTTTTGTTCAAGTAGAAATCAATCTCTCTCTCTCCTCTCTCTCTTCTCTCTTACTTGATGGGGTCTCACTACGTAGCCCTAGCTGGGCTAGAACTTTGCTTTGTAGACCAGGCTGGCCTTGAACCCACAGAGATTTACCTCCTTCTGTCTCCCAAGTACTGGCTTGTTTCTGCTTTCTGTTTTGTTTTGAGACAAAGTTTGACATTAACCCAGAGCCTGGTCTGGAATTTACTATGTAGCTTAAACTACCCTTCAGTTTATAGCAATCCTCAATTCTCCTGCCTCAGCTTCGCAGTGTTAGGATTATAGGTATGAGCCTCCATATTTAGCTGTCAATGGAATTTAATTCCATTTTGGTTATACTCTTATTTGATAAGCATAAAACTTGTATCTAGTTTCAGATTTGAATGAGTAGGTTGTATATAATTAAATGTGTGGTTGTTTTGTTTTGTTTTGTTTTGAACCTTAGAGTCTCTGGATGGGAAGAGACCTTGAAAGGACCTCTGGTTTTTCCTGCAACCTCAGTCAATATCTCACCTAAATTATTCCAGGTAGATAAAAGTTATCCTATTTTCTTAAAAATCTTCAATGGCAATGGGACAATCTTATAGATAATCTCTTCCAGCATTTAATTATTTCCTACATTAGGAGAGTCTGTTTTTAATCAGTATACACTTAATTTATTTCCTTTTGCCCTGTCCTCGGTTTTGCTAAAAAGTCTGCTTATCGTGGTATTTATGAAACTTAAGCTGTAGCAGCTTGAGACTGAGAAAGGAGGACTTCCAGGAGTTTAAGGCTGGCCTGGACTGTGCGGTATTGTACGCTCTTCTAGTGCCCAGATCCTGTTGTAGCTACTTGGTAACGTGTAACTCCCTAGCGCTGGAATTACAAAGTGCCACCCTGCCTGGCTTTTTATAAGGGTGTAGGGATCTGAACTCAAGTCACTCTATGAACTGAGACATCTCTCCAGATTCCTTCAGCAACAATCCTTATCGTAGTTCAATAGGTAGCATTCTTCCACATGATAAGGATGGCCTTTTGCTAACAAGTCTGTGCTTTGTCCACTTGACTATTCTGGTTTTTTCACTAGAATGTTCTCCACCAGGGTCCTCACTGCTAGATTAGCTCACCTCTTAGTGGGTCATCTTTGTTCATCATTAAACTACTCACTGTGGTTTCTGTTCTGAAACCAGCCTCCCTTCCTCCCTCCCTCCCTTCCTCATTTTCCTCCTTTGTTTTTTTGAGATGGGGTTTCATATAGTCCAGGCTTGCCTGGGACTTCTCTATATGTAGAAGGCTGACCTTGGATTCTTGATCCTCTTACCTTCTCTACAGTGTTGGAATTGCAGATGGGTACTACCACACCCCACTTTTAGTTTCTTTATAAGTGGTGAACCTCGGTCAGACACGTGAGCATTGCATATAATGCAAAGATTGCATCAAGTTCTCATGTGTGAGTATTTTTTTTTATTAAAAAAATTATTTTTATGAGCTGAGCGTTGGTGGTGCACGCCTTTAATCCCAGCACTTTAATCAAGCATTCCCGGCAAGTTATTTATTTATTTTTTTTAGTGAGTAAACTGTTCTATTTAACCAAATTACAGCAGAAATATACTTGGCATATTACTCAGACAAGCATACATAAAGAGAAAATAGAAAAGGAAAAAATCCCAGCAATAGTTCTAATAGATATCTCTACTGAAATATAACTTCCATTTTTCCTCAAACAGCAATAATCTTTTTCCATCATCAAAAGTAGGCAGGCAATTTGCAACACAGTAAGGCATTTTTCAATTGGTTTGGAGTTGTTGGTTTATAAAAATAATTTTTATTTATTTATTTTTAGTATTTTTGAGCTAGGGCCTCTCTATAGCCTCAGCTGGCATAGAACTCACTCTGTAGACCTGGCTGGCCTTGAACTCACACAAGAGATCTGCTTGCCTCTGCCTCTGGAGTGCTAGGTTTAAAGGTGTGTGGCACCATGCCCAGCTGAACTCCTCCATTTTAAAAGGATAGGGGAGGTGACTGGAGAGATGGCTCAGTGGTTAAGAGTGCTTACTGCTGTTACAAAGGACCAGAGTTCAATTTCCAGCACCAACTACCAGGAGCTCAGGACTGTAACTCTCTGAAAGTACCTGCCATTGCACATACCACCCCCATACATATAGTCAAACAATTTTTTTTTCATATTATCTATTTTATTTATTTATTTTAAATTTTATTTTATTTTTTTTTTTTTTATGTGTGTGAATGTACTGTCTGCATGTAGGTTTGTGCACCCATGTCATTCAATGCCTTGGAGGTCAGAAGAGGGCATCGGATTCCCCTGGAACTGGAGTTCTCCTGGAATTGAGAGTTACAGCCGCCATGTGGGTGCTGGGGATCGACCCGGGTCCTCTGCAAGAGCAGTCTTAACTGCTAGGCCATCTCTCCAGCCCCCTAAATAATTTTTTTTAAAGGGAGGGAGTTAGAGGCTCAGCAGTTAAGAGCATCTGCTGCTTTTGTAGAAGACCCTGATTCTGTTTCTGGCTCCCACATGGAGGCTCATAGCCCTCTATTCAGTTCTAAGGGATCTGACACCCTCTTCTGGCCTCTGGGAACACCAAGCATACACATAGTATGCATACATAGATGCAGGCAAACACTCATACACATAAAATATTAAAAGAAATGTTTTTAAAAAGGCAAGGGAGCTGAGTGTGGTGATGCATGTCTTTAATTCCAGAACCCTGGAGAGGCAAGTGGATTTGTGCAATCAAGGCTAGCTTGGTCTATATAGCAAGTTCCAGGCCAGCTGGGGCTCTAGGGAGACCCTGTCTCAACAATGTTCCAAACTACTATTACTGCTGCTACTACTACTACTGCTACTACTAGCAGTAGTAGCAATAGTAGTAGTAGTAAAGGAATATGTTTGGCATTTGGCATATGTTTTATTTTAGTCAAAACCTTTAAAGCAAAGTAATGTCAAGATTGGATTTAAAAGCCAGAATGTGTTGGTTTATGCCTGTAATCTCAGCATTCAGGAGGCTGAGGCATTACCATAAATTAAAAGTCATCCTGGGTGGCATTATGAGTTCCAGTCCAGTTTGGCTACCTGGTGAGACCTTGTCTCAAAAAAAGTAAGTATTTAGGAGGACCTTGTGGTTATGTAGCCCATTTTGTTCAGTACATTCAGAGAAAGATTCTGTCACCTGTGAATGATATGTGTAGGCCTCTCCATCAACAAAAAAATTGTGTTGTGAACTACTATTCTATCGGGAACCCCTTAGCACTTGCAGTGTCCACCTCCAGCTAGTGATGTCTGATGGTGATGAGTATGTGAGGGACAGGAGGAGCCACAGGGCCATCTGTGCACCACTTCAAGATATTCCGAGGTGAAGGGCTGGAGAGATGGCCTAGCGGTTAAGAGCACCAACTGCTCTTGAAGAGGACCCGGGTTCGATCCCCAGCACCCACATGGTGGCTGAGAACCGTCTGTAACTCCAATTTCAGGAGAACACCAGTTCCAGGGGAATCCGAGACCCTCTTCTGACCTCCGAGGCATTGCATGACACGGGTGCACAAACCTACATGCAGACACATAAAAAAAAAAGATATTCGAGGTGAAATTCCTACCTTGAAGATCTTTATATGGTTTCAAGGAGTTGGAAAAGAGCAAAGCATACAATGTTCTGCTTCCAGAATGTTTTTTTTAAATTTTATTTATTTTTGTATGTGTTTGAATGTACTGTCTGCATGTAGGTTGGTGCACCCGTGTCATGCAATGCCACGGAGGTCAGAAGAGGGTGTTGGATTCCCCTGGAACTGGAGTTAAAGACAGTTCTTAATCTCCATGTGGGTGCTGGGAATCAAACCCGGGTCCTCTGAAAAAGCAGTTGGCGCTCTTAACTACTAGTCTATCTCTCCAGCCCCCATACTTCCAGAATGTTGATTGGGATTTATACAAATAGGTTTGCCTTACCATGAGAAGATCCATAGAAATAGTAACATTACATCTTCCCTCCCCCATTAAACCCATGTTTTAAATCTTTTGCGTTGGCATTTAGGCAAATTAACTGACCCCTTCTCACCTCCAATCAGTCTCTTGTGTTCAGGACAATAGAGGTGTAAACTGCAGAAAAGCTTGTCTAATTGAAGTCAAATGAATATTAGTTGTATTCTGACAAATGTAAAATACAGAACTTGTGGGCTGCTTTTCTTTTTTCTTTTTTCTTTTTTCCTTTAAGTGCTTATCAAAGCTATGAGATATAGCTCCTTATAAAAGATGATTGTAATAATTAAAAACACTTCCCTTTCATAAGGATGAGAAAATTACAAATTATTTGGAAAGCATTGTTTCTAGTCATGTATTGTTGTTTCTGAGACATGGGCAGTTTTTAAAGACTATTAATACTGTTCTTTCTCCATTCACATGTTAATAGAAGTCTGGAAAGTAAGGCACTCCTCTGAAATGTTCAGGGTTGTTTTTATCATATGTCAAGTTGTAAACAGCATTTTGTGACAGGTATTTTCTCTCTTTGTCTTCCTTTGAGCTAATTAGTAATTTACACTCTTGTAGCATCTCTCTCTCAGCCTGTGTGTGTGAAAATGCCTGCTTTCTATGCAGCCAGGGCTGGCAAATGATTGGGGCAGACGTTGGTTAGCACATCAGAGGGCTCAGGGTTAAAATTAATTTCTGTGTGTTTTGAAAGGCTTTTTGTATGTGTCTTTCACCTTTCCACCATGCCCTCCTCAGATATAGGAATGTTAGGACCTTCTGTAACCCAGAGCTATTGCCCATGGTTCAGTTTGATATTTTGTATGCTGTCTCCACCCCCACCCCTGTGCTGTGGGATTTGGGGAGGATTAGTGGGGCAGTCTGGCATAGTTCAGAGCCCAGGAGGCTGGTCTTCACTGCTCCCACCCATTGTGAGAATAGCGGGCTTCCAGCATTGTCTTTAGAAGCCACCCAGCAGTGCTGCTCTTGCTGGGCCAGTGTGTGAGGCGTGGGAGGGCAGCACTGTTGCTGTTGAGTTAGGGAGATGCTTTTATCTGCCGCTCAGCTCCCCAAAGGAAAGACAGGCCCTACCTTTGTATCAGCTTTTTCAAAAGGAAACCAAGAGTGACCGAATGATAAATTATAGCTAAGTTTTAGCATTTTCTCACATTGGAGTCCTGCTCTGCCCTGCCTCCTTCTCCTTCTCTTCATTCAGTCTCTGACATGGGGAAGATGTGTTAGAGCTGTCAAGTGTGTTCACTTGGTTAGGCTGTGTAGGTGTGTTAAAGCAGCAAGAGCATTTGACTTGGAAATAGCCTTAAGGATCGGCTTATATTTCGAATAAAAATTTCATTTGGAAATTAAAGCAAGGGTAAATAGAGATTTATTGATTTATCAGTTTTGAGCTAAAACCCTTCTAGAATGACAGATTGTGGGACTTATTTTTATAATAATAGATTACCGATTATCAGAATAATAATGTCAAAGTCCCTGTTAGAGCTCATTAGCTTCTTCACAAAAATTGTTACCTAAAGGTAGTTGTGAAAATCAGATAAGGAAACGTGTGAATCGCTTACTTCAGCCATTATTGTTAATAGCTTTATAATAATAGGCATTGAGTCTTTGATGGCAAATCAGCACTCATGAACAGAGGTTATTTCATGTATACCTATACTCATAGAGTGTGTGGGTCTGTATTAGTGGTTTTTTTTTACTTGAAAAATTTTTTTAATTAAAAATGAGTGTTTTTGCTTGCATGTATATACATGCATCAGTGTTGTGCAGTGTCTACAGAGGCCACAGAAGAGGGTATTGGATACACTGGAACTAGAGTTATTGATGGTAGTTAGCCACCAGGTGGCTGCTGGGAACGGATCCAGGGTCCTCTGCAAAGGTAGCCGGTGCTCTAAACTGCTGAGCTATCTCTCCAGTTCTAGTGTTTTGTTTTTACAAACCAGAATCCTGCCAACCATGGTGGCACATGCCTGCAATCCCAGCACTTAGGAAATGAAAGCAGGAGGAGTAAAAATTCAAGTAATTTCAGCTATTATTTATAATGAATTTGAATTTGAGACGAGCCTGGTCTATAAGACCCCACATCAAAAATAAGCAAACCCACCAGCATGGTGGCGCACGCCTTTAATCCCAGCACCCGGCAGGTGGATATCTATGAGTTCAAGGCCAGCCTGGTCTACATAGTGAGTTCCAGGACAGCTGGAGCTACAGGGAGACCTTGTCTCAAAAAGATTAAAAAAAAAAAAAAAACAACCCAAACAACAAAAATAATGAAAAATAAGAATGTACCAAGTGTGGTGATACAGGCCTTTAATTTCAGTACTTGAGAGACAAAGGCAGCTGGATATGTATTAGTTCAAGGCCAGCCTGGTCTATATAATGAGTTCTAGGTCAGATTTTGTCTTAAAAAAAAACACACACACACAAATGCCCAGTGTGGTCACACACACACACGTTTAATCCCAGTACCTGGGATTAAACCAAGGCAGGCAGATCTCTGTGAATTCAAGGCCATCCTGGTATACATAGCGAGTTCCAGTCCAGCTAGGACTACAGGGAGACCCTGTCTCTAAAAGACCAAAAATAAATAAATAAATGAATAAATAAATAAATAAACCAAATAACCAAGATACAACAATAATGAAAGCAAACAAAAAAAAGAAACAGTGTGCCTATGATATCCCTGTGGTTGGTCATTGCTTACATTTACCTTTTTTTTTTTTTTTGTGTCTTTTTGAGACAGGGTCTCCCTATAGCCCCAGCTGACCTGGAACTCACTCTGTAGATTGGGCTGGCCTTGAACTCCTGCCTCTGCCTCCAGAGCTAAAGCGCCACCACACCTGGCTCAAAGACGGTTCTTTGCTGCCATGTGGATACTGGGAGTCAAACCCCGGTCCTCTGCAAGAGCAGTGGGCACTCTTAACCATTGAGCCATCTCTCCAGCCCCACATTTACCCTTTTAAAACTTCTTTTCAGCCAGGCATGGTGGCTCACGTCTTTAATTCCAGCACTTGGGAGGCAGAGGCAGGTGGATCTCTGAGTTCAAAGCCAGTCTGGTCTACATAGTGAGTTCCAAGCCAGCTGGGTCTATAGGGAGACGCTGTCTCAAGACCAAAGGAAAAATTCTTTTTGATTTTTGTCTTTATGTATGTGAGCGTTTTACCTGCAAGTAAGTGCACCATGTGCAAGCAGAACTGCAGAGGCAAGAAGAGGGCATCAGATCCCCCCTAGAACTGGAGTTACTGACAGTTAGCCACTATGTGGATGCTGGGAACCTAACCTAGATCCTTTGTAAGAGCACCCAATGCTCTTTGCTGCTAGAGTCATCTCTCCAGCTCTTCTTACTTTGAAAGCCATTTGAGCCAGGCTTTGTAGTGTACACCTTTAATACCAGTACTCAGGAGGCAGAGGCAGGTGGATCTCTGTTCTTTTTAGACAAGACTTTGCTGTATAGCCCAGGTTAGCTAGAATTTTGTTATCTTCCTACCTTTGCCTCAGTGCTAGAATTGCAAGTATGAGCCACTATGCCAGGCTTTGTATGTCTATTTTTCTGCTAAGTACATGAATATAGGATAAATGCCTAGAAGTGGATACAGGTAATTATACATTCCAATAAACACAGTCAAATTTATCTCCAAGAAAAGTTTACATTCCTAACAATAGTGTGTAAGATTTTCAGCTTTTCCACATCCCATCCACTATTTGCTCTCACTGACTTTTTATTTTTTATTTTATTATTATTATTATTATTTTTTTGGTCTTTTTGAGACAGGGTCTCCCTGTAGCCCCAGCTGTCCTGGAACTCACTCTGTAGACCAGGCTGGCCTTGAACTCACAAAGATCTGCCTGCCTCTGCCTCCCAAGTGCTAGGATTAAAG
>VZQC01002072.1:1370032-1390721 GCA_009823505.1 Rhizomys pruinosus | reverse complement strand
TTTTTTTGGTCTTTTTGAGACAGGGTCTCCCTGTAGCTCCAGCTGGCCTGGAACTCACTCTGTAGACCAGGCTGGCCTTGAACTCACAAAGATCCACCTGCCTCTGCCTCCCAAGTGCTAGGATTAAAGGCGTGCGCCACCACACCCGGCTCCAGCTATTGTTTTTTAAACAGTCTCTTTTAATTTAGGCTGGTTTGTAACTCACTAAGAGTTGAAGCTGACCTTGAACTAACTATCCTCTTGCCTCAACCTTCCCAGTGCCGGGATTATATTCATATTTCCCTAACCCAGTTTTTTGGGGGTGCTAGGGATCAAACCAAGGCTTTTGTGCAAGCTGAGCACTCTGTTCAAAACAGAGTCTCTCACTGGTACTGGAGGCTCACAGCTCGCTGGAGAACCCCAGGGATGCACCTGTCTCCCACTTCTCCAGCACTGGGATTACAAGTGTCTGCCACCACGCCTGGTTTTTTATTTGGATACTGAGGATTCAACTGAAGGCCTTAGGCTTGAGCAGCAAGCACTTTACTGATTGTGCTGTTTCCCAACCTCCCCATGTTAATCAGTTTTTGTTAGCAGTGTGGTGTAATGAGCATATTAACTACAACACCTACATGGCAGCTAGCAGTCTGCTTGTGAAATCTCTTAGAAAACAGGAATCTGGTGAGAATGTTCCTAAGAACTTGAAATATATTGGAAGGGGGAATTAAATAGAACCAATAAAGCAGAAAAAAATTATCTAAAATGTAAGTTTTACTATTGAAAGTATAAGAAAGTCTGTCTTATCTGTGGACTGAGATGTGGAGTGTTGTTAGCACTTTAGGGTCTCTTTTGTTGTGGTTGTTATTTTTATTTTCTTATTTATTTTTATTTCATGTATATAAGGATTTTTGCCTGCATGTATGTAAATGACCCATTGCCTATAAACCTGTGGAGGTGAGAAGAGGGCTTCAGATCCTCTTGAACTGGATTTATGGATGGTTGTGAGCCATTATGTGGGTACTGAACCTAGGTCCTCTATAAGAATAGCCAGTGCTCTTAAGTACTGAGCCATCTTTCTAGCCTCTGTTATTATTTTTAGACTAAAAATATTTATGTTTATGAATGTTTGCCTGCCCATATGTATGTGCACTGTGTGCATACCTGGTACCCACAGAGGCCAGAAGAGGACATTAGATCACTTGGAGCTGGAGTTACAAGCAGTTGTGAGCCACCTGATGTAGATGCTGGGAACCAAACCCAGGTCCCCTGAGAGAGTAGCAAGAGTTCTTAACTGCTAAATTATCTCTTCTCCACCTTGAGTTTCTTTCATATCCTGATTTTTTTTTTTTTTTTTTAAGAATTTAAAGGTAGCTGGGCATGGTGGAACACACCTTTAATCCTAGCACTTGGGAGGCAGATGTCTGTGAGTTCAAGGCCAGCTTGATCTACATAGGGAGATCCTGGTCAGCTGGAGCTACAGGGAAAGCCTCTGTCAAAAAAAAAAGTTTCTTTTCTTTTTTTGAGATTGATGTAGTGCAGTCTGCTCTTGACTTGCTATGTAGCCCCTGATCTCTCTGCCTCAGCTTCCCAAAGTGCTGCCATTAAAGGCTTGAGCCACCATACCTAGCTATCAAGTTGCATTTCTATTTAATGGGAAATATTTAACGGATTAGGGATGTAGCTTAGTGGTATAGTGTTTACCTAGCATCCACGAATCCCTGGGTTTAATCCCTGGATCCCATTCAGTTAAATTATTTAAGGACGGTGAGTTCCTGGGCTGGGGAAATAGCTCAGGCAGTATAGTGCCTGCCATTGGAAGTTTGAATACCTGGGTTCCATCTCCAGAGCTCACATAAAAAGCCAGGTGTGATGGCATGTTCCTGTAACCATGTTGTGAGGGAGGAGAACAGAGGTGGGATCCCTGAAGCTCGTTGGTGAGGCAACCTAGGGGAATCATGAGTTTCAGGTTAATGAGAGACCTTGTCTCAAAAAAAAAAAGGGTGCAGAGTGATCAAAGACACCCACTGTTGACCTCTGGCTTCCACATACTAGTGCACATGTGCAGGAGCACACCCCCACAATAAGGACATACCTCACATCATATCCTATATACATGCATGCACACATACACAAAGTGAGTTTCTGACTTTGTAGCAGTACTGTGTGTGTGTGTGTGTGTGTGTATTCTAGTATAAATTGCTTTTCTCTTGTATGTATTTTATTTTATTTTATTTTATTTTATTTTTTGAGACAGTGTCTCCCTATAGCCCCATCTGGCCTGGAACTTGCTCTGTAGACCAGGCTGGCCTTGAACTCACAGAGATCCCCCTGCCTCTGCCTCCAGAGTGTTAGGATTAAAGGTGTGCACCACCACGCCCAGCACTAAGGAGGGTTCTTAGCTGCCATGTGGGTGCTGGGAATTGAACCGGAACCCAGGTCCTCTGCAAGAGCAGTTGGCACTCTTAACCACTGAGCCATCTCTCCAGCCCCTGTATGTCTTTTTAATTAATTTTTTTTATTTATGTGTGTGTCTTGTCTGCATGTATGTAAGTGCAGTTGTGTTATGCAATGCCCACAGAGTTCAGAAGAGGGCATTGGGTCCTCTGGAACTGGAGTTATGGATGGTTGTGAGCTGCCATGTGGATGTTGGGAACCAAATGCCAGTCCTCTGCAAGACCAGTCAGTGCTCTTAACCACTGTACTGTCTCCATCACCATCTTGTATATCTTGTTAAAGAATATCTTTTTTTTTTTTAAGAATATCTTTAAGCAAAAAACAAAAAACACAAAACAAAAAACTAAAAAGGCCGGGCATGGTGGTGCACACCTTTAATCCTAGCACTCAGGAGGAAGAGGCAGGCGGATCTTTGTGAGTTCAAGGTCAGCCTGGTCTACAGAATGAGTTCCAGGACAGCTGGGGCTACAGGGAGACCCTATCTCAAAAAGACCAAAAAATAAATAAATAAATAAAAATAATATCTTTAAACTCAGTGTGATGGTGCATGCCTCCTTTAATCCCAGCACTCAGGAAGCAGAAGCAGATGGATCTCAGTGAGATCTAGACCAGCCTGATTTACATAGTAAGTTCCAAGCCAGTTCAGGGGACAGGGAGACTCAGTTTCAAAAAATAAGCAGAGGGCTGGAGAGATGGCCTAGTGGTTAAGAGCACTGACTGCTCTTGCAGAGGACCCGGGTTCGATCCCCAGCACACACATGGCAGTGAGAACCGTCTGTAACTCCAATTCCAGGAGAACTCGAGTTCCAGGGGAATCCGACACTTCTGACCTCCGTGGCATTGCATGACACAGGTGCACAAACCTACATGCAGACAGTACATTCATACACATAAATAAATAAAAATTTTTAAAAAGTTTAAAAAAAGCAGAAAAAGAATATCTTTTTTTAATTAAAAATTTTTTAAATTTATTATTTTATGTATATGAGTATACTGTCTGCATGTAAGTAGGTGCACCTGTGTTGTACAGTGCTGCAGAGGTCAGAAGACCTCTTAGGAGGTCACCCGTGTCGGATTCCCCTGGAACTGGAGTTAAAGATGGTTCTTAGCCGCTATGTGGGTGCTGGGAATTGAACCCGGGTCCTCTGCAAGAGCAGTCGGTGCTCTTAACTGCTGAGCCATTTCTCCAGCCCCAAAGAAAAGCTTTAGGCTGGGTGTGGTAGCACATGCCTGTAATCCCAGCACTTGGGAGGCAGAGGCAGGGGGATCTCTGTGAGTTCACAGCCAGCCTGGTCTACATAGCGAGCTCCAGGGCAGCTGAGACTAAACAGGGAGACCCTGTCTCAAAAAAAAAAAGGCTTTAAGAAACAAGAAAAAATTTTCTAGTTAAACAGTTCTTGGCATGTAGGCCGGGCATGGTGGTGCACGCCTTTAATCCTAGCACTTGGGAGGCAGAGACAGGCGGACCTTTGTGAGTTCAAAGCCAGCCTGGTCTACATAAGGAGTTCCAGGACAGCGGAGCTACAGGGAGACCCTGTCTCAAAAAGACCAAAAAAAAAAGGGGGGGGGAGAGCATGTAGAAGTTCATTGAATAAATTAATATATGCATGAGTAACAAATAATTTTTCTTGTTTTTTTTTCAGATTTTTTATACATCTACTTAGTGTGTGTGTGGGGTGTGTGGTGTGTGGTGTGTGTGTGTGGTGTAAAGATTAGGAGACCTTTGATTTTTTTTTTTTTTTTTTTTTTTTTTTTTTTGGTCTTGTTTGAGACAGGGTCTCCCTGTAGCCCCAGCTGTCCTGGAACTCAACTCTGTAGACCAGGCTGGCCTTGAACTCACAAAGATCTGCCTGCCTCTGCCTCCCAAGTGCTAGGATTAAAGGCATGCGCCACCACACCCGGCCCAAGACCTTTGATTTTTACATTATTCACTTGGTACTGTTTTAAGTCTGCTTATGCTAGATGTAGATTTAGCTAATTGGTCCTAACCGTAGCATAGTATTCCATGATGTGCATAGATCTCCATAGCGATGGGTACCTAGGCTACTGTAAACAATGCTACCAGTAACTGTCTTGCACTGTCCAATATAGGCATGTTTTAGAATTTCAGGGATGCAGAGGCAAGATGGCCATTATGGCATAAGCGCAGTTATTCTGAGTGGTTGTATCACTGACAGCCTGCAAGCATGGCATTCCCATCACCTCCCTAGTGCTTGGTCTTTTCCACATTTCAAATTTTTACCATTTAGTAATGTCTCAGTTTAATTTGTCGATGAAGGTACTAATGAGTTTGAGCATTTCTTCATATTTTAGTTAATTGTTTTCCTTCTGTGAATTGCCTCTTTATTTTGTTTTCAATAGAAATTAGAAATTACATATAATTATAATGATATTTATTTAACTTATCCATATACATACAAATATACACACATATCCTTGGTTGGTTTTGAGCAATAATATCTCCTGGGCATCATCTATTAATTAATTTACTCTATGGTATTCTTTTTTAAAATTAATTAATTAATTAATTTTTAAAATTTTATTTATTTTTTTATGTGTATGAATTTTACTGTCTGCATGTAGGTTTGTGCTCCCATGTCGTGCAATGCCGAGGAGGTCAGAGAGGGTGTCAGATTCCCCTGGAACTGGAGTTAAAGACGCCATGTGGATGCTGGGGATCGAACTCCAGTCCTCTGCAAGAGCAGTTGGTGCTCTTAAGCACTAGGCCATCTCTCCAGCCCCTCTCTATGGTATTCTATGTTGAATACAAATGCTTGAATTTTTTTTTAATTTTTTAAATTTATTGTATGTATGAATGTGCTGTCTGCATGTAGGTTTGTGCACTCATGTCGTGCAATGCCGTAGAGGTCAGAAGAGGGTGTCGGATTCCCCTGGAACTGGAGTTAAAGACTCAGCCGCCTTGTGGGTGCTGAGGATCGAACCCGGGTCCTCTGCAAGAGCAGTCGGCACTCTTAACCGCTAGGCCATCTCTCCAACCCCACAAATGCTTGAATTTTGTGTAGTCAAATTTATCACTTTCAGCCTTAATATATTTGCTTTATTAATGCTTCTTAGGCTTAAATCTCACAGATTGTTTTCCCAGATTTCTTTCTTTTAGCTTTGTGGATTTGTTTCCAATTAAGTTTTTTAATTTATTTTTATTTTTACTTATTTATTTATGTGTGTGAATGTATTGTCTGCGTGTAGGTTTGTGCACCCGTGTCGTGAAATGCTGCGGAGGTCAGAAGAGGCCATCGGATTCCCCTGGAACTGGAGTTCTTCTGGAATTGGAATTACAGTCGGTTCTGAGCCGCCATTCGGGTGCTGGGGATAGAACCCAGGTCCTCTGCAAGAGCAGTCGGCGCTCTTAACCGCTAAACCATCTCTCCAGCCCTCCAATTAAGTTTTTAATGTATGTGAAGCCCTGCCTTCCCTTTCTTCTATGTGCTAGGGGATCAAACTTAGGGCTTTATACATGTTGCTAGGCAAGCACTCTACGACTAAGGTACTCTTAGTCTTCTGTTATAATTTTGACTGATATATTTAACTTTTAGCTTAATTTAGCAAGCTCTGATATTTTTTTTTTGCCTTTTTAAAAAAAGGAAGTCTATCATCAGCATGAAATAATAAACATTTTAAAAAGTTTTTTTAAAGCTTTTACATTGTGTAAGATCTCAAACTTTGTTTTGCTTTGTTTTTTTCTAGACAGGGTCTCCCTGTAGCCCTAGAAACTCACTGTGTAGACCAGGATGGTCTCAGTCTCAGAGATCTACCTGCCTATGAGTGCTGGGATTAAAGGTGAGTGCCACCATACCAGCTTATCTCAAATTTAAAAAAAATTTTTATTTTAATTTTATATGAGTGTTTTCCTTGCATATATATAAATACACCTATTCCATGCAGTGCCTGTAGAGGCCAGAAGAGGGATTCCCTGGAACTGCAGTTTCTGATGGTTGTTAGCTGCCTTGTGGGTGCTAGAAACCAGACTGGGGTCTCCTGTAAGAACAGTTGGTGCTCTTAACTGCTGAGGCATCTCTCTAGCCACCATCATCTAAAACTTTAAAAGGGGAGAACAGGGCCAGGCATGGTGGCGCACGCCTTTAATCCTAGCACTCAGGAGGCAGAGGCACATGGATCTCTGTGAGTTCAAGGCCAATCTGGTCTACATAGTGAGTTTCAGGCCAGCTGGGACTAAAAGGAGACCCTGTCTCAAAAAGACAAGAAAAGGAAAATAAACAAGGTGTGGAAGCAGCAGCAGGCCGATCTCTGAGTTTAAGGCCAACCTGGTTTAGACAGTGAGTTGGCCTACGCCTTTAATCCCAGCACTTGGGAGGCAGAGGCAGGCAGATCTCTCTGAGTTCAAGGCCAACCTGGTCTACATAGTGAGTTCTAGGCCAGCTGGAGCTACAGGAAGATCCTGTCTCAAAACAACAAAAATTAAACAAGTGAATAAATAGGGGAAACAACCTAGTTGTTTTGTTATACACTTGTCTTGGGTACTTAGGAAGCTGATAAAGGAGGATCTTTGTTTATAAACTTCTTAATTAGTGTGCATGGGTGTGTGTGAATTATGTGTATGTAGACCTACATCCCACACAGCATTCACGTGGAAGGTAAAGGACAACTTGGTGGAGTTGTTTCTTTCCTTCCACCTTTTGTAGGTTCTGGGAATCAAACTGAGGTCACCAGGTTTCCATGCCAAGTGCCTTCCCCCACTGACCCATCTCAGTGGTCCAGAAGGATCTCATGAACTGAAGAAATATTTCAACCCTATCTTGGGCAACATAGTGAAAACCTGTCTCAAACACACACACACAATCACACTTTGTGAAGTTTAAAACAGAATTATCTTCCAAATTCTAGAGGAAAATTTTTTTCTTAAACATTCTGCTTTAAGATTATATTGTAGGCTGAGTGTGATGGGTCATGCCTTTAATCTCTGCACTCAGGCCTAGTTGGAGGTCAAGTTGATCTACATAGCAAGTTCCAGGCCAGCCAGGGCTACATAGTGAGATTCTGCTTGAAAAACCAAGGGGAGGAAGGCCTTGCTTACTAATTCATTCATTCATTCTTTCTTTCTTTCTCTCCTTTTCTTTTCTTTCTCTCCTTTTCTTTTCTTTTCTTTCTTGGGTTTGTTCTTTTTGACACAGGGTCTCCCTTTAGCTCTGGCTGTCCTGTAACTCTGTGTAGACCAAGTGTTGGGATTAAAGGTGTATACCACCGTGCCCAACATTTTCTTATTGTTTTCATTAATACGTGGTTTTACCTTGAATGAATTTTGTTTGATTCAGTTAAACCCAATAACAATCTCCACTGTTGAAAATTCAGTAGATTATCAAAAAGTATCAGAAATCACCGGGCATGGTGGCACATTCCTGTGATCCTAGCACTTGGGAGGTAGAAACAAGAGGGTCAAGAGTTCAAGGCTATCCCCAACTACATAGCCAGGTAAGGCCAGCTTGTCTCAAACAAACAAATCAAAATTAGCCATTTCACCATGTGCCATTGTTCTACGTGGCAGAAAACCAGTTAAATCATAAGCACTACATTCCACCTGCCTATCCATGAAGAGCCCAGCATTTGATCAATAAGGACAGTGTTGGAGGTTGAGGATATAACTCAGTTGGTAAAGTGCTTGCCTAGCATGCTCTAAGTCTTGTGTTAGATCCCTGGACAAGGTAGGAGGATCAGAAGTGCAAGGTCATCCTTGCTTACATAGTGAATTTAAGGCCAGGCCAGCCCAGGCTCCAGGAAACCATGTCCCAAAAGCAAAAAAAAAAGAAAATTATACAGCTTTCTGTATGATCTTAGTTTTCTTCTTTTTCCCCAAGGATTTTATCTTTAAATTATGTGTGCAAGTTTCTCATAACTCCTGTCCTTTCCTCATTGCTGTGCTGCCCTAGGTAGGTTAAATCGAGCCTCTCTAGTCCTGTTACTGGGGACAGTTAACTTTCTAGCCTCTGTCCAGTGGCCATTGGGAGTCAGAGTGGAAATCCAGGGGTAGAAATTTTACTTTTGTCTGTTCTTACAGTTCTGCCTGATGTCCCCTTTTTCAGAGACAGCCCAAATTTTTCTGGTGTTTTAGCTCAGTTTGGTTTTCTCTGGACTTCCCCTCAGAGTGCTATTAAGTTTTTGATTCTTTGTTCTGCTAAATGACATAAAGTATTTATTTGCTTTTCAGCCTCCACAAACTTTCTTCTATTTACAATAAAAATGATAGGTGTGTGAGGTGATGGATATGTTTTTCTTTTAATTAAAAAAAATTATTTCTGTATGTGTATGAATGTACTGTCTGCATGCAAGTCTGTGCACCCGTGTCGTGCAATGCTGCGGAGGTCAGAAGAGGGTCTCGGATTCCCCTGGAACTGGAGTTCTCCTGGAACTGGAGTTACAGACGGTTCTTAGCCACCTTGTGGGTGCTGGGGATCGACCCGGGTCCTCTGCAAGAGCAGTCGGTGCTCTTAACCGCTAGGCTATCTCTCCAGCCCCTGGATATGTTAATTATCCTTATTTCACCATTTCATAATGATACATATCACATTGTATATCATAAATACATTATAAAATAATTTTGTCATATATATCTTAGTGAATATAAATAAAGGGCTGGGGATAGAGCTTAGTGGTGTTTACTTAGCATATGTGAGGCCTTAAGTTCAATCCCCAGTACTACCATCACCACCACCACCAATCACCACAAATTTGTTTGGAGCCTGTATGGGGGTGTACTGCCAGCACTTGCAAAATGGAGGCAAGAAGTTAAGTCCAGCCTGGGCTTAAAGAGAACCTTTCTCAAGCCGGGCGTGGTGGCGCACGCCTTTAATCCTAGCACTCAGGAGGCAGAGGCAGGCGGATCTTTGTGAGTTCAAAGCCATCCTGGTCTACAGAGTGAGTTCCAGGACAGCTGGGACTACAGGGAGACCCTGTCTGGAAAAGACCAAAAAAACAAACAAACAAAAAAGAGAACCTTTCTCAAAAACCTTAAAGTAAGAGACTTAAGAGATGGCTCAGCAGTTAAGAGCACCGACTGCTCTTGCAGAGGACCCGGGTTCAATCCCCAGCACCCACATGGTGCCTGAGAACTGCCTTTAACTCCAGTTCCAGGGGAATCCAACACCCTCTTCTGACCTCCGTGGCATTGCACAACATGGGTGCACAAACCTACATGCAGACAGTACATTCATACACATACACAAATAAATTAAAAAAAATTAAAAAAAAGATGGCTTAATGAGTAAAAGTGCTTGCTGTGCAAATGTGAGGACCTGAGTTCAAATCCCTAGAACCCAAATAAAAAAGAGTCATGGGCTGGAGAGATGGCTCAGTGGTTAAGAACACCAGCTGCTCTTGCAGAGGATCTTGTTTCTGTTCTTAGAACACATGTCGTGGCTAACAACCATCCCCAACTCCAAGGAGATTTGACGTCCTTTTCTGACATCTACAGGTATTGCATGCACGTGGTACACTTACATACATGCAGACAAACACTCATATACATAAAATAAAAATAAATCTTAAAAAAAATAAATCTTGGGCTGGAGAGATGGCCTAGCGGTTAAGAGCGCCAACTGCTCTTACAGAGGACCCGGGTTCAATCCCCAGCACCCACAGGGCGGCTGAGAACCGTCTGAAACTCCAATTCCAGGAGAACTCCAGTTCCAGGGGAATTCGACACCCTCTTCTGACCTCCGCGGCATTGCACGACACGGGTGCACAAACTTGCATGCAGACAGTACATTCATACACATACAGAAATAAATAAAATTAATAAAAAAAAAATAAAAAAAAATAAATCTTTTAAAACAAAACTTAAAAAGCTAGGGCGTAGTGGCTCACGCCTTTAATCCTAGCACTTGGAAGGCAGAGGCAGGTGGATCTCTTTGAGTTCAAGGCTAGCCTGGTCTATATATGGAGTTCCAGGGCAGCTGGGGCTACAGAGAGACCCTGTCTCAAAAAGACCAAAAAAAAAAGCTAGACATGGGTTGGAGAGATGGCCTAGCGGTTAAGAGCGCTGACCGCTCTTACAGAGGACCCGGGTTCGATCCCGAGCACCCACATGGCGGCCGAGAACCGTCTGAAACTCCAATTCCAGGAGAACTCCAGTTCCAGGGGAATCCAACACCCTCTTCTGTCCTCCGCAGCATTGCACGACACGGGTGCACAGACCTGCATGCAGACAGTACATTCATATACATACAGAAATAAATAAAATAAAATAAAAAGCTAGACACATAGTATAAAGATCTATGATCCCAACTCTCTTATGGGCCTGGTTTCCTGGTATTACAGAGTAGAAAAGCAACCAAAGACCCTGACTCAAATAAAGTGGGAAACTGCACCTGAGCTTGTCCTCTGATCTCCACTTCTTACATGTGTGTACCTGCATTCACATACACAATGCACACATATACACATTTTGCAGACATGCACACACAAACTCAAAAATAATATGAAATAAATTATTTGATTACACTTCAAATGCTAATTTGAATTTGAAATAATTTTGTTCTGAGTAGTTGGAAGTTGGAGAGAATATTGCTTAATTTGTGCCCTCTTTGAGGATTTGTGTTTATGGTAGCACTTAGGAGTTACTGCTAAGACACAGCTAAAGGCAGGCATTCAGTCCACTGCATTCTGTGAAAATCAAAGCTCATTTCATTGATGTCCTGTTTCAGTACAAGAGTAAATAAGTGGGTGGCTTGTAACAGTTGCAGAATTTTGCTACAATAGCAAAATTGTATATAACAAGTTAATGCTTGCTTCTGCTACCCTCCTTGAGTATGCCTACCAGATCTTGCTATAAGAGAAGAATTTAGGAAGCTTACATAATAGAAATCTAGGCCACTGAGAAACTTAAATGTTTCATTTATAGATGTAGAATCTGAGACTTATAGAGTAGAAACTACATACTCATGTTCAGTCATCTGTCTAGACCTAGAACTTGGTCTCTTCTCTATTCTTCTATTCTTTCTTTTTTTTTTTAAAGAGTGAGGAAAAACAACCAACTGTTGAATCATCCTCTTTTTTTTTTTAATTTTATTCATTTCTGTATGTGTATAAATGTACCGCCTGCATGCAAGTCTGTGCACCCATGTCATGCAATGCTGCGAAGGTCAGAAGAGGGTCTCCAATTCCCCTGGAACTGGAGTTCTCCTGGAATTGGAGTTTCAGACGATTTTCGGCCACCATGTGGGTGCTGGGGATCGAACCTGGGTCCTCTGCAAGAGCGGTCGGCGCTCTTAACCGCTAGGCCATCTCTCCAGCCCATCTCTATTATTCTTTAACTAATGGGAAATAGCCTCCCTGCAGTCCCTTGTGGTACTAAAATTAAACTAAGGGCTCATGCATGCTAGGCCAGGGCTCTACCACTAAGCTAGATATTCCCAGTCTCCTGTAAGCCCCCTATCCATGGTTATATTATCCAAATGTCCTATTAATTTACTGTAGGTTTTTGTGGCGTTCAAAAGGTTCTGTTTTTCTTCCTTGCTGGGATCCAGTTTTATTTTGGTGAACTCTAAAACTTGAAAAAAATTATGTTTTGGGGCTGGAGAGATGGCCTAGCGGTTAAGAGCACCGACTGCTCTTGCAGAGGACCTGGGTTCGATCCCCAGCACTCACATGGCGGCTGAGAACTGTCTGTAACTCCAATTCCAGGAGAACTCCAGTTCCAGGGGAATCCGACACCCTCTTCTGACTCAGAGGCATTGCACGACACGGGTGCACAAACCTACATGCAGACAGTACATTCATACACATAAAAAAATAAATAAAATAAAATAAATTATGTTTTACAACTTCAAGATGTTTTAGGGATGTGTGTGTGTGTGTGTGTGTGTGCGCGCGCGCGCGCGCGCGCGCGTACGTGCGTGTGTAGTTTTTCTTTGTTTTGATTTTTGAAGTTAGGGACTTATTCTGTAGCTCAGACTGACTTAGAACATGTTGCTGAGGCTAGCCTTGAATTCAAGGCAGTTCTCTTGCCTCAGCCCAGCAAGTTCTGGGTCACAGTAGTGAGCTGCTACATTAAGCTAGATATTTATGTTTTAAAGAACTTAAATTGAGCATAAAAGGGCTTCTTTTTTCCTACTACTATTCTCTGCTCAGTGGGTTTTAAAAGTTCTTTATGGAAAAGGTTAGGAACTCTTTCCTCATTATAATTATAGCAGATAAAATTATGTAAGACAAATTAGTATACATGTAAGAATGAAACAAGTTTCTCTTTTAATATTTATTTATTTATTTATTTATTTATTTTATCTTTTCTACTTTGTACAATTTGATCCACAATTCCACAGAATTCATTATATGTCTACATAGAAGTTTCTGGCTATTTTCATTTGTATGTAAAATTCCTGGGAGACAGAAATCTCTTTTTATATTTAATAACTTCACTTATATGTCCATTTCTTTGGGGCACTGCACTCTTTAGGTGCATCTTTGTGGGTACATAGTGGGTCTTAGTGGATGGTATAAATTCACCTTCTCTCTCGTTTGTTATTATGAGACAATAGAATAACAAGCTGTGCCCTTCCTTCATGTCACAGTGGTGACTGGGAATAACAAGCAGGAGCAGAATAGGAAAGCCTGTTTTTAGAAGCTAAGAGCTCTCATGCTCCCTTATCTGCAGAGGGAACAAGCAGGGAGAGAAGCCCTCTGAGAGTCTTTGCAATCTCCAGATTTTATATCCATAAAGAAATGTTTTTGTGAGTCAATGACATTATAACTACCAACCCACAAAGAAAAATAGATCTCAGTATTGGGCTGGTGAGATGGCTCTGCAGATAAAGGCACTTATTGCTCAACCTGACCACTTGAGTTTGACCCTTAGGAGAGAACCGAATCCCACAGTCTCCTCTGACTTCTGTACATGTGCTGTAACATGCACATGCCCACTCTGACACAACATTTTATACACACACACACACACACACACACACACACCACCATCATCATAAATGTATAAAAGAGAAGAAAAATATATCTCAAAAAAAGAAAAATATATCTCAGTATGGAGTGTAATCCAGTGATAATTTTCCCTGACTGAGCTAAGCTTCCACAACCATAATCTGGTTTGGGTTTGTTTTGTTTCATTTTCAAACGGGGTCTCATATAATTTAGGCTGGCTTGGAACTGAGGCTGGTCTGGAACTAATGATCACCTGTCTCCACCTCCCCAGTGCTAGGATTATAGGCATATTCCCCAACCCCAGTTTATTGGGTTCTGGGGACCAAGCACCTACCCAATCAAGCCACATCTCTAGCCCTGGCAACCGTAATCTGAAATAATCAGTGATAATTATGAACAGAGCATTGGTTTCTATTCTCTCTCTTTTCTAAGGCTAAACAATATGTTCTCGTCATTATGCTTTGCAAATAATAATATTAAGTTTTATTGTGAAATGAATATTTTTATTTGTTTGTTTGTTTTTGAGACAGGGTCTGTCTATAGCTCTGGCTGGGCAAGAAATCACTATGTAGACCAGGCTGGCCTGAAACAGAGACCCACCATTTCTACTGGGATTAAAGGTGTACACCACCACCCCAGGCCAGAAATATATATATTTTTAATTTTTTTATTAATTTTATTTATTTCTGTATGTGTATGAATGTACTGTCTGCATGCAAGTCTGTGCACCTGTGTTGTGCAATGCCGTGGAGGTCAGAAGAGGGTGTCAGATTCCCCTGGAACTGGAGTTCTCCTGGAATTGGAGTTTCAGACAGCTCTCGGCTGCCATGTGGGTGCTGGGGAACGAACCCGGGTCCTCTGTAAGAGCGGTCGGCGCTCTTAACCGCTAGGCCATCTCTCCAGCCCCAGAAATATATTTTAAAATATATATTTAAAGACTAAAACATAAAAATAAGCTTTAAGACATATGTTTTAAAGCTGCATGCGTATGTGCATGTGTGTGTGCGTGTGTGTGTGTGTGTGTGTGTTTAATTCCCATGTGCAGGCTGGGGATATAGCTCCATGGTGGTGCACTTGCCTAGCATGTTCAAAGACCTGGGTTAAGCCCCAATTCTCTCTCTCTCTCTCTCTCTCTCTCTCTCTCTCTCTCTCACACACACACACACACACATACACACACACACAAACAACCTCTGTGATTTTTCCTATATCCTACCCTAGGTAATTAATTGCTATAGTCAGTAAAGCTTTGAGGGGATGAGGAGATGGTTCATTTGGTAAAGTGCCTGCCATGTAAGCATAAGGAGCCCCAGAACCCATGTAAAACTGGGCATGGAAGTGTGCACCTGTAATCACAGCACTGAGGAAGTAGGGATTGGCAGATCCCTGGGGCTTGCTGGCCACCTAGGCCAGCAAAATTGGTAAACTCCAGGTTCAGTGAGAGAGAGAGACCCTACATCAAAAATAAGGTGGAGGTCAATTGAAGTGGATACCTGACATTAACCCTTAGCCTCCACACACATACACACAATGTGTATACACCTGTACACAGCATGTTTGCACACTGGCACAAAAGCATATCCATTAATATGTATGTATGTGCACATATACCACATACACACAAAAGCTTCAACTTTGCTATGCATGATGGTTCATGCCTGTGATCCTAACACTTGTTCTAATCCAGGAGAATCACTGGTTTGTGGTCAGTCTGGTCTACATAGCAATACTTTGTCTCAAAAAACAAAAATGGGCTGGAGACATGGCTCAGCAGTTAAGAACACCGACTGCTCTTGCAGAGGACCCGGGTTCGGTCCCCAGCACTCACATGGCAGCTAAGAACTGTCTTTGACTCCAGTTCCAGGGGAATCCGACACCCTCTTCTGACCTCTGCAGCATTGCACAACACGGGTGCACCAACCTACGGGCAGACAGTACATTCATACACATAAAAAAAAATAATAATAATAAATTAATTAAAAAAACAACAACAAAAAAAACCAAAAACAGCACTTGAGAGGCAGAGGCAGGCAGATCTCCATGAGTTCAAAGCCAGCCTAGTCTGCACAGTGAGCTCCAGGCTACCTGAGACTAAAAAGGGAGACCCTGTCTCAAAAACAAAACAACAAAAAACAAAAACCAGAAAAATTACTTGTGTTTTAACCTCAAAATATTTTCTTTTTGTTTGTGTGCCTATTCTTTTTATTATTATTTTATTTATTTTTTGTATGTGTATGAATGTACTGTCTGTATGTAGTTTGTGCACCCATGTCATGCAATGCTGTGGAGGTCAGAAGAGGGCGTCAGATTCCCCTGGAACTGGAATTAAGGAAGGTTCTCAGCTGCCATGTGGGTGCTGGGGATTGAACCCAGGTTCTCTTCAAGAGCAGTCAGTGCTCTTAACCACTAGGCCATCTCTCCAGCCCCTGTGTGCCTGTTCTTGAGACAGGGTCTCACTATATAGACCAGGCTGATCTGGGACCCCTAATCTTCCTGTCTTCTTCTGGAAATACAGGCATTTACCACAAATCCCAGCTGGTTGATACAAGTAGGGTTTTTGTGTTGTTTTTTTTTTTATACAAGTAGTTTTTGACATTTATTTATAAATGATCTCCAAGAGACAATTTTTAAATAAAAGTTATTCATTCTGTTTAATTAATTCACATTTTCTTTGCAGGATTTTCTGTGAAAACAGCTAGCTGTAGTGATAAGTCTTTATGTTTAAGTTTAAAGTTAGTTTTGGGGCTGGGCATGGTGGTGCATGCCTTTAATCCCAGCACTTGGGAGGCAGAAGCAGACAGATCTCTGTGTGTTCAAGGCCTACAGAGCAAGGTCCAGGCCAGCTGGGGCTACAGGGAGACCTCATCTAAAAAAGACCAAAAAAAAAGAAAAAAAAAAAAAAGAGTACTGACTGCTCTTGCAGAGGACCGGGGTTCAATTCCCAACACCCACATGGCAGCTAAGAACTGTCTTTAACTCCAGTTCCAGGGGAATCCAATGCCCTCTTCTGACCTCCAAGGCATTGCATGACACCGATGCACCAACCTACATGCAGACAGTACACACATACACATAAAAGTAATAAATTGGAGCTGGAGAGATGGCCTAATGGTTAAGAGCGCTGACCACTCTTACAGAGGACCCAGGTTCAATCCCCAGCACCCACATGGCGACTGAGAACTGTCTGTAACTCCAATTCCAGGAGAACTCCAGTTCCAGGGGAATCCGAGACCCTCTTCTGACCTCCACAGCATTGTACGACACGGGTGCACAAACCTGCATGCAGACAGTACATTCATACACATACAGAAATAAATAAAAATTAAAAAATAAAAAAGTAATAAATAAATAAAATATATATTAAGCCGGGCGTGGTGGCACATGCCTTTAATCCCAGCACTCAGGAAGCATAAGCAGGCGGATCTCTATGAGTTCAAGACCAGCCTGGTCCACAGAGTGAGCTCCAGGCCAGCTGGAACTAAAGGGAGACCCTGTCTCAAAAATACCCCCCCCCAAAATATATGTATTAAACAAAAAGTCTTTGTAAGATAAATAATCTTCTACAATGCAATAAATTGCAGATCACTGAAATTTTTACTTTTTTTAGATGATTTCATTTCAGTTTTTGTTTTCAGAAACTTGAGACAGTAAAAAAAAAAAGTACTGGCAGAATTTCTGTTTTTATGCTTCTATTTCTTATTTCAACTACTTGTTACACTGTTTAAAGATGAGGAGGAGGAAGGTGCTCTTGTATGACCAGTAGCCTTGAGATGATAAAAAAGTTTCTGGATGGAAATTCACTATGGCAGGCTGTGCAGCTGATAAGACCATCAGTCACTTTCACAGATTTTTTTTTTTTCACATCTTTGGTTTCTTTCCTTTGGGATTAGTAACACTTTTAGCTTCACTTTTTGGGTCACCACTGGCTTCGATGGTCTGTAACACAGGCACCTCCTTGAGGACTGTCCTCTGGTTCTTTGGCATTGTCTTCATTTAAGTTAGTGTCTTCTGGATCAACTCTTTCTTCAGTTTCATTCTCATTGAAATTGTCATCATAATTCTGTACTGGTTTTTGTTTTTCTTCTGTTTTTTTTTAGAAAACTTTTGCTTTGGTGCATCTCCCATTTCTCCTTCAGAATTGGCATTCAATAGATTTTCATCTGTTTGAGTTCCTGAAAAATGTTCTTCTTCTTCCTCCAACTGTTGTTTCAACAAGGACACCATTTCCCAATGCTTCTTAGACTTCTCATGATTCTTCATGGCTTTTTCTGTCTTAAATGATTTATCACAAGCTGGGCAGTAAAGGTCATCGTAAAGCTCAGCCTCCTCGGCCTCATTGCTGTCTTTACCATCCAATCCATCTTTGGGCTCCTTTTCCTCCATTTCATTTTCATCAGATCCATCTCCAAACTCCTTTCCATACTGTGCCTGCATGTCCTGAAGCTCCTTCTCCAAATCCACCACAGTCACCCAGCTCTGTTCTGTTTAGTTCAGTAACTTTTCTTTTTTTTTTTATTTTATTTATTTATTTTCTATTTGTATGAATGTACTGTCTGCATGTAGGTTTGTGCACCCGTGTCGTGCAGTGCCGCGGAGGTCAGAAGAGGGTGTCGGATTCCCCTGGAACTGGAGTTCTCCTGGAATTGGAGTTACAGACGGTTCTCAGCCACCATGTGGGTGCTGGGGATCGACCTGGGTCCTCTGCAAGAGCAGTCAGTGCTCTTTACCGCTAGGCTATCTCTCCAGCCTTAGTTCAGTAACTTTTCAAACACGGCTAATAGCCAGTTGTCTTACCATAGGCACACAACCGCTGAGTAAGCCTTGTGTTCCCTGCCACTGATGATGGTTTCTGGAAGTACACTAGCACTGGGACCTACATGTTGCTGTTCCCATGGCCAATATGTGGGCTAGTCATCTACTAGCAGTCTGACCCTTCCTTCTATAAGATGCCCTGACAAGGGGCTGGAGAGATGGCTCAGTGGTTAAGAGTACTGGGGGGGGGGGGAGAGCACCGACTGCTCTTGCAGAGGACCAGGGTTCAATTCCCAGCACCCACATGGTAGCTAAGAACCATCTTGGGCTAGGTGTGGTGGTACATGCCTTTAATCCCAGCACTTGGGAGGCAGAGGCAGGTGGATCCTGTGAGTTCAAGCCCAGCCTGGTCTACAGAGTGAGCTCCAGGCCAGGACTAAAGGGAGACCTTGTCTCAAAAAAAAAAAAAAACTGGTAAAATAAAACAAATTTAATTAATGAATTAATTTTTTTAAAAAAGGAAGAGCTGGGGCCAGGCATGGTGGCACACGCCTTTAATCCCAATACTCAGGAGGCAGTGTTCAAGTCCAGCCTGGTCTACAGGGGCACAAGAGCATGAGAGTGAAAAAAAACTTTAATTGAGAATCAGAGGCTTCAGCTTAACAGCACACGTTATCCACTTATCAGCTGTGAGACCTTGGCCAAGTCACCTCTGACTTGAGACCCCTACACTTCCTTGCCTATAAATGGATGTAATATTGGCTGCACTCCCTTCCAAGGGTGCTGCAAAGATCAAATAAGAAAACGTGTATAAATGCATTGTAAACTGACAATAGCTGTGCATATGCTATTCTTTCTTTGCTACCAAAGAAAGCAAAGATTTTAGATCATTATCCCAGTGAAAAGAGAAACTGGTATTCAAACATTCCAGGAGTTCTGAGCAAGCTGGGATAAAAGAGCCAGATCCTCTAGGTAGAATTCAAAGAATTCTAAAATGGGTTTGGCATCTGGTTCTTCATTTTAGTTCAATAATATCTAGCCTTAACTGACAGCTTAGTAGGGACTAAAGGACATAAGATCTTAGCTAGACTAAGAATTCGTTCTTAACAAAAAATAAAATGACTCAAGAGCAATGGCTTAATATGATTGCATTCTCCCAGTCATCCTAGCTGAATGCAAACAAAAGCAATATTAAATCCCATTTAGTATGAAGAGCATCAGCAGCAACCACTGCTGTCACCTTTCACATGGCACACACCAAAGAGTTCATTACTGCTGCATTCTAATTCTGTTTTTCATATGCTCTGCATACAATAAATACTATTAACTGGCAAAGTTTAATCTCCCAACATACATCTACACTATTTTTAAAATAGCAATTCTGTCGTGACCAAGTACTTCTTGGAAACTGTAGACAATTTTGCTTAGCATGGAACAGCAACTTTAATAGGGAAGGACATTCGGGGACATTTATTATATTCCCACCAGACATAGCTGCTGTTGGGGCTGGCTCAGTTAGGTCTCCCAATGAGATGGGTGTCAGGGCAACATATCTTTTGTTGTTTTTTTTTTTTAAGAAGAGCCACTAGCTCTTCTTAATAGATATGAAAGTTAATAAAGGGGCTGAAGAGATAGCTCAGTGATTAGGAGCACTAACTGTTCTTCCAGAGGACCGGTTCAATTCCCAGCACCCACATTGCGGCTAAGAACCGCCTTTAAGCCGGGCGTGTTGCATGTCTTTAATCCTAGCACTCAGGAGGCAAGAGGCGGGTGGATCTCTGTGAGTTCAAGGCCAGCCTGGTCTACAGAGTGGGTTCCAAGCCAGCTGGGGCTTATAGGGAGACCCTGTCTCAAAAAAAAAAGAAAGAAAGTTAATAAAAAGTGAAGGTGGTAGGTTGGGGATATAGTTGAATTGGTAGAGTGCTTGGCTAGCATCTGTGAAGCCCTAGGTTCAATTTGATCTCTAGCACCACATCAACTGACCTTGGTGGTGCATGTCTATAAATCCCATCTCAAGGAGGGGGTGGAGACAGGAAGATTGGAGGCTAAATGATATCTTGTCTCAAATAAACCAACAAAAAACCCAAATGTGGGTTCCTAAAGCTTTAAAAATACATATATATTATATTTAATATTATTATTATGACATGTGTGTGTGTGAGAGAGAGAGAGAGAGCTCCATGGCATGTATGTGGAGGTCAGAGGACTACTTTCAGAAGTCAATCATGTCTCTCCTTCCATCATAGATTCTGGAGCTTGAACTCAGGTCATCATGTTTGTGCAGCAAGCATTTTTACCTAGTGAGCCACCTTGCAGGGACTCTTGGTTTTTTTGAAACAAGATCTTATTATGTAGCCCTAGCTGGCCTGGAACTCTGTGTAGACCAGGCTGGCCTCAAATTCACAGAGATATGTATGCTTTTGTCTTAGAGTGCTAGGGTTAAAGATGTGTGCCTGCTGGGTGTGGTGGCACATGCCTTTAATCCTAGCACTTGGGAGGCAGAGACAGGGGATCTTTGTGAGTTCAAGGCCAGCCTGGTCTACAGAGTGAGTTCCAGGACAGCTGGGGCTACAGAGAAACCCTGTCTCAAAAAGACCAAAAA
>VZQC01002072.1:1332260-1362588 GCA_009823505.1 Rhizomys pruinosus | reverse complement strand
ATTTATTTCTGTATGTGTGAATGTACTGTCTGCATGCAAGTTTGTGCACCCGTGTCGTGCAATGCCACGGAGGTCAGAAGAGGGTCTCGGATTCCCCTGGAACTGGAGTTCTCCTGGAATTGGAGTTTCAGACGGTTCTCAGCCGCCATGTGGGTGCTGGGGATCGAACCCGGGTCCTCTGCAAGAGCGGTCGGCGCTCTTAACCGCTAGGCCATCTCTCCAGCCCCGAATTTCCTTTTTTGAGACAGGGTCACATGTGTTCCTGTCAGGCCTCAAACTCCCTGTAGAGCTGAAGGTAACCTTTAAACTCCTGACCTCCCACTTCCACCTCCTAAGTGCTGGAATGACAGTTTTGCATCACCACACCTGCTTTTGGGTTTCTTTTTGTCTTCTTGCACAGTATTTTTTATTTATTAATTTTTTTATATGTATGAGTGTGTTCCCTACATGTATATAAGTTTACCCATGTTGTGCAGTGCCCATAGAGGTTAGAAGAGGGTGTTGGATCCCCTGGAACTGGAGTTAGGAGTGGTTGTTAACTGTTATGTGGTGCTAGGAACTGAACCCAGGTCCTCTGCAAGAGCACCCAGTGCTCTTAACTGCTGCTCCATCTCTGCACCTCCTCTTCTTGAACAGTATTATTATAGCTTTGAAAGCATCTTTGATGATTTTCCCACTGTTTGTCAGCACTTTTTTTTTTTTCTCTTCTCCTTGCGCAGGGGCCATGCTAACCTTCTCTGTATCATTCCAATTTTAGTATACGTGCTGCCAAAGCGAGCACTGCTAGCACTTTCTTAGGTCATACAGAAATTACCTCTTTTGAGAAAGACCACCACAAAAATCTCTTTCTAATAGCTTCCTCCTATGTTATCCTGGGGCTGTACTTCATTATTATGGATTAATAATTATTAATTATTATTATTATTACTTTGGAGACAGGGTCTCCCTGTAGCCCCATCTGGCCTAGAACTCACAGGGATCTGCCTGCTTCTGCCTCCCAAGTGCTGGGATTAAAGGCATGTGCCACCACTCTGGTCTTGACATGTTTTAATAGACTAATATATAAACAGAAGTCAACATACACTATTTTGTGTTAGGTGGTGTTTTAAATACTTTATTTATTATCTCATTTAATCCTGTCATTCACTCAAAAGGTAGATACTTAAAACTGAGAGCTGGGAGTGGTGATGTGCACCTGTAATCTAAGCACTTGGGAGGTAAAGGTTAGAGTAGTATCAGGAGTTGAAATCTATCCTCAGTTACATTGCAAGTTCAAGGCCAGCCTGAAGTTACATGAGACTCTGTCTCAGGAAAAAAATAAGTAACATGGGGAAGGAAAGAAAAGAAAGCAAGCCAAGAAAAGAGGGAGATTACTATTAAGATCCTAAATTGCATTCAAAATGGCAGCTTCAGGGTTCCAATCTAGGCCGGCTATCTGTTGACGGGGGAATCTAGTCTAGTTAATAAACACCAGAGTTTCCTAAGGTATGGATTTAAATAGGGCATGAAGGCCACCTATTTCCCAGAAAAGTCACCACAGCTAATTTGGTCTTGCATACACAGGGAAAGAAAAGTTTGTAATTATGTATCATGTGGGGTGGAGTGGGGTTAGCTCCTGTGACTTCACGCAGTCTGTCAGGTATACTTCTACTGAGGTATACCCCTAGCCCTCTTTTTTTTTTCCACCTCTCTTTTTTTACTTTAGTTTTTTTTTTTTTTTTTTTAAGGATTTTGTTGTTGTTTATAGTGTGCGTCTGTGTGAGCGTGTGCCACATATGTGAGGATGAAGGGTGCCCTTGGAGTCCTGGGATTCAGGTCTGCTGCAGCTGGAATTACAGGTAGTTGTGAGCTACTCCAGTGTGGATGCTGGGAACCCAACTTGGGTCCTCTGGAAGAACAGCAAGCGTGCTTAACCACTGGGCAACCTTCCCAGTACCTTTACTTTTTATTTAAGACAGAATTTCATGGGCTGGAGATATGGTTCAGTGGTTAAGAGCAGTGGCTGCTCTTGCAGAGGGCCTGGGTTTAGTTTCTAGCACCCACAGGCGGCTCACAACTGTCCATAACTGTACTTCCAAGGGATCTGATACCCTCTTCTTACATTCTTGGGCATTATACACATGTGGTGCACTGATATATGGCAAAACATTCATACACATAAAATAAATTAATTTTTTTTAGAAGTCAGGGTTTCACTGAGGTGCTCAAGCTGTCTTTGAACTTAGGATCCTTCTGGGTGGCTAGGATTACAGGCCTGCACCTCCAGGCTAGACAAATGATGATGTGAATAATTCATCTTTCTGGACTCATCTTGGGTATTCTTTTTTTTTTTAATTTTTATTATTTATTTATTTATTTATTTATTATTTTTAATGTGTATAAGTGTACTATCTGCATGTAGGTTTGTGCACCCATGTCACGAGATCAGAAGAGGGTGTCAGATTCCCCTGGAACTGAAGTTAAAGACAGTTCCTAGCCTTCATGTGGGTGCTGGGAATCAAACCTGGATCCTCTTCAAGAGCAGTTGGTGCTCTTAACTACTGAGCCATCTCTCCAGCCCTGGATATTCTTCTTTTTTTTTTTAATTTTATTTATTTCTGTATGTGTATGAATGTACTGTCTGCATGCAAGTCTGTGCACCCGTGTCGTGCAATGCCGCGGAGGTCAGAAGAGGGTGTCGGATTCCCCTGGAACTGGAGTTCTTCTGGAATTGGAGTTGCAGATGGTTCTCGGCCACCATGTGGGTGCTGGGGATCGAACCCGGGTCCTCTGTAAGAGCAGTCGGCACTCTTAACCACTAGGCCATCTCTCCAGCCCCGGATATTCTTTTTTTTTTTTATTATTTTTTTTATTTTTTATGTGTTTGAGTGTACTGTCTGCATGTAGGTTGGTGCACCCATGTCGTGCAATGCCGCGGAAGTCAGAAGAGGGCATTGGATTCCCCTGGAACTGGAGTCAAAGACAGTTCTCAGCTGCCATGTGGGTGCTGGGGATCGAACCCAGGTCCTCTGCAAGAGAAGTGGGTGCTCTTAACCACTAGGCCATCTCTCCAGCCCCCGGATATTCTTTTTTTAAACCATAGTTGAGTACAGCTGTTTTGCTTTGTATATATACAGTATATATACAGTGTATATATATAGTATATATACAGTGTATATATATATATATACACTGTATATATTATATATATATATATTATGTGTGTTCATGGACATGTCATGGCTCATGTGTGGAAATCAGAAGAAAACTTTGTAGAGTTGGTTTTCTCTCTCTTCCTTTACATAGGTTCTAGGGATCAAAGTCAGGTTATGAAGCTTACATGATAATCTCTTTACCTGTTAAGCTATCACACTGCTCCTAAATATTGTTTCCTTTTTTTTGTTAGAATTTTTATTTTATTTTATTTATTTATTTATTTTTTTATGTGTATGAATGTACTGTCTGCATGTAGGTTGGTGCACCCGTGTCATGCAATGCCGTGGAGGTCAGAAGAGGGTGTTGGATTCTCCTGGAACTGGAGTTAAAGATGGTTCCTAGCCATCATGTGGGTGCTGGGGATCGAACCTGGATCCTCTGCAAGAGCAGTAGGTGCTCTTAACCACAGAGCCATCTCTCCAGCCCCAACATTGTTTCTTAATGCACAAAAAAATTCCTGCAAATCCCAAGAGGATGGTCAGTTAGCAAGTAGTTCCTCTACAGAGGCTTCTTTAGCGGAGAGTAGCTCTTGGGGTGGAACAGGAGGGTCAGAGGTTCAAGGTCATCTTTGGCTATCATACCAAGAATTTGAGGGCTGCCTGGGAATACATGAGACCCTGTCTCAAAACAGCAACAAAAATCTCCAGAGAACTAATAGGAAAGAACAAGAGTTGCAGTTGGTTTTTTTGTGTGTATAATAGGCCTGTAATTTTAAAAGGATTTTATTTATTTATTCGCCTTTTTTGAAATAGTCTCCCTGCAGCGCCAACTGGCCCGGAACTCACTATGTAGACCAGGCTGGCCTTGAACTCACAGAGATCCACTTGCCTCTGCCTCCCTTAAAAGGCATTTTATACACTGGAGAGATCACTCATACAGTAAAGTGGAGAACCTGAGTTCCAGCTTCAGAACCCACATAAAAATGCTAGACATGGGGACAGTGCTCTTGTAATCCCACTGCTGAGGAGTGGGATTACACAGGAGGATCCTTGGGGCTCTCTACCCACCCAGTACAATGAGAGACCCTGTTTCAAAGGAGGTGAGTGGTGTTTCTGAGGATGACACCTGAGACTTTCCTCTGGCTTCCACATGCAGGTACACACACAACTGCATACCCCCCACACGAACATGCCTAAATAAACTTTACTATAGAAAGTTTCTAACATTATCACTTCTCTCCCTTCCTTATCCTGCTCTTGAATTATTTTGAAGCAAACCATAGACATTATAATATTTAATTCAATTCATAAGCATTTTATTATGTTTCTGAAAGAGTTGTTTTTTTTTTTTTTTTTTTTTTTTTTTTTTTTCCCGACTAGCTAGCGGACTCGAGAGTTCTTTTTTTTTTTTTTTATTAGGATTTTTTTTTTTGTCTTTTCGAGACAGGGTCTCCCTGTAGCCCCAGCTGTCCTGGAACTCACTCTGTAGACCAGGCTGGCCTTGAACTCACAAAGATCCGCCTGCCTCTGCCTCCCAAGTGCTAGGATTAAAGGCGTGTGCTACCACACCCGGCCAAGAGTTCTTTAAAAAACCTCCATCACTGGGCATGGTGGCACACGCCTTTAATCCTAGCACTTGGGAGGCAGAGGCAGGCGGATCTTTGTGAGTTCAAGGCCAGCCTGGTCTACAGAGTGAGCTCCAGGCTAGCTGGGACTACAGGGAGACCCTGTCTCAAAAAGACCAAAAATAAAAAAAAAAAATAAAAATAAAAACCTCCATCATCAAGTATATAAAAATTTACAGTAATTCTTTAACATCATTGAATATTTAATAATAGGTGTTCAAAATTCTTCATTTATGTAATCTTTTGTTTTATTATTTACTTATTTTTATTTATTTATTTTTTGGTCTTTTTGAGACAGGGTCTCCCTGTGGCTCTGGCTGTTCTGAAACTTACTTTGTAGACCAGGCTGGCCTTGAACTCTCAGAGATGGCCTGCCTCTGCCTCCCATGTACTAGGATTAAAGGCATGTGCCACCACACCCAGCCCTTTTATTATTTTATTTTGCATGTATGCATGTATCAGCTGTATGTGTATAAGTGTACTTGTATCATGCAGTGTCTACAGAGATCAGAAGCAGACGTTGGATTCCCTGGTACTAGAGTTACAAGTGGTTATTTGCCACCATGTGGGTGCTGGGAATCAAATCCAGGTCTTCTGCAAGAACAGCCAGTATTCTTGCCCATAGAGCCATGTCTCCATCCTCTTGTTTTCTTTTGTCAGAGTCTCCCTATTCCCAGACAGCCTGGAAGTTACCATGTGCTCCAGGTTGGCTTCATCTCACAGAGATTTGCCTGCCTCTGCCTGCCTCTGCCTGCCTCTGCCTGCCTCTGCCTGCCTCTGCCTGCCTCTGCCTCTGAAGGCTGGGATTAAAAGCATGTCTTACTACAGCAGGCCAGTTCTGTTATCTTTAACCCTATCTTGCTTCTTTAAATTAGGAGTCAGGGCTGGGAGTAAAGCTTATTTAGATGTACTTGCCTATCAAGCATAAAATCCTGGATTTGATTCCCAGTACTGCATAAACCAGGGTGCTAGTACAGGCCTGTAATCTCAGCACTTGAGAGGTAGAGGCAGGAGAATCAGAATTTCAGGGATATCTTTAGCTATGTAAAGTGTTCATATAGTCCAGGATACATGAGATTCTGTTTCAGAAACAAACAAAATGAGTTAAAGTTCAAACATTGTAATAATTATTCTTTTTCTCTTTTTTCTTTCTATTTAGTTAAGAAACCAAATAAATTTATCCTGGTGGAATTTCCTTCTTTTTGAATATGGTGACTGTATCTTAGTGATGTTAGTTAAGATTCATGATGTCCCTTTATTTTGTTTTGTAAGTTGATAGTTAAATCTAGTATCTAATTAGATTGGAATTCTTTTTTTCCCCATTTCCTGATGTTGGAGATAGAAATGAGGGCCTCATGCATGCTAGGCAAGTGCTCTGCTACTGAGCCATACCCCAGTTCAGGTACACAGAAGATACACCAAGCACATCTTAGAGAGAAGGTTTCTTAGAGGCTAGAGGCTATGCGGCCACCACACTGTTTTCAGCCACCACATTGTTTTTTTCGTATACTTTAAATCATCTCTGGATTACTTCTAGTACCTAATAATTACTGTTTTTTTGCTTTATAACAAAAAAGTCTATACATTTTCAATACATATGAAATGTTTGTTTGTTTGTTTTGAGATAGGGTCTCCCTGTAGCCCCACCTAGCCTGGCACTCACAATGTAGGCCAGGCTGGCTTTGAACTCATGGAGATCTACCTCCTTCTGTCTCCTGAATCCTGGGATTAAAGGTGTGTGTGTGCCACCATGAGCAGCTACAATTTTTTGGTGTTGTTGTCGTTATTGTTTTTGAGGCAGGATCTCCCTTTAGTCCCAGCTGGCTTGGAGCTCGCTATGTAGACCAGGCTGGCCTTGAACTTACAGAGATCCGCCTGCCTCTGCTGTGATTGAAGACAGGAGCCACCATGCCCAGCCTAAGACAGTTCGTAGGTGCCATGTGGGTGCTGGGACTCAAACCTGGGTCCTCTACAAGAGCAGTCAGAGCTCTTAACTGCTGAGCCATCTCTTCAGCCCCCTACAATTTGGTTTTTAATTTATATTTGTGTGTGTGTGTGTGTGTGTGTGTGTGTGTGTATACACTATAGCATGGCTGTGGAGGTCAGAGGATAACTTGGAAAAGTCAGTTCTCTCCTTCCATCATGTGGGTTCCAGACATTGAACTCAGATTGTCAGATTGTCAGCAGGTGCCTTGGCAACAGGTGCCTTTACCCACTGAGCCATCTCACCAGCTCTGCAATTTGTTTTTGGTCCATAGTTGAATCTGTGAGACCCATGGATTCAGAAAGCTAAGTAAACTGTGGGTTTTTCTATTATCATGGTTTTTCCCACATATACATAACTGAGATGAAATTTAATTTATATACTCAGCAGAGACTGACAACAATATCTAATATAAAGACTTATAATAATATATTATAATAAAATTATGTGACTGGTGTCTCTCTGTCAGAATACCCCATTGTACTGGCCTAGCCCCTTATGGTTGTGCTGATGACAGTACCTGGGTGCTGAGATCAAGTGGGTGGCCAGGTTGAGTAATAAAATGTTACAGGGAGGAAACAGCTTATATGGGAATGCCTAGCTACAGAAGAGAACTGTTCTTTTTAATTTTCATTTTATGTATATGAATGTTTTGCCTGAATGTGTGTTTGTATGTTATATGTATACCTGGTACCTGCAGAGGCCAGAAGAGAGCATTGGATCCCTTGGAATTGGATTGTTAGCCACCACATGGGTGCTGGGAACTAAACAGGACAGGGGTCCTCTGCAAGGGCAGCAAGTGCTCTTAATTGCTGAGCCATCTCTCCAGCCTTTCATTTGTTTGTATTTATTTGTTTGTTTGCGACAGTCATATGTAGCTGAGGATGAGTTTTTCCTACTTCTGCTTCCCAAATATTAGGATTTACAGATCCTATGTTCATTCTTTTATGAAAATAACCACTGAACCCCATTTTCTGCTTGGTGCTCTTGGGATACAGTTTTAACCAAAATAGAGCTCTCTGTCCTGCTAGAGCACCTAATGTAGTCCAGAGAAAGATAGTGAATACATGTGTTTAGAAAGTAGTTGCCAGGAAGGAAAACAAAATGGGATGAGGTTAAAAGACAGCTCAGTGGGGAACAGCTCTTCTGTTGGGTGGCCAGGAAAGCTCCACTGCAGAGTCACATCTGACGTGAGGAAGCAAACTGTTAGGTTCAGGACTGAGGGGAGACCAGGCCAAAGAGAGTAAACAGGACTTCAACAGGAAAGTAACTTGGGCTTTATTTAGGGTGCCCGTCTGGCCTCTGACTAGCAGGAGGGCCAGCAACCACATGGCTGCTTTGGCACTTTTTTAAGGGGAAAGCGGGATATAGGGCGTGTGGGCACTTAGGAGGGAGTAGGCAATAGGGTGGGACAATAGGCGCATAGGAGAAAGCAGGATATAGGGCCTTTGAGCTTTGTGGTTGGTATCACAAGGAATAGCTTGAAAAAAACAGGGTGTTTCTCTCTTACAGTGGCCAAGCAAAGTCACAGCAACTTTTTCCCAGAGTGTAGGATGGTGGTCAAGGGTGAATACTTCTGGGGTTTTGAGATCCAAGCTGACTGCAGTCTTACACAAACCATGCCCATAGTAGGAGACAGAACATTCTAGGGAAAGAACAAGTCTTTTTTTTTTTTTTTTTTTTTTTGTCTTTTTGAGACAGGGTCTCCTTTTAGTCCCAGCTGCCTCTGCCTCCCAAGTGCTGGGATTAAAGGCGTGTGCCACCACACCCGGCCTAAGAACAAGTCTTAAAGTGAGCATTTTCTGGGATTTTGAAGGAACATTGATATAGTAAGTATGTTTGGCAAGAAATCTATGAAGGGGAGGATGAGGATAGCCAAGGCCAGAGAAATAAGGGGTCTTCTTGCTCATTGTTAAGAGATGATGGAGAGGGGCTGGAGAGATGGCTCAGTGGTTAAGAGCACTGGTTGCTCTTAAAGAGGACCCGGGTTCCATTCCCACCACCCACATTTGCCTAACAATCGTAACTCCAGTTTCAGGGGATCTAATACCCTTTTCTGACCTCCATGGGTATTGCATGACATGGGTGTACTTACATATATGCAGGCAAAACATTCATACACATAAAATAAAAAACAAAATCCCAAAAGATATGACAGAGAAACCATGGCATGGTGGTTCAGTCTGTAATCTTAGTACCAGGAGGCCCAGAGGCCAGGAGGATTGTCTGGGGTGCATAGCAACCCCTGTTTCAACCTGCCCCCTTCTCCAAAAGTAATGATGGAGAGAAACAGAGCCAAGTTTCAAAAGGAAGATCTGTTGGATTTGAGGAATCACTGAGGGGATAGTGATCTCAGAACATGAACAGAGTTCTAGAAGTGTACCAGGTTCTGTCATGCACCAGGCATGAGATCTGCAGGTTGAAACTTCTAGTGTTTGGTTTGGTTTTTACTTTCTCTCTCTCTCTCCTCTCTGTGACATGCACATGTAGAGATCAGAAGACAACTTGCAGGAGCAGGAGTCAGTTCTTTCCTTCCACCATGTGGGTTCCAGGGATCAAACAGATCTCCAGGCATGTTGGCAAGCACTCTTACCTCCTGACCCATCTCACTGGCCCATGAAGCCTCTTGTTCTGACAAGTAGTCAGAGAGAGGGGTGAGGAAGTCCTGTCTCTCCACTCTGTCAGCATGGTTCACAGGCACTTGTGCTATTATTGGTGTGGGGACAGTGGTAGGAGCAGAAGCCCATAGATGCCTGAAACTCAGAGGGGACCTTCCTCTCCAGTGCAGGGGGCTGTAGTCCTAAGAGCAAGGAAAACAGCTCCTATCACTTTTTCTTGTTCTCTTTCCTGATGCCTTGCTCCCGTAAGAATGAAATCAATGCTATTCCAAAATATTGTAAAGTGTGCTAACTAAAGCCATTCTTCTGACTGGTAGACAGGAAAGGGGAACCCCAAGGGCAGAGTAAAGAAAATACCTGGAAGAGAGGCTGGAGAGATGGCTCAGCGGTTAAGAACATTGACTGCTCTTGCAGAGCACCCAGGTTCGATTCCCAGCACCCACGTGGCAGCTAAGAATCATCTTTAGTGCCAGGTGTGGTGGCTCACATCTTTAATCCCAGCACTCAGGAGGCAGAGGCAGGTGGATCTCTGTGAGTTCAAGGCCAGCCTGGTCTACATAGTGAGCTCCAGGCCAGCTGGAAGAAAATTGAGAAAAAAGAACTTGGGAAAGAGACCCCCATAAAGGTGTTTATTAACTCCTGGGCCTACCTCTAAACAGCACATATGTGGATCTTATCCTAGACAATGATCTCAAAAGACAGATTGAAATTGTGGGTGGATCATTTCCCACGCCCGGCTTTTACCCAGGTCCTAGACTGTCAACAAGATAGCACTCATATCACACAGATCCAACTAGCTGAATAAAGCTTTGAATATGAAGCTGATAGGTAAATTTATCCACAAAAGATTGGTTGAAACTGTGATCTGAATCCAACCAGGTTGATTAATAACTCCAAACCCCAGTATTCTTTGGAGGACTTAAATAAGATTCAGGGATTCATAATATTTAAAATACCCAGTATACCAAATGACCCAGCCTACAAAAAGAACAGTCTCAAGTATGTGAAGAAGAGAACCAAGTTACTATTGCTGGCTGACAACTGTCCTCTAACATGGATCATGGCCTTCCTATCTGTTTGATGGACAAGTCTTGGTCACATCAATCCCTCTGCTGGGCCAGTAACCATTAACTGCTGGGCAGAACCTTGCAGAGAATGGCTTAGAATTCTCAAGTCCCATCATCGCTCATACTGAGGTCCAGCAGCCCCTAAACCACATGGTCCTTTGCAAGAAGAGTGGATATTCAGTGTGAAAAAACAAAACTGTTTTCAGTCTTCATAAGAGTTCCTTTTCTAACTAGAACTCTTAGGTTTCAAGAGTGTTTTTTGTTTTGTTTTGTTTTACAGTGGGGTACAAAGAGGGTTGAGAGGAGAGTACATATCAGATGGTGTGATACAAACTTTATTAGGCCCATTATGTGTTTTCCCTTTGTGTAAGATTCAGTTTTTTTTTTATTTTTTAGGTAGATAGCTAAATATGCCTGGGCCACCTGTCACTTTAGCATTAAGATAGCCAGTTGAAGATGACAGTCACTGATCAGCAACTGCTGTTGCTGCCGGGGAACCTGCAGATCCCTACCGGCATTACACGACATGGGTGCACAGACCTGCATGCAAGACAGTACATTCATACACATAAAGAATAAATAAAATTTAAAAAAGACAAAAAAAATTAAAAAAAGAAGTTAACTATGACTGCCAAAAAGTATCTGTCCCCGGCCAAATTTGTCTGTGTTCTTATTGGAGTGATCTTGGGTGAGAGCTACCAACTTCTGAAAATGCAGCTGGCTGCAAGCCTCTTACTCAGAAACCTTCCAGGTGATATTACTCTGGCGAAGTCATAACTAGGATCTGAATCTTAACTCTGAAAGTTCAGAACCTCAGTTTGTAAGAACACAAGATGGGGACTGGAGAGATGGCCCAGCGGTTAAGAGCACCGACCGCTCTTACAGAGGACCCCGGTTCGATCCCCAGCACCCACAAGGTGGCAGAGAACTGTCTGAAACTCCAATTCCAGGAGAACTCCAGTTCCAGGGGAATCCGACACCCTCTTCTGACCTCCGTGGCATTGCACGACACGGGTGCACAAACCTGCATGCAGACAGTACATTCATACACATACAGAAATAAATAAAAAATTTTTTTAAATGTTAAAAAGAACACAAGATGATAACCAGTTTTCTAGGGAACTGACTGACATGATCAGAATCACCAGAGAAGAGATTCATTTACAGTGATAAATAGGACTGTTAAGCAAACTAATCCTTGAGTGCGTTGGTTATTGCATTCTGTCCCTGAAGGCCAGATACAGGAAAATCAATTTTGGTTTTCTGCACAAGGAGCAAGTACAGAGGGAGTAAATGGTGGATGGTTTTAGTGAGTGATTCTATGAGGCCCTCCTATGTTATCATCAGGCGGAGTGTTGTACAGTGAGGAAGACCTTTTTCCCTCAGCCTTCTAGGAAGAGCACTGCTGAATAAGCGCAGGAACCCTCGCCCTCCACACATACTGCTGGCCTCTAACCTGTTGTCATGTGTAGGCTCGCAGTCCTTCACAGTCATGTTCTCTCTGGCTGCCTGAAGTTGTTCCTGGGTCACCTTAATCAGTTTGGGGGTCCCCAAAATTCTGAAATCACTCTGGTGTCTGGTATCTGGTAAATACAAGATCTCTCTGGTGTGTGTTTTGTTTTGAGACAGGGTAGCCCTGGCTAGGTTGGAACTGGCTATGTAGACCAGGCTGGCCTCCAACTCAGAGATCTGCCTGGCTCTGTCTCCAGAGTGCTAGGATTGAAGGTGTGGGGCACCACGCCAAGTAGTGTTTGGGTATTTTTAAAAGATGGATCATGATATGCCTACTAAAGATTTTCCTTTCTTCATTCTCAGAAGATGAACCCTTAGCTATTATTTTGGGGTCATTTATGTCATTCTCATACAATAACACAAAGTGGCAGTACTTAATTTGTGTGTGTGCACACACTAAGGATTGAACTTTGGACCTTGGACCTGGAACCTGCTACACAAGTGCTCTACCACTGAGCTATATCCTCAACTTCCTTAATTTTTAATAAGTTCAATGACAGTGTGATGATTAATCTCAGCTGTCAACCTAGTAAGCTCTAGAACCACCTGGAGAGGAGCCTCTGGGCAGGTCTATGAGGGATTATCTTGATTAGGTTAATTGAGGTAGGAAGATCTGCTCACTTGATGGCATCATTCTCTAGGAGAGAGGAAACCCAGGCATGGTGGCACATGCCTTTAGTCCCAGCACTCAGGAGGGATGGACAGATCTCTGTGAGATTGAGGCCAACCTGGTCCACATATCAAGTTCCAGGCCAGCCGGGGCTATAGGAAGACCCTGTCTCAAAAAGGCCCAAAAAAGAAGAGAGCTGAGCCCAAGCATTGCTTACTCTTGTCTTCTTGACTGGGAATGTGATGTGAGCAGCTGCTTCAAGCTCCTGCTGTTCTGACTTCTCCACCATGATGGTCTATATCCTCGCAATGTGAGCTAAAATAAACCCTTCTTTACTTTAAGTTGCTTTTGCCAGGATATTTTATCATAGCCATAGGAAGAGTTAAAGGTGTGTGCTACCATGCCCGGCTTAGGTAGGATGTTTCTTTTTTTTTTTTTTCCGTCTTTTCGAAACAGCATCTCCCTGGAACTCCCTCTGTAGACCAGGCTGGCCTTGAACTCACAAAGGTCCACCTGCCGCTGCCTCCCGAGTGCTAGGATTAAAGGCATGCACCACCACGCCCAGCCTAGATAGGTTGTTTCTAATCTGGTTCTATCAAAACAGTTTAAGTCTTATTAGTTATGGTAACTTCTTAGAATGGTACATATAGTGAAGATATATTTTTAATATTTTATTTTGTTTATGTGTATGAGTGTATTTCCTGCATGTGTGTAAGTGCACTTGTGTCATGCAGTGCCCATGAAGGTCAGAGGATGTTGGATCCCTTGGAACTTGAGTTATAGGTTGTTAGCTGCCTTGTGGATGTTAGGAATCAAACCTGGGTCCTCTGCAAGAACAGTTAGTGCTCTTAATCACTGAGCCCTGAAAAGATATGTTTTGACAACTTGGTTATAGCTAATTTTGATAATTCAAACAAGTTATCACTTTTATGGGCTGTTAGCACTCATTAACTTAAAAATAATAAGCAGGACTTTGAGGTGTAGCTCAGTGGTAGAGTGCTTGCCTAGCATGTGCAAGACACTGGGTTTGATTGAGAGTACCATCAAAAATAAAGAAATTAGGGGCTGGAGAGATGGCCTAGCGGTTAAGAGCACCAACTGCTCTTACAGAGGACCCAGGTTCGATCCCCAGCACCCACATGGTGGCTGAGAACCATCTGTAACTCCAATTCCAGGAGAACTCCAGTTCCAGGGGAATCCGAGACCCTTTTCTGACCTCCGCGGCACTGCATGACACGGGTGCACAGACCTACATGCAGGCAGTACATTCATACACATAAAAAATAAATTAATTAATTAAAAAAATAAAGAAATTAAAAATAAGGGCGAATGAGATGGCTCAGCAGGTTAAAGCAGGTTAAATGAGCGATGCTGATGACCTGCATCCAGTCCCCAGAACCCTTAATAAGAGATAGCCCTCTGGAAAGTTGTCCTCTGGTCTTCACAAGTACCATGTCCCCTCCCATTATACATGTAAATAATAATAATTATAATAATATATAAAAATAATAAAGCAAAAATAAAATAAAATAAAAATTAAACAGGCCACAGGCTTACACAAAACATGGTTCATATAGAATACTTCTATTCATTCCTGTTACATTCTGTACTTACCTGGTGCATGGTAACACATGTAGTGCATCTATTCAGAAGGCTTAGGCAGAAGGATTACTGGAGCCTGGGGTTGGGTGGCTATCCTGGGTAACCCTCTCTCAGCAAATATTAGACAAAACCCCTATAGCTAATGAATTACATATATATCTTATTTTATTGATTTTTGTTACAAATATACACCACTGATGTTAGAATTTGATGAGTATATATAGGCAGTGTAGGAAGTATTAGAAAAATATACAGCGAGGTTCATATTTTGTTTTCTCATATCTTTTATTTTTCATGATCATTGTCCTTGCAACATTAAAGCTCAGCTCTTCCTTCTGTGAGCTCTCAGGCCACGATTCATACCTTTCTACCCTTTCTTTTTTTTTTTTTAATTTTTATTTATTTCGGTATGTGTATCAATGTACTGTCTGCATGCAAGTTTGTGCACCCGTGTCGTGCAATGCCGCGGAGGTCAGAAGAGGGTCTCGGATTCCCCTGGAACTGGAGTTCTCCTGGAATTGGAGTTACAGATGGTTCTTAGCCGCCATGTGGGTGCTGGGGATCGAACCTGGGTCCTCTGCAAGAGCAGTAGGTGCTCTTAACCACTAGGCTATCTCTCCAGCCCCAGGAGTTTGCTTTTAAGATCTTAATTGGACTTTTATTATCCTTGCCCTGTGTTGCTATTAAATAATTTTTAAAGACCTTAGAAAATAGAAAATATTAGATCCTTTATCTTGTTTTGAAAAGATAGTACTTTTCTTATTTTTAATGTTAACATAGTCTCTAATTGTTTAAGAATATCTTACTGTATATACCTTGCTGGATGTTGCTTTCTGAATAAAATCAAGACCAGCTTCTCAGTTATTGTAAGACTACAGGCTTTATGGAGGCAAAAATAAATAGCACCCAGGAGATAGGTGGCAAGACTAGCCTAGTCAGTATTTTGGTTATTCAGCTACTTATGGAGCATAGAGAGTATATGGGCATTTTGTATGAACCTTCCTCACCATTCAGCTGATGTCCCCTTATCACTACTACCTTCTCTAACTTCTCTTCCTCTTTCTCTCTGCCTTCAGAGAAGTTGGTCAGGTGTTAAGAGAGAAATTTTATGGGTGGAGAGATGGCTCAGTCATTAAGAGCACTAGGTGGAAAGATGGCTCAGTCATTAAGAGCACGGGCTGCTCTTCCAGAGGACCTGGGTTCAGCTCCTAGCACCCACATGGCAGATAATAGTAATCTGTAACTCCAGTTCCAGGGGATCTGATACCCTCTTCAGACCTCCATGGGCAGCAGGCCCACATGTGTTGTACTTACATACCAGCAGACAAAACACTCATACACATAAAAATAAACAGTCTTAGCCGGGCGTGGTGGCACACGCCTTTAATACTAGCACTCGGGAGGCAGAGGCAGGCAGATCTTTGTGAGTTCAAGGCCAGTCTGGTCTACAGAGCGAATTCCAGGACAGCTGGGACTACAGGGAGACCCTGTCTCTAAAAGACCAAAAAAAAAAAATAATAAAAAATAAATAAATAGTGTTTGGGGCTGGAGAGATGGCTTAGTGGTTAAGAGTACCGACTGCTCTTGCTGAGGACCTGGGTTCGATCCCCAGCATCCACATGGCGGCTGAGAACCATCTTTAACTCCAGTTCCAGGGAAATCCAACACCCTCTTCTGACCTCCGCTGCATTGCACGACACGGGTGCACAAACCTACATGCAGACAGTACATTCATACACATAAAATAAAATAAAATAGTTTTTAAAAGGGGACCACTAAAACTGGTAACTGTCCCATGAGGGAAGATGTTTTGAGAACTGAGAAAAGAGAGTTTGCTCATCCATTTGCTTATATGAACAATTCTTAGTACTGGCCCTTGGGAAGAATAGAAATTACCTTGCTGCCTTGGTCAGTATGAAATGTCAGATGATTGACACTTAGCTGACAGAGGCTCAGTGTTATTGCCACTCTGCAATAAGCTGAGAGGACTTTGCCACTCAAAGTATACAGAGGAAGAATGAAGAAAGAACTCTTTCTGAGATGTCTACTACTACTAAAATATATTGTCTTAGGTACTGCACATACCATAAGTGTCATTAGACTGACTATCTTGAAATTTTGTTTCCTAATGAAAGCCTGGTAAACTATATTTGCTCTGTGTTTAACTTAGGTCAACTTGCTAATGCTTGAATTTTTAAGACCATTGAAATATTGAGTCTCCTAAGTCCCATCCCCTGCTTGAAAATAAACAACCCTTTTTTTTTAATCTTTTTTTAATATCTTTTATTGAAATTTTGTGCATTTCATACATCACTTTTCAGTTCAATCCAGATTCATTTCCCCCTCCATGCCCCACCCCCCTCCCCTCCCAAGATCATGCAGTCTACTATACATGTCCTGTTTCCCTTTCTGAGTCTTTTCAAAGTTTTTCAAAGCAGATTATTTTTCAGGGGGAAGAACTCTCCTGCTTCAGTCAGCTCCCTGTCCCAGTTCTTTTGTTGTTGTTCCCTCCAATCCATATTGTTTCACCATATGCATTTATGTATGTCACATATGTACTAAAATCATGTCCTCTGAAAATAAACTATATGTTATTTCCAAATCATATTTCTGGATCCACATTTTTCCCTTTTAATTTTATATTGCTCTAAAATATGCAAACATACCCTCCACCCTTGTATCAAAATTATAAAGTTTGAAAACAGGTAGTAGGTTAATTCTAGAGTCCGTTAAAAACAACCCTTTTTTCTTCCTTAAGCTGTGCAGTCTCCTTTCCATCCCTTCCCCCCAGTTTTCCACAATGGGTATATTTCTTATTTAGCTAATTTATAATATTTTGGTTTTGTTTTGTTGAGACAGATTCTTTTTTTTTTTTGTCTTTTTGAGACAGGGTCTCCCTGTAGCCCTAGCTGTCCTGGAACTCACTCTGTAGACCAAGCTGGCCTTGAACTCACAGACATCTGCCTCCCAGTGCTGAGACTAAAGGCATGCGCCACCACACCTGGGGAAGACAGATTCTTATGTAATCAGGATGGGCTCAAAGTCACTATGTAGCCAAGGATGACTTTGAATTCCTGATTCTCCTGCCTTCACTTCCCAAGTGCTGGAATTACACGCCTCATTTATGTGGTGCTGGGATGAAACCCTGGGCTTTGTGCATGTAATACGGACATTCTGCCAACCAAGCCACACCCCTAGTTCTGATTTATCTCTAATATATTCCCTGTTAAAGACCCTAACTGTTGCCGGGTGTGGTGGCGCATGCCTTTAATCCTAGCACTTGGGAGGCAGAGGCAGGCGGATCTTTGTGAGTTCAAGGCCAGCCTGGTCTACAGAGCAAGTTCCAGGACAGCCGGGGCTACAGGGAGACCCTGTCTCGAAAAGACCAAAAAAAATAAAAAAGACCCCAACTGTTCCCTTTGTGGCTTCCAGTTTTCTCCTTTAGTGCCTATTTAATAGTAGCCCTGTGTATTTGGCTCTCTCTTTTTGGACATTTGTCATCTTTGCTCTTAAAATCAAGTGCTTAAAAGCTGTGGATCCATTCATGCAAAATAGGATGGGTCTGTCCTGACAGATATACTTAGATCTGCTGAGGGAAGGCACAGGACTAAACATCCTGTTGACGTTTAAGCAGACAGACATCAGGAAGATGGGGTTCCTATTTCTTAAGACAGCCACTAAAATAACCAACACTAACATCTAGTCCTAAGGAGCCGTTTGTAAATTCTAGTCAGACGTATTTACTATTCACGGAAATTGTTCCTTTTTTTTTTTTTCCCCTCTGCCAGCAGTTCCTAACATATGCACGTGTCTTCCATACAAATGGCCATGTGTGGAAAGCTCTCTTCAGCCATGTGGAGAAACAGGAGAAGGTAGAGTCCCAGTTTCACTGCTTGGGCTGAAGCTGGGAAAGCAGTCTTTGGGTCTTAAGTTATAAGTTTAAATTAGGGGCTGGAGAGATAGCCTAGCGGTTAAGAGCACTGACTGCTCTTGCAGAGGACCCGGGTTTGATCCCCAGCACCCACATGGCGGCTAAGAACCGTCTGTAACTCCAATTCCAGGAGAACTCCAGTTCCAGGGGAATCCGAGACCCTCTTCTGACCTCCGCGGCATTGCACGACATGGGTGCACAGACCTGCATGCAGACAATACATTCATACACATACAAAAAAAAAAAAGTTTAAATTAATTTTTTTTTTAGAAAATACATTTGGGCAAGGAATAGTGGCACATGCCTATAGTCCCAGCACTTGGGAAGCTGAGGTAGGATTACTGTAAGCTCGAAGACAGCCTGGGCTACATATTGAAACCCTGTCTCAAAACACATTTGGTAGTCAGCTTCCACAGTGTTAATACTTGTGTCATCCTAGTCCTGTACTAGAGACACAGAGTGGGTTCAGGAGGCTTTTAAACAGACCAAGTGCTGTTTATAGCATCATTCCTGTGAAAAGATGTACTCCAAAGTCCCAGCTGGAAATATAATTTTTTTATTTAAAATTATTAAAATTTATTAAAAATTATTTGCTGTTAGTGAATATCGTATTGGGTCTCTGTAACTGTATTTGTTGTACTTAAACAATACAGATGTAAGTGGGATCAGAAAAACAAAAATATTTATATTTTCAGGAATGTTATACTACTATTTGCTCATTATAGGGAGACTTCCTGAGGTGGAACATAAACTATTTTCAATCTGGATAATTGGAGTAGAGAGAAAGGAAAAGAAGTGAGAAGAGAGTGGGGACTGTCCTTCCTCCCTAAAAAGATGTAGACCAAGAAAAGAACATTAAAATAAACAAGAGACGGGCTGGAGAGATGGCTCAGCACTGACCATGGGGTCCGACTCCCTCTTCTGACCTCTCCAGGTACTGCACAACATGAGTACACTTACATACATGCAGGCAGTACACTTTAGACATAAATAAAAAATTTTAAAGATAAGCAAGGGCATTTCGGCAGACTGAACAAGGGTTCTTCATGCTCCCAAAAGACAGATATGTAAGAAAAAAATTTTTTTTTGTCTTTTTGAGACAGGGTCTCCCTTTTAGTCCCAGCTGGCCTGGAGCTCTCTATGTAGACAAGGCTAGCTTTGAACTCACAGAGATCCTCTTGCCTCTGCCTCCCCAGTACTAGGATTAAAGGCGTGCACCACCACCACACCCAGCTGTAAGAAATTTTGGTGACAAAATTCTAGATAAAGGTCTAGAGAGATGGCTTACTGGGTAAAGGTACCTACTGGTAAAGCTGACAACCTGAGTTCAGTCCCCAGTCCTTACATGATGGAAGGAGAGAGGTTGTTCTCTGAGCTCCACATATGCACAATGGCACATTATAAACATCTCTCTCTCTCTCTCTCTCTCTCTCTCTCTCTCTCTCATAAACCACACACACACACACACACACACACACACACTGAATAAATAAAAAGTAATAAAATAGGTCTTAAATTGGGGGGGGGAAATCAAATTAGGTTACTGAGAGAAATTTTGAGAGGAAATCTGCAAAGAAGTGGCCACCTGACTCTAAAAAGGTAGTCATAGCCGGGTTTGGTGGCGCGACGCCTTTAATCCTAGCAGCAGGAGGCAGAGGCAGGTGGATCCATTTGTGAGTTCAAGGCCACCTTATCTACAGAGTGAGTCCAGACAGCTGGGTACAGGAGACCCTGTCTGGAAAAAATAAAAAATAAATAATAAAAAGTAGTCATGGGGCCCAGGCTGAAAAGCCTGTGTAGGCAACTCCTATGAGCATCTCTGAGCATCTCTGTAAGGAAAACTGTGCTTTGACTGGGTGTGGGAGCATATGTAGGAGAGGGTGCATTTCAGAGTAAAAGAGGGTCAAATGACAGAAATGAAGGGTGTATCATAACCTGGCTAATGTGTGTGATGGCTTGTATCCTAGGAGTTTCTCTTATTGTCAGAAAGAGTGCAATTTACTTTTTTTGTCCTTAAAATTTTTTGATTTTTTTTCATGTTATGGAGTGCCTTTTTCTATATGTGTGGAAATGTACCCATGTTGTGTTAATGCCTGGCAGAGGTCAGAAGAAGGCGCGGTGGTTCCCCTGGAAGTGAGTTTACAGAGGCCAGAAGAGGCCACTCAATGCTAGGGGGGGGGGGGGTGTGTGGTGGCACAATGCCCACCTTTCATGCCACAGCACTGGGGAAATAGGCGTGCAGGCAGATCTTTGTGAGAGTCAGCCCAGCCTGATCTACAGAGTATTNGGCTACAGGGAGAACCCTGTCTGGAAAAAATAAAAAATAAATAAATAAAAAGGTAGTCATGGGGCCCAGGCTGAAAAGCCTGTGTAGGCAACTCCTATGAGCATCTCTGAGCATCTCTGTAAGGAAAACTGTGCTTTGACTGGGTGTGGGAGCATATGTAGGAGAGGGTGCATTTCAGAGTAAAAGAGGGTCAAATGACAGAAATGAAGGGTGTATCATAACCTGGCTAATGTGTGTGATGGCTTGTATCCTAGGAGTTTCTCTTATTGTCAGAAAGAGTGCAATTTACTTTTTTTGTCCTTAAAATTTTTCTTGATTTTTTTTACATGTTATGGAGTGCCTTTTCTATATGTGTGGAAATGTACCCATGTTGTGTAATGCCTGCAGAGGTCAGAAGAAGGCGCTGGGTTCCCCTGGAACTGGAGTTACAGAGGCCAGAAGAGGCCACTCAATGCTAGGTGTGTGGTGGCACAATGCCCACCTTTCATCCCAGCACTGGGGAAATAGGCGCAGGCAGATCTTTGTGAGATCAAGCCTAGCTTGGTCAACATAGTATTCCAGGCCAGCTGGGGCTATAGAGAGACCCCTGTCTGGAAAGAAAGAAAGAAAGAGAGAGAGAGAGAGAGAGAGAGGAGGGAGAGAGAGAGAGGAGAGAGAGATAGCAGTGGAGGGAGGGAGGAGAGGGACGGGAAGGGTAGGGAAGTAAGGAAGGAAGGAAGGAAGGAAGGAGGAAGAGAAGGAATTAAGGAATAGGAAGGAAGGAAGGAAAAGGGTGTTGGGATCCAAATTCAGTTTCTCTAGAAAAGCAGCGAGCACCCTTAGCCATCTCTCCAGCCCTTCTTAATGCCATTCCATTCTTATTCTCTGTTCCATTTTTTCCAATTGTGGGGGTAGCTAGACATGGGACTGTGAAAAGCACTTTGGGGGATATTAGATGTGCATAGCCTTAGTTCCTTCCTTTCTTCCATCCCATCTAACAGCCTTCTCTGTCTTCCCTGAATTCTCTTTTTTAAGTGATTTTTGATGCAGCATTTCATGTAGCTGACTGGCTTCAATGCCTATGTACTAGAGGATAACCTATATTCATCCTCCAAGTGCTGGTATTGCCCTCTTTCTTTCCCTCCCTCCCCCTCCCCCCACCCCTCCTTCTCTCCTTCCCTCCTTCCCTCCTTCCCTTCCCTTCCCTCCTTCCCTTCCTCCCTCCCTCCCTTCCTCCCTCCCTTTCTTCCTTCTTCCTTTGTCTTTTTGAGACTGGGTCTCCCTACAGCCGCGATGTCCTGGAACTCCCTCTGTAGATCAGGCTGGCCTTGAACTCACAGAAATCCACCTGCCTCTACCTCTGGAGGGCTGGGATTAAAGGTGTGCACCACCACGCCTGGCTGATTGCCTTCTTTCTTGACAAGATCTCACCAAATATCCCAGACTTGCCTAGAACTCATGGTGGTGTCCACCACCATGTCCAGTTCATGATTTTAATTGTGATAATTTTATGTGTATGTACTTCCCAGATTGTATACTTCAAACATGTTTATATTATTGTTTGTCAGTTGTACCTTCTGTTTTATTTTATTGTTTTAAGATGGGTGTCATCATATATCCCAGGCTTCACTTTAACCCTCTTTTTAGCCAACAATGACCTTGAATACAATTCTGATCTGCCTGTCTCTACCTCCCATATACTTGTATATGGAATTATAGGCATGCACCACCACAACTAGTTTATGTTGTTTTGGAGACAGAACCTAGGGCTTCATGCATGCTAAGCAAGCACTCTGCCAACTGAGCTACATTCCCAGGCCCCAATTATACCTTTAGTCCCAGCTGGCCTGGAGCTCACTCTCTAGATCAGGCTGGCCTTGAACTCACAGAGATCTGCCTGCCTCTGCTTCCCAAGTGTTGGAATTAAAGGCATGTGCCACCATGCCTGGTGCTTTAATGTTTTTAATAGGTTTCTTTTTTTTTTTTTTTTGATCAGTATATTGTCTGTATGTATGTAAGTGTACCTGTGCATGCAATGCCTGCAGAGGTCAGAGAGGGCATTGGATCCTGGGAAACTGGAGTTACATGTGAATGGTGGGATTTGAGACTGGGTCTTTTGCAGGAACACCTACTGCTCTTAACTACTAAGCTATCTCTCTAGCCCTCCTCCAATAAAACTTTAATTTTTTTGTCTTTTTGAGATGGGGTTTCCTTCATTATCTAAAAACTGTATTTTATCATTTGCTCAAATTAGTATCCATGCCAGGGGTGGTGGCACACTCCTTTAATCCTAGCACTTGGGAGGCAGAGGCAGAAGGATCCCTAGAGCTCACTCACTGGCTAGCCAGTTTAGTCAAATTGGCGACCTCCAGGTTCAGTGAGAAATCCTACCTCAAAAAGCAAAGTAGACCCAGGTGCTTTAATCACAGCACTTGAGAGGCAGAAGCAGGTGTATCTCCATGAGTTCAAGGCCAGCCTGGTCTACATAGAGAGTTCCAGGACAGCACAGCTAGTGTCATATAGTGAGACATTACTTTAAAAAAAAGGGGGGGGGCTGGAGAGATGGCCTAGCGGTTAAGAGCGCCGACCGCTCTTGCAGAGGACCTGGGTTCGATCCCCAGCACCCATATGACGGCCAAGAACCGTCTGAAACTCCAATTCCAGGAGAACTCCAGTTCCAGGGGAATCCGAAACCCTCTTCTGACCTCCGCGGCGTTGCACAACACGGGCGCACAGACTTGCATGCAGACAGTACATTCATACACATACAGAAATGGATAAAATTAATTAAAAAAATTTAAAAAAAGAAGTTGTATTTTACTGTTTACCTCACTTGAAATGCTACTTCTTGGCAAAAATATTAACATTAGAGGTCTTAGATATGTGTAGTTCATGCCTTTGTGTGGTCTAATGTCCTGAAGTTGAAAACCAGAGCAAAAGAGACAGCAGAGACGGACCCTACATCTCAAGCTCTTAGCTGACAGGTTTTGGAAGACCCACCTTTCTAGCCCTGATACACACTTTCAGNTCAAATCCCCAGAAGCAACATAAAGCCAAGCATGGTAGTCAGTAATCCCAGTGCTTCTAAGGTAAGACAGGAGAGTCCCCAAAGGTTACCAGGCCAGCTTTTCTGAAATAGAAGTATAAGGTGGGGGGGGGGGGGCGGGGGCTGGAGAGATAGCCTAGCGGTTAAGAGCACCGACTGCTCTTGCAGAGGACCTGGGTTCGATTCCCAGCACCCACATGGTGGCTGAGAACCGTCTTTAACTCCAGTTCCAGGGGAATCTGACACCCTCTTCTGACCTCTGAGGCATTGCATGACACGGGTGCACCAACCTACATGCAGACAGTACATTAATACACATAAAAAAAAAATAAATAAAATAAAAAAAGAAGTATAAGGTGTGAACTGTAGGGAGGTAAAACTGTTAGATTATTCCTCCTCCCCCCCCCTTTTGGGGGGGGTCTCATATCTGAGGCTTTGCCTGGAACTCCCTGTGCAGCCTAGGTGGCTCCAAACTCAAGATCCTCCTGCCTCAGTCTCCTGAGTGCTGGGATTGCAGATGTGTACCAACACATCTGGCTCTGCATTTTACTCTTGCCAGAGATGAAGTAGGCAGGAGAAGGAGAAAGAGCACATAGTATCTTGGATAGTCTAGAGCCAGGCAATTTGTGTCTCCCTTTCTTGTCATTGTCTGCCTCTTCAGAGAGCAGGGACTTGAGAATGTCTGTAGCCAGAGGAAGGAGGCAAACAACAGTCCAGAGAATGACAGTGTGGAAGACCTGGACTTGTTCTGGGGCTAACTCTGCTTAGGAAAGTTGATATTTGGTACAGAGTTCACAAGTATCTAAATGTCTTGTCTTTTGTCATTTTCCTCCATAACAATCCAGTGCTGTAAGCTGGGCCCAGTCCCTAGATGAGCAGATCTTAAGGCATAATATAGACCTCACCAGGCTGACATGCCTTTAATCTGCTGCATCCCCAAAGGAGACTCATTCTTGAGCATCAGCAGACAGGAGATAAGAGCATACCTTTTGAGTGCTCTGGCACACTGAGCATTTCTGGGCGTATCACCTTGGCCAAGAGCCACTACCTGTCAGCATTCCGGCTCTCAGGTCTGATCACTAAAGAACACGTTTCATCAGAGCTTCTGAATCTTTCTCTGAGTGTTCAGCCTCTCCAGGATCCTAATCTCTACTCTGGTCTACAGAGGTATCATTGTTCACTGCCTGACCACTCCTTGTCCAGAGAGAATGGGAATGAGAGGCAAGGGAATGAGGCCGGCAGCCTGGAGACCAGGGGCCCATTGATCAGCCTTTACCCCACACCCCACATACTGCCCCTCAGCTAAGGGTTTCTGTTTGATATACCCATCCTTCTTAGTGTCTGTCCTACTTTTAGGATTTCTTTTAGCAATAAATAGAAAGTTCAGGTTACTCTGCATGGTGGTGCACACCTTTAATCCTAGTACTTGGGAGGCAGAGGCAGGTGGATCTTTGTGAGTTCAAGGCCAGCCTGGTCTACAGAGCGAGTTCCAGGACAGGTGGGGCCACAGGGAGACCCTGTCTCAAAAAGACCCCCCCCCAAAAAAAAAGAAAAAGAAAATGAACAAACATATCCAGAGAAATGACTTAAAAGGCACAATATTGTAGACCCTAAGTCCTGGCACTGGTCAAAGGGATATCATTATCTGACTTGATTAGGATAGTCTAAATTGCCGTGTGTGTGTGTGTGTGTGTGTGTGTGTGTGTGTGTGTGTGTGTTTGTGAGAGAGAGAGAGAGAGAGAGAGAGAGAGAGAGATATTTGAGGGTTTCTTTTTTCCTTTCTTTTTTTTTTTTTTTTTGTTTTTTGAGACAAGTCTCCACTGTAGCCCCAGCTGCCCAGCTGGCCTGGAATTGCTATAGTAGACCAGGCCTGGGACTTTAACTACACAGACGGATGGCCTGCCTACTGCACTGAGTGGCTAGGATCAAAGGCAGTGTGCCACAACCACACCAGGCCTCTTCTTGTTTAAAATAATTTTATTTCTCCTGTTGAAAGAGGTGCTACATAAAATCATAAGGTAGCCAGGCATGGTGGTGCCACCACCTTTAATATCCTAGCACTCTCGGGAAGCAGAGAGCAGGTGGATCTTTGTGAGTTCAAGGCCAGCCTGGTTAACAGAGGAGTTTAGCGTCAGCTGGACTAGTGGGACTAACAGGAGACCCTGTCTTGAAAAAGAACAAAAAATGGTCTGGAGAGATGGCCGAGTGGTTAAGAGCACACGACCGACTCATGCAGAGGAGACCTGGATTTCGATCCCCAGCACCCATATGGTGGCCGAGACCGATCTGAAACTCCAATTCCAGGAAACCCAGTTCTAGGGGAAATCGATCCCTCTTCTTACCATCCACATTGCACGACACGGGTGCAGTAGACTTGCATTCAGACAGTACATTCATACACATGACAGAAATAAATAAAATTAATAAAAAAAATAAAATAAAAGAAAAAGCAAAACAAACAAAAAACCCATAAAAAAAACCTTTTTTTTTTTTTTCTTTTTGGCTAGGCGTGCGACACCAAACCTGGCCTATTTTTTTTTATTTTTTTTTAATTTTTATATGTGTATGAATGTACGTCTGCATGTAGGTTTTGTGCACCCGTGTCGTGCAATGCCGAGGGGTCAGAAGAGGTCTCAGATTCCCTGGATGGAGTTCTCCTGGAATTGGAGTGTAGCATTACACCGAGAACGTTCTTAGCTGCCATTGGGTGCTGGGGATCGAACCCGGGTCCTCTGCAAGAGCATTTGGTGGTCTGGAACTGCTAGTATCTCTCCAGCCCACCTGGCCTATTTTTATTTTCTAAATGTGTATGAATGTATTGCCTGTGTGTAAGTGTACCTGAGCCATCTCTCTAGCCTGGAAAGTTCACTTTATAAGAACCCCTTGCAGGGCTGGAGAGATGGCTCAGTGGTTAAGAACGCCGACTGCTCTTGCAGAGGACCCAGGTTCGATTCCCAGCACCCACATGGCGGCTAAAAAAAAAAAGTGCCGGGCATGGTGGCTCATGCCTTTAATCCTAGTACTTGGGAGGTAGAGGCAGGCGGATCTTTGGTGAGTTCAAGGCCAGCCTGGTTCTACAGAGCCAGTTCCAGGACAGCTGGGGCTACAGGGAGACCCTGTCTCGAAAGACCAAAAAAACAAAAAAAACAAAAAAAAACAAAAAAACCTCCTTTGCAACTGCGACAGGGTGTAATTTATATACCCAGTGTGGTAGCTAGCACCTGGTTGCGTGAGGCAGGATATTGTCCACCAGTTTGAGACCAGCCTGGGCACCATAAGACNATCTTTGTGAGTTCAAGGCCAGCCTGGTCTACAGAGCCAGTTCCAGGACAGCTGGGGCTACAGGGAGACCCTGTCTCGAAAAGACCAAAAAAAACAAAAAAAACAAAAAAAAACAAAAAAAACCTCCTTGCAACTGCGACAGGTGTAATTTAGAGCCCAGTGTGGTAGCTAGACACCTGGTTGCTGAGGCAGGATGATTGCCACCAGTTTGAGACCAGCCTGGGCCACATAATACCTAAGTTCTAGGTCAGTCTGGACTAGAGAATGAGACCATGTCTCAAAACAAAAGGAGAGAGGGCAGGGGAGAGGAAGGGAAGCAAGTGAGGTGTGTCATCACTGGTGTTTTTTTTTTTTTTTGCCTTTTTTGAGACAGTGTCTCCCTGTAGCTCCAGGTGTCCTAGAACTCTCTGTGTAGACGAGGCTAGCCTTGAACTTACAGAGATCTGCCTGCCTCTGCCTGCTGAGTGCTGGAATTACAGGCATGCTCCACTACACCAGGCTGTGATCACTATTTTAAGAAGCATTTTGATGTGTCACAGGGAAGGAAGACATGTTGCTTGTTTTCTTGTTTCTGCAATTGAGTTAAACACTGTCTTTCTTTTTTTTTAATTTTATTTATTTTTTTATGTGTATGAATGTACTGTCTGCTTGTAGGTTTGTGCACCCGTGTTGTGCAATGCCGAGTAGGTCAGAGGAGGGTGTCGGATTCCCCTGGAACTGGAGTTCTCCTGGAATTGGAGTTACAGACGGTTCTTAGCCACCATGTGGGTGCTGGGGATCGAACCCGGGTCCTCTGCAAGAGCAGTCAGTGCTCTTAACTGCTAGGCCATCTCTCCAGCCCCTAAACACTCTTTCTAGTAGCCACATCACCTCTTGTCAGATTTTCTATTTCCCCACCCTTCCCACAAAATGTAGATGTTCTCTTCAAAAAGATACATATAAACAGGGTGTGGTAGTGCTAGCCTTTAGATATCTGTAGTCAGGCAGAGTTTAAGGCCAGCCTGGATCACATAGTGACTTCCAGGTGGGCTGGGACTAGGTTACCCTGTCAAAAACAGAAAGACACATATAAAAATGTTACTTAAATCGAGGCTCAAGGTCTGTATCCCTAGGTGACATTAAAATGCTACTTGGTAGAAAACTTTACCTTCTCAGGTACCTCTGGGTTGGATTTATTTTCAGGCTCTAGTTTCTCCTGGTAGCTCTTGAAACACCACAGATTCAACTTTCAAAGGAACAAGTTTTGAATTAAAAAGTAATATGTTATGCTGAAATGCCAATTGCAACCCCTTTTCTAAGAAAATGCTCTGCTTTTTTTCTTTTCTTTTTTTCTTCTTTCTTTCCTTTGGGGGTTCTTTATGATGCTAGATTAAGAGACTGGCGACTGCGCTAAGACATGGATAGATGCAAACATGTAGGGCGATTAAGGCTCGCCCAGGACCACTCCATCCTGAACCCTCAGAAGTGGTGCTGCCTGGAGTGTGCCACCACCGAGTCTGCGTGGGCTTGCCTCAAGTGCTCCCACGTGGCCTGCGGCCGCTACATTGAGAACCACGCACTAAAACACTTTGAAGAGACTGGACACCCGCTGGCCATGGAGGTCTGGGATCTCTACGTGTTCTGCTACCTGTGCAAGGACTACGTGCTCAACGACAACCCGGAGGGGGACCTGAAGCTGCTGAGAAGCTCCCTGCTGGCGGTCCGCGGCCAGAAGCTGGACCAGCCCGCGAGGCGCGGGCGGACGCTGCGGTCCATGGCCTCAGGCGAGGACGTGCTCACGCTGCAGCGCACTCCTCAGGGACAGCCGCAGATGCTCACGGCTCTGTGGTACCGGCGCCAGCGCCTGCTGGCCAGGACGCTGCGGCTATGGTTCGAGAAGAGCTCGCGGGGCCGGGCCCAGCTGGAGCAGCGGCGGCAGGAGGAGGCGCTGGAGCGCAGGAAGGAGGCGGCGCGGCAGCGAAGGCGCGAGGTGAAGCGGCGGCTGCTGGAGGAGCTGGCCAGCACCCCGCCGCGCAAGAGCGCACGCCTGCTCCTGCACGCGCCCAGGCCCGCAGCCGTGCACCCCGCCCTCGCTACCTCCCGCCGTGCGCCGGTCCTCAAGCCACGCCGCCAGCCCGCAGTGGCCCCAGGCGTCACGGGCCTGCGCAACCTGGGTAACACCTGCTACATGAACTCCATCCTCCAGGTGCTCAGCCACCTCCAAAAGTTCCGCGAGTGTTTCCTGAACCTCGACCCTTCCACCTCTGAGCATCTGTTTCCCCAGGCCACCAACGGGAAGGCTCAGCTCTCTGGCCGGCCGGCCAGCAGTTCAGCCACTGAGCTGTCTGTGAAGAGCAACAGGACAGAGGGATGTGAGCCTCAGGGCCTCTGCTGGAACAGCGGAACCTCCATCAGCCGGAGCCTGGAGCTCATCCAGAACAAGGAACCCAGCTCAAAGCACATTTCCCTCTGCCACGAACTGCACACCCTCTTCCGAGTCATGTGGTCTGGGAAGTGGGCCCTGGTATCGCCCTTTGCCATGCTTCACTCCGTGTGGAGCCTGATCCCTGCCTTCCGTGGCTACAACCAGCAGGATGCACAGGAATTTCTCTGCGAGTTGCTGCACAAAGTGCAGCAGGAACTTGAGTCTGAGGGTTCCACCAGAAGGATCCTCATCCCTTTTTCCCAGAGGAAGCTCACCAAACAGGTCTTAAAGGTGGTGAACACCATATTTCACGGGCAGCTGCTCAGTCAGGTAGGTATGTGCCCATCCCAACCCTGACTCTGCACAAGGCAAAGAAGGAGGCTTGGATGGTAGTTTGGACTTCTGTACCCCTGCACTAATTAGCGTAGCCAGTGTATTTTGTGATTATGCACGTTTCTGGATGGCTCTTTGGACTTGTCATTGTGCCGTACACTGTGGTGGGCATATTGGTGAATTTGTCTGTTCTTTCTGTCCAGAACTTTAATCAGTCCAATTTATGAAACTAGACAGAATTTGTATAGAACACTGGTTCTGTAGTAGTTTGAAAGAACGTCTTCCCTGAGCCAGGCGTGGTGGCGCATGCCTGTAATCCTAGCACTTGGAAGGCAGAGGCAGGCAGATCTTTGTGAGTTCAAGGCCAGCCTGGTCTACAGAGTGAGTTCCAGGACAGCTGGGGCTACAGAGAGATCCTGTCTCGAAAAGACCAAAAAAAAAAAAAAAAAAAAAGAACCTCTTCCCTTACCTACAAGGAAGAGAAATTGTTGGGAGTGTGCCATAGGCCCCAAGCAAGCCTCCTTCCTGTTTATTTTCCTAACTTAATTTCCTTCCTTCCTTCCTTCCTTCCTTCCTTCCTTCCTTCTCTCCTTCCATCTTTCCCCCTTCCCTCCTCTTCCCTTCTTTTGCATATGAAGTACATCTAGGAATGTTATAGTGAAAGAGAAAGTCTAATTAGCATTTGAGGCTCTGGAGACATGGGATCAGGATAGGGATACTGTTAAGAAACGAGGGCAAGCCTGGCATGGTGGTGCACCCGCCTTTAATCGCACACCTTTAATCCTAGCACTTGGGAGGCAGAGGCAGGTGGGTGGATCTTTGTGAGGTTAAGGCCAGCCTGGTCTACACAGTGAGTTCCAGGACAGCGGGGGCTACAGGGAGACCCTGTCTTGAAAAGACCAAAAAAAAAAAAA
>VZQC01002072.1:1275617-1331562 GCA_009823505.1 Rhizomys pruinosus | reverse complement strand
TTTTTTTTTTTTTTCTTTTTGAGGCAGGGTCTCCCTGTAGCCCCAGCTGTCCTGGAACTCACTCTGTAGACCAGGCTGGCCTTGAACTCACAAAGATCTGCCTGCCTCTGCCTCCAAGTGCTACGATTAAAGGTGTGCACCACCACACCTGGCTCATTTACTTATTTTATATGTGTAAGTGTTTTGCCTATATATAGTATGTATGTATGTATACCATGTGGGTGTCTGGTGCCTGCAGAGATCAGAAGATGGTATTAGATCCCTTGGAACTAGAGTTACAGCTAGTTGTGAACCACCTTATGTGGATGCTGGGAATCAAACATGGGTCTTCTACAAGATTGCTCTTTTTTTTAATATTTTTTTTAAATTTATTTTCATATGTGTATGAATGTATTGTCTGCATGTAGGTTGGTGCACCCATGTCATGCAATGCCTTGGAGGTCAGAAGAGGGTGTCGGATTCCCCTGGAACTAGAGTTAAGGATGGTTTTCAGCAGCCATGTGGGTGCTGGGGATTGAACCCAGGTCCTCTGCAAGAGTGGTCGGCGCTCTTAACCGCTAGGCCATCTCTCCAGCCTCCAAGATTGCTCTTAACTGCAGAGCCACTTCTCCAGTCCTGCTTTGTGGCTTTTCTATTTTCTTAAAAAAAAAAATGGTTTTTTTTGGACTTTTTTGAGACAGGGTCTCCTTGTAGCTCCAGCTGGCCTGGAACTCACTCTGTGGACTAGGCTGGTCTTGAATTCACAGAGATCCCTCTCCCTCTGCCTCCCAAGTGCTGGGATTACAGGATGGGCCACCATGCCTTGCCTTCTTTTTTAATTTTAAGAAATTATATTTATTTTATGTGCATGAGTGTTTTGCCTGCACATATGTAAGTGCATTATATATATGCAGTGCCCACAGGAGTCAGAAGAGGGCATTGGATCCCCTGGGACTGGAGTTACAGATGGTTAATAACCATGTGGGTGCTAGGAACCTCTACAAGGGCAGCCAGTGCTCTTAATTGCTGAGTCATCACTCCAGCCCCATTCTGTGGGTTGAGTCATCACTCCAGCCCCATTCTGTGGGTTTTCAGTTACACAACTAGTATCATAGAGTTAGAAATATGGGCCATAGCCAGGTGCGGTGGCACACCCTAAATCCTAGGTGAGGTCTCTATGATATCAAGGCCAGCCTGGTCTGCACAGTGAGTTCAAGGCCAAATAGGGAGACCCTGACCCATGATGAAAGAAGGGAGGCAGGCAAGCAGGCAGGAAGTAAGGAAGGAAAGGGAGGGAGGGGGAAGAGGGAAAAAGGGAAGACCACATGAAATATACTCCATTCTTTTCATTAGTTATTTTTTATTACCTTTATTGAGGGAAGTTTTGTAAAGTTGTATGTCTTGTATAAAGCAAGCAAAATTGTATGTGAGAAGCAAGGGAACTAATCTGCAAACTAATCTTTTCTTTCTAGGTCACATGTATATCATGCAATTATAAATCCAATACCATTGAGCCCTTTTGGGATCTGTCCCTGGAATTCCCTGAACGTTACCACTGCATAGAAAAGGGGCTTGTCCCTTTGAATCAAACAGAGTGCCTGCTCACTGAAATGCTGGCCAAATTCACTGAGACGGAGGCCTTGGAAGGGAGGATCTATGCTTGTGACCAGTGTAACAGTGAGTGCTGTGTGGAGAAGGGGTGGAGGGAGTACAACTGGCATACAATGTAAGGTGTTTCCCGTACCCTTTAGTCAAAGGTCACTGAAGATACTGAACGATTCTAAAACATCTTTTAAAGATCTTTTCCTCACAGTTTCTAGCCATAAGTAATATGGACTTTGCATATTAAAAACAAAGATCTGGGCTGGCAAGACGGCTCAAAGAGTCATACAAGCCTGGCGACTTGAGTTAAGTCCCTGGAACACACATAAAAGTGGATGGAGCCAGGCGTGGTGGCGCACGCCTTTAATCCTAGCACTTGGGAGGCAGAGGCATGTGGATCTCTGTGAGTTCGAGGCCAGCCTGGTCTACAGAGTGAGTTCCAGGACAGCCAGAGCTACAGGGAGACCCTGTCTCAAAAAGACCAAAAAAAAAAAGTGGATGGAGAGGGGGCTGGAGAGATAGCCTAGCGGTTAAGAGCACCGACTGCTCTTGCAGAGGACCTGGGTTCGATCCCCAGCACCCACATGGCGGCTAAGAACCGTCTGTAACTCCAATTCCAGGAGAACTCCAGTTCCAGGGGAATCCGACACCCTCTTCTGACCCTCTTGTGACATGGTTGCACAGACCTACATGCAGACAGTACATTCATACACATACAAAAATAAATAAAATAAAAAAAAAGTGGACGGAGAGAATTGACTACACAAAGTTGTCCTGCACATATGTACCGTGACACATATACCTATATACACACTTTAAAAAATTAAAAACTATGGCCAAGAGTTGTGCCTCCTTTGACCCTTTCTGGTCAGCCTTAGTTGTTATTTGGGGAAGTACGTGAAAGTGGCCTGAAATAGGAGCTTTGAGACTCTTAGTACTTTGTTGTTGTTGTTTTGGCTTTTTAGACAGTCTCCCTTTAGTCCCAGTTGGCTTGGAGCTCGCTCTGTAGACCAGGCTGGCCTTGAACTCACAGAGATCTGCCTGCCTCTGCCTCCAGAGTGCTGGGATTAAAGGCGTGCACCACCACGCCTGGCTAATAGTTTTATAATGATTCAGGAGCCCTGTTTAAGTTCATGAATGTGGAGTCTAATGGCTTTTATTTAATCTAAGCTTGGGTCACATAGCCTATTTGAGTGCTATAGTATCATAGAAAAGTGTGTTTTTGTACTGAGTTGGTAGATTTTTTTTTTATTTTTTTTTTTATTTTTGTATGTGTATGAATGTATTGTCTGCATGCAGGTCTGTGCACCCGTGTCGTGCAATGCCGCGGAGGTCAGAAGAGGGTCTCGGATTCCCCTGGAACTGGAGTTCTCCTGGAATTGGAGTTACAGACGGTTCTTAGCCGCCATGTGGGTGCTGGGGATCGAACCCGGGTCCTCTGCAAGAGCGTCGGTGCTCTTAACCGCTAGGCTATCTCTCCAGCCCCTTGAGTTGGTAGATTTAAAGTTGGTCAAAACTGATGCTAAACATTGGTCTGGGGAGATGGCTCAGTTGGTAGAGTGCTTGCTTTACAAGCATGAGAACCTGAGGTCCAGCCTCATAACACAGGGAAAAAGAATTTTGTATGGTGGTGTGTGCTCGTCATCCCCGCTCTGAGGAGGCTGACAGGGGAATCCCTGAGGCTTCCTGGCCACCCAGCCTAACATAGCTGGGAGAAGTCCAGGCCAATGAAAGATCTTGTCGGGGCTGGAGAGATGGCCTAGTGGTTAAGAGTGCCGACTGCTCTTGCAGAAGACTTGCAGATGACCCAGGTTCGATTCCCCAGCACCCACATGGCGGCTGAAAACCGTCTTTAACTCCAGTTCCAGGGGAATCCGACATCCTCTTCCAACCTCCGTGGCATTGCACAACATGGGTGCACAAACCTACATGCAGACAGTACATTCATACATATATGAAAATAAATAAAATTTAAAAAAATATTTTAAAAAAGAAATATATTAAAATAAAAGAAAGATCTTGTCTCAAAAAAAAAGGATGGTGACTCCTGGAGAATGATACTTGAGGTTTCCCTCCAGCCTCTACATGCACATGCGCACAGGCATCTGTACACACATAGACAGAGATTGGGAGACTGGCAAGATGGCTAGTAGATAGAGGTACTTGCTGTTGACCCTGATGAACTGAGTTTCATTCCTATAACCCTGAGAAAGAAATCTGATAGCCCTCAACATATGTTGCACAAAGTTTTATTTGTTTTAAGTAGTAAATAGTGGGAAACCTGTTTTGCCTTTGAAGAATCAGGACAAAATTATGCTTACTATAATTTTTGCTATTTTAAGGTGAAATGTTATACTTGGCCAATTGTAATTACTGGCTCTGTTCCATTTTGAGATTGGTAAATTACATTTTTTTGTTAGTGGCAGCATCTATCTTAGTGGCTCATAAAGCTTTTTACCTCTAAGGAACAAAAGGATATTAACAACTTTACACCATTCTTTTTTTTTTTTTTTTTTTTNGTCGGAGAGGCAGGGCCAGGGCTCAGCCCCTGCAGGAGCTGGAAATCTCAGCATGAGCGCCAGGAGGTGAGGCTGAGCTGAAGGCAGTAAGCAGCCAACTACTGAACTCCCAAACACCATGAGGAGTCGGGATTCTATTCTGTAGGAAACAGGCACTGGAAGTTTGGAGCAAAGAAGGAAAATGAACAGTAACGCCAACCTTCTCTGCAAATTCTTTTAAAAATCCATTTCTTTCCATTCTTAGCACCATTGCCCTAGTTCTGGCCACACCCTCTCATTCCAGGCATCAGTCTCACTGCTTGGTGGTCTCTTCTAATCTAACCTGAATTATATGTCATATGTTTCTTGCCACAAAAACTGTCGAGGACACTAAATTCAAGCCCTATTACCTTAATGTTTAAGGCCCTCTTAGTTGGATTTGGCTCTTTATTTCCTATATATGTTTTACATGAACCCTTAAGCTCATACCTCCCAGCACTCAGTAGGCTAAGGCTACCAGTTGAAGGCCAGTCTGGGCTTTTGAGCCTGAATGAGACCTTGTCTCAAAATACTTTTATTTTATTTTATTTTTTTATTTTTTTTTTTTTTTTTTTTTTGGTCTTTTTGAGACAGGGTCTCCCTGTAGCCCCAGCTGTCCTGGAACTCACTCACTCTATAGACCAGGCTGGCCTTGAACTCACAAAGATCCACCTGCCTTTGCCTCCCAGATGCTAGGATTAAAGGCATGCGCCACCATGCCCAGCTCAGGATTTCTTTAGGGTGGTGCACGTAATAGCAAGAAGGAAAGCTTGGGCAAGCAGCTGAACTTCGGGGGTTTCAGAATTGTCAGTCTTCTCTGTGTCCTCATCTTGATCAAATGGAGACAGAACTGAGCAATCTCAATTGAATCAGTAATTTGTTTTTCTTTGTGAATTTCATTTGAGGGAAACAAAGCCAGATTCTACATTGTCTCTGTCTTAACTCAAGTACTTCCTCTGCTGCGGGAGTGGTCATTGCCTGGTTCCTAAGCAGAGCTGCAGTGATTTTCAAAATTCTGATGAACGGAAATAGAGAACTACGGCCAGGCCCCTCTTTGAATGCTCCTTCTGAGCATGTTCCACATGCAGTGGGTGCTTTGCTGGCGAAGGCCCTTCTGCACCCTCTCTGGTGCATACTCTCAGGAACAGCTAACCCTCTATGTCCTGTTGTCACTAGAGCTTACATAGGGCTATGCTTTGCTCCCTTTCATGAGTGAAAGATGGGATTTGAAATCAGACGCCATGTTCTTCAGAACATTGGTTCTTGGACTAGATGAACTTCCCACCTTGTTTGCAGGAAACACATTTCAAACACAGAATTACCAAAGTCTCTTTTCTAAACATTTGTATCTGCTATATGTAAGCCATGCTAAAAACGAGTTTCCATATTTTGTCCTTTAGCAATTATATCTTTTCTTTTTTTTTTAAATCTTTTTGAGACCAGGTCTCCCTGCAGCCCCAGCTTTCCTGGAACTCCCTATGTAACCAGGCGTGCGCCACCGTGCCCAGCAGGTTTGGCTGTTTTTAACAGTCAACAGAATAACAGTAATTTAAATTGTTTTTCTGTTACTTGAAAGAAATCTGGAGGGCATGGTCATCAGGGATGCAGGCTGCTTTCTTTCTGTTTCATTATTAGAATGCAAGGCTCCCATCCTCATAGTTACCCCTGAGTCCCAGAGGAATTGTAACAAACAGTGGGAAGGACAGAGAGTACAACCACTCTACAACCACTTCATGCAGCTGTGTGAAGCTGAAAAATGAAATCTGAATGGGGGTGGGGGGTCATATTGCTGCCATAAACAAAGCTAAAGTCCAAATTTCAAGAAACAAGTAGATAAGTCTATAGAGTGGCCAGTCATTGTTTTCTGTCATAACCAGGAAAGAATGGGGCTCCTCACTACCTGTATCTTCCTACCTTCTCAAACCATCTAGGCAAACGACGAAAATCCAACCCCAAACCTCTTGTTCTGAGTGAAGCTAGAAAGCAGTTAATGATCTACAGACTACCTCAGGTCCTCCGGCTGCACCTTAAAAGATTCAGGTGAGCTTTGAGATTACTACCTTAGGGCTCTGAGAGGGCACCTGTCTTCCTTGGCATTGGGAAAAGAACCCTATTCCTGTGGGTCCTTGCACTTGCCATGGGAATTAAGTGGTCATGTCCAGTAAGGCAAGCTGCTGCTGGAACCAGTAGGCTAGGCTTCTGCTCTCTGACCCTCTTTTCTTTTCCATCTTAAACCCAGTGTCTGTGGTTGAAGCACTCCTACTTGCATGTGGAGGGAATATTAAGCAAATTCATCTTCAGGATGAAGTATAATATAATATGTGAAGGGGGACAGGCAATAAACTATAAAAAGATAGTTGTCTAGGCTGGAGAGATGGCCTAGCAGTTAAGAGCACCGACTGCTCTTGCAAAGGACTGGGTTCGATCCCCAGCACCCACTGGCGGCTGAGAACTGTCTTTAACTCCAGTTCCAGGGGAGTCCGACACCCTCTTCTGACCTCCATGGCATTGCACGACACGGCACACAAACCTACATGCAAACAGTACATTCATACTCATAAGAAATAAATAAATAAAAATATAGTTGTCTGAATTGCTTTAGGGATTTCTACATTCATATATTTTGTGGAACATTCACAGCAAATGTATACATAGACTTTGATCAGTTGGGGGTAGAAAGACATTTTCTCAGCTCACTGTTTTAGCTAGTTCTGTAGCAGCCTTCACTAGTAAGAAGTTCCTATCCATGTTCTAGGTGGTCTGGCCGTAATCATCGAGAGAAGATTGGGGTCCATGTCGTCTTTGACCAGGTATTAACCATGGAACCTTACTGCTGCAGGGACATGCTCTCCTCTCTTGACAAAGAGACCTTTGCCTATGATCTCTCCGCAGTGGTCATGCATCACGGGAAAGGGTTTGGCTCAGGACACTACACAGCCTATTGCTACAACACAGAGGGAGGTGCGTGCGCTTTACTCTGTGGGGTGGGGGACACGGAAAAGGGTTGGTTTGTCCACATTTTATTGCTTTCCTTTATTTCTATCCCCTGAGTCACATAGGGGGAAATTACATACAACTAAAACCCAGTGGAGGGGGCTGGAGAAATGGCTCAGCAGTTAAAGAGCACTGGTTGCAGCCGGGCGTGGTGATGCACACCTTTAATCCTAGCACTTGGGAGGCAGAGGCAGGCGGATCTTTGTGAGTTCAAGGCCAGCCTGATCTACAGAGCGAGTTCCAGGCCAGCTGGGGCTACAGGGAGATCCTGACTTGAAAAGACAAAAAAAAAAAAAGCACTGGTTGCTTTTGCAGAGGACCTGGGTTCAATCACCAGCGTCCACATGGCAGCTAACAACCATCCATAACTCCAGTTCCAAGGGATCTGAAGCCCTCTTCTCACATCCACAGGCATTGCACGACATGGGTGCACCTACCTACATACAGGCAATACACTCATACGCATAAAATAAAAATAACAAAATATTTTTAAAAACTCAGTAGAAAGGATTATGAAAGTTGGTTTGGAAGTTCTGGATTATACTAGGTAATAATGTGAGGTGGTTCTAAAAATGAACAGAACTAAACCATAAAGTACCTATATCCACACCTGGTGAATAGTGCCTGCTTAGCCAGTATTGTACCTGTACTACTGATTATTGATGGTTTACTATAGCTATAGTAATGCTAATTCTGCATACCTCAGCATCTTTCTTAGTCATGCAGAAGTTAATAGCTTTGTAATCCTGTGGTGACATGTTACAAATCTCACTAGCCTCACTGACAGTAAGATTGAGGACATTTAAGAGACACTTTCTGTGTCCTATTCCCCTTGCCTTGGGAAGTGTCAGGGTACCAGGGTTCCTCCAGAGGAGCTTCAGCCCTCCAGAACAGAGCCTCCAGCTACTGCACTGAGACAGCCGGGCTGCAGGCAAATTTTAGTAGCAGCAGATCTGAACCCCTCAGCCGTTAGGCAGTCAGCTTATGAACAAATACTGTTATCAGCCCCTCTACTTCCATATCTCTTTCCCTTCCCTGGATTAGTCCCCAGTATCCTGGCTTTATGGAAGGTTTTAGCAGATGATTTTAAAAAGCCTGCATTTACAAAAAAAAAAAAGCCTGCATTTATGGCAGATCTCTGAGTTCAAGGGCAGCCTGGTTTTCATAGAGATTTCCAGGCCAGATGGAGCTATAGGGAGACCCTGCCTCAAAAACAAACAACAACAAAAAAACCCTTTGTTTTATAAAATGAGGACACAAATTCATCCATCGGCATTGTAGGCAAGTGTCTTTGCGTTGGGTTTGGTGGGACTAAAGCATGTGGTTCCAGGGGATCCTGACTTCACTCACTTGACCCTTCCCTCCCTGCAGTAATCAAAATGTGGTTCTGTTCTGAATTCCTCTGACCCTCTCTTCTCTCCTGGTTTTGTAGCTGATTGGAAATATAAATTAGGTCATCATTTTCTCTTTCTCTCCTTTGGTTTCCTAGGTTTTTGGGTCCACTGCAATGACTCAAAGCTGAATGTATGCAGTGTCGAGGAAGTGTGCAAAACCCAGGCCTACATTCTTTTTTACACTCAAAGAACAGTTCAGGGCAATGCAAGAATCTCAGAACCCCAACTCCGAGCTCAGGTGCAGTCCAGCAACACGGATGAAGGCAGACCACAGACATTCCCCTGACTGGGAGACATGTATCAAAGACTGGCTTGCTTTGAATCTCTCAATGTCCTCTTAAGGAAATAAGGCTTGCCACAGGAACAGATGACTAGGTTTGCCTCACTGGGTCTAAGGAGACAGTGCCAGGTGATTCTTGTCCTGTCAAAAAATTGGTAGTTACTTTGGAATACACATTTGGAAATTCCCTCTCTTCATAAAACACATCTAAAGGAGTAACTTCTATGAAGAGTCTTTTGTCAGTTGCTTCTGGCTAATAGAGGGATCTGGGTGGAGGAAAGGGATAAGTGAGAAGCCATGCCTTCTGTTGTGAGTCCCCTACTAATCAGGACCTCCCTACATACCAGAACTTGTCTAGTGGTCTAGTATGAGCACCACAGAACAGAGCACAAGAGGAGAGGCCCTGGGCTGAACAGTTGGCTGGAAAGAAATTGGATCCCAGGTAGGAGGTGAAGTCTTGGAATTTTTTCCCACAAAAGAAGTAACCTTCAGGGGTTGACAGCTTACAAATCTTTTTTAGGGGAGAGCAGGTGAGAGGTAAAGAGCACAGAGCTCATGCCAAATGGGAGGGCTTTCACAGGCCACGCTTTCCTAGCTCCTGCTGCCATTTGATCATCCCAACTAATGAGACAGGGGCATGAACATCCCTTACTTTTAAAGAAGGGAAGAGTCTGCCGGGCGTGGGCGCACGCCTTTAGTCCTAGCACTTGGGAGGCAGAGGCAGGTGGATCTTTGTGAGTTCAAGGCCAGCCTGGTTCACAGAGAGAGTTCCAGGCTAGCCGGGGCTACAGGGAGACCCTGTCTCAAAAAGACCAAAAAATAAAATAAAATAAAATAAAATAAAATAAAAATGTGAATCAATAAACATTGTTTTGAATTAACTTATAATTTATATTCAGACTTTGTAATTTTGGTAAATGTGTGGAGTGCATGTATGAATATTTTGAAGAATGTAAAATTAAAGAGAACAAAAAGAAAAGACCTGTTTAAAGAACTGACCAAAGCTAGGCATGGTGGCACATGCCTTTAACCCTAGCACTTGGGAGGCAAAGGCAAGTGGATTTCTTTGAGTTCAATGCCAGCCTGGTCTGCAGAGTTCTAGCCCAGCTGGGCCTACAGGGAGACCCTGTCTCAAAAAAAAAGCAAACAAACAAAACAACACACCAAAAAGATTATACACCATCATGAAGTTGGACTCATCCCAGCAATGTAGGGATGGTTCAACATACATGAATCAATNTTCAAAAAGACCAAAAAATAAATAAATAAATAAATAAATAAATAAATAAATAAATAAATAAATAAGAAGGGAAGAGTCATGCGGAAGCAACAGATAGTGGGTGTTCCTCATTGCCCTCTCAGCCACAGGGCACTCCTTGCTCTTCCCATTCTTTTGTAACAGATTCCTGGGTGTTAGAGGCCTTTTCGAGTACAGTGAGGGGTGGGCAGGGCTTTTGTAAGAATGCCTGCTGCCCCTGGGGTCTCACTTAGTGTAACATGCAACTTCTTTCCTGCACCTGGAGCACAAGAACATTGGTGTTCACAAGGTTTGAGAACTTTTGCTTTTCTAAGATATGGGCAGTGCTTAGGAATTGACCGGGTTATGGACCTGTATGTCCAGGTTAGTGCTTGTGGCCCTTGCCCATCCCTTCCCAATATACTACTCAGCTGCTGCTTTGGCTGCCTGTCCTCAGTCCATGAGGGAGTACAGCAAGAGTGCCCTGTCCTAGAGGTACTAGTAAAATAAATCTTTTTAAAATTGGGTCCATTTCTAAATGGAATGAGCTTGCCTACACAGAGCCTTCCTTCCTGTCAGGCACAGTGCTTCGCTCAGACTCCCCGGTGTGAGTGAAGGCCAACTCTTGTTCTCCTCGCAGGGGCCACTGCATTGCATTATAGCCTGTCCCCATGGATCCTCTCTTGTGACTGAATATCTCATGTCAATGTTTTAATTCCGGTAGAGAGCTAGTTGTCATTTGAAGGGACAGTTGTCACTTGAAGGGAGTAGACATGGAAGGGATTCGGGGAAGGGGTGAAGAGTGAGGAATGTGAGGCGGCAGGAAAGGTATAGCTTTAGCAGTGTTCATGAGCCACATTTCCCAGGCACATCTGTAGCATTTGCTGTTGACCTCTTGAGAGGGACTGTCTTGTAGGACCTGCCAGACAGCACCGAGATATGGAAGAAACACAGTCAGAAAATGGCTCACCCTGATAGGGATGGAGTGACTAGATTTTAAATTAAATTTGCTTTCTCCCAACACTGTGAGGTTTCTGTAATATTTAGCTTTTATTTGGAAGCGATAGCGTATGGCATTTTTATGCTGCTTGGATTATATTATCTACTGCAGGCTTCTTTGAATAAGCATTGCCTGGGCTCACCCCCTCCTGGACACTGTTTTAAAGTGTCCCAGTTGTCCATGCTGCTGAGGTTCTGGTGTGAGACTGTACTCTTGAGGTCCACATTACTAAGTAGGCATATTAGTGATGCCTTGGCACAGCAGTAGGAAAGCCCATTAACAAAAACAAAGCCAAGTATGCTGGCGCACGCCTAGATCCCAGCATTTGGGAAGCTGAGGAGGAGGATCATGAGTTTGAAGCTACATTGTGAGACCCTGTCTCAAAAACAAAAATAACAAACCAAGGAGAGTAAAAAGGAAACAAAACTGTGAATTATGCCTCGTTTTGAATCCTGTGCTTATTATTCTAGAAAGAACTACCAGAGCATCTGCCTATCCAGAGGGAAATACATACCAGTCAAAACAAAACCTTAGTGGAAAATGTAAAGATAACCATTTAATTTTTAAAAAGTTTTATACCAAATACTATAAAGACTGTTAAGCAGACTAGGGACTCTGTAAAGTGTTTAACTTAGTTGAACACCCTTGTATGAAATGAATAAAATCATTTAAAATGAGTTGAACTGAAACCAGCCAGTCTTTTATGAGCTCCCCTCATGAAAGTGCCAATGCAGTCATAGGCAGACACCTCTGCGACCAGAAGCAACAGCATAAGAGACTGTGAGGAAGCTACTGTTTAAGTGTTTTTACTAGAAAAGAGGTAGGTGTCCACTGCATAATGGCTGCTGTGCAGGAAATGTCCCTTTGCCTTTAATTTATTTATGCATTGAAAGGAGATGCATGTCTCAGTTGCATCTCAGATTGAAACATTCTAAAGAGAAGATAGGAACAGGTAGAAGTTGACTAGCTGCCACCAAATCAAATGCCAGATCTCTTGCTAGATCCAGTGGGCCTGCTTCTCTCCCAGGGCACACAGGTAACAGTCTCATTCCAGGAACTCTTTTGTAATTGGCTGGTGTGTTTACTTACTGCTATAGCCAGCCAAAATGAGTGCACCCTAGCCCTCAAAACTGCTTTCTTACCTCAGTCTGGCCTGGCTCTCATGCCTGCGGTTTGCCTCTAAGCTCAGCACCCATACTAGTGCAGAATACACTAGGAATGCCCTCGGCAGCCAGGAACTGAAGCTCTTATTAATTGGCAAGCAAAGCTCTTGCAAGCTTTGGTCCAGCCCCTCTGGCCAAGATGGGAGGACAATGCCACACGAAAAGGAACTTCCAGATGTCTCTTAAAACATGAATATAATTGGAAACTGTAGAAATGTTAATGTGTCCTATGGACTCAATTCAATAGCAGAGTTTATTTTTTTCAGTGGCAAGGCTTCTAGAGTCAATGATTGTATGAGCTCCTACCTACTCTTGTTACATGTTCAGCTCTATCAAGGTCCAGGGGAAGAACCAATGAGGTGGACTTGCTGGCAGTGTCCCAGAATAAGCCAAGAGGTCAGCAGTAGCGCAGAGTGAAAATATGGTTGGGGTTGGGGTTGGGAGGTGGGTGGGCAGCAAGGAGGGAGATACGGAGTTTGTTTTACTTACTGATAAAAAGCTTTGTGAACTAATTTTATACAATTCATAAAATTTGGTGCCTTGTACTTAGTTATGGTTTGCATGAGATTGAAAAAATTAAGAGAAAGGATTCCTCCTTGTCATTTCAAATGGGTCTATGTGGTGTTTAAAGGATGTTTGGTATCAGATTTTTTTAATGCATTCCTGTCTCTTGTGTATGAAATTTGAGTTGTTCTTACCAGCAAGTCCTAGAATTTTAATGTAATGTCAAGTTGTTTGTATTTGTATGCATTGGATAGCTGTCTTTCAAGGCAGCCAATATATAACCATTGTTCATCATCCTGTCTACTCCACACATTAACTGTGGCCTTTTCAAGCTAGAAGGCTACCTCCTAAATGGACTATTTCCCTATCTGGGGTTGTAGCTCATGTGGGAGGGTTACTTTTCCAGCTAGGTGGTGGAGCACAAATGTTCAGAAAGCTTCATCAAAACCATGACTGATGCAAGGCAACCTATGGCAGAAGTCAAAAAGTGGTACTTCATCAATTCTGGATCTGCACAAACTATCAGGGAGTAGAAGACAGCCCTCATGTGAACCTTTAGATTGTAAGACAAACCAGAGAAGTGTATAATATGCAAAATGAATAACACACACACATACACACACACACACACACACACACACACACACACACACACAAAGATGCCCCTGTCCCCACCCCACACACCATTTCCTGGGCAGGTTGTTGACTAGGATGGTGCTGAGTGTCGAAGAAGGTGGTGAGACCCAGTCTCCTCAGTAAGGGTAGTTCACAGCCTGATTCTTTCACTCAAACAAGGTTTCTACTGAGCTTGTGAGACTTCACCAAAGGATGTTTAATTTAAAAGCTCACCCTTCAAAGCACACTTGATAACTGGGTCCCTCAGCCTAGTTACTAAACTAATTAGGTGAAGAGTTTTATCTTGGGGGGTAGAAATTTCCAATGATTGCTTAGTTTTTTACCAGGTAAGTATGCCTTCTTTTGGATGATTCAGTTTTTCAGAAGTCAGTACAAAAGCTGAAAGCACCTTCTAAACAAGATACGAGTTTAGTATCTAGTTTCTCAGTCTAGGGCTATGACTTTAACCACTACGTACTAAGTAGCTATGAAGCAAATGATAATTTCTGTGAGCTTTGCCCATACTTAAAATACATGTTTCATTAAAACACAACTGACTGATGGGGAAATGGCTCAATGGTAGAACACTTGCCTAGCATGTCTGAGGTCCTGGGTTCCAGTCCAGTGCTGCTTAACTAGTTTAAATGAAACTTTGCCTAACTAGCACTATGGCTTTAAAAAACAACCAACAGTAAACAGTTACTTAACAGGAAATTCTGAATGGAATTTGAATTATGCTCTTGAAAGCTGCCATGTCTAAATCCCTTCTTGATTCTGATTTTCAACTGTGAAATTTTTTAACAAATAGAACTGTTCAGTTGTAGGATCAGACAGCACACTTTAAGGATGTTCATCCCCCCCAAAGAACAGGAGGTTCTGGTGTCTGCCTATCTTAGCGTGTCCAGCATCTGTAGAGTGGTTCAGTATGTATTTTGTGGCAGCCTCCTGTTCACCCTTTGGGAGGTGATGACTTCAAACCTAAACCCTGTCCTCATATTCATGGCATTTCTCCCTCTTAATAAGTAAACCTCTGAGCGTCTCTAATCTCAGGATAGACTCTAGGCCTGAATTCACGCAAACTCCTATCTATCCATCAAATAGACTGATCAACATTCAGAATGGTAATTCCACCCCCTTTACATACATACATACATACATACATACATACATACATATGTGTGTATTTATATAATCTCCAGCCAGGGATAAAGCCTAAGGTTTGCCCTCAGTGCCATATAAAACAAGGCATGGTAGTACAAGCCTCTGATCCCAGCAGTTGATAGGTAGAGGCAAGAGGACCAAGAGTCATCCTTTACTATGTAGTAAGCTTGAGGACAGCCTGAAATACAGGAGATCCTGCCTCCAAAAAATATTTTTTAATCTTCAATAACCTTTTTTAATGTATTATTGGGTGCTGGAGGATCAAATGAAGTTTTTGAGTACAAAGCTCTTTGCAATGAGTGACACTCCCAGCCCCCAAGAACTTTTTAAATGAGATTAGAAAATTTGTTTTGCCCTGTTTACTTTTGGTGAACAAGTAATATGTGTGACAATTACGCCACTATGGTGCATTCATACTGACTTTCCTTTCTAGTTCTTGCCCTTTAATGCTATAATTCCACAGGAGTCCTGACACATAAAAGCAGTATTTTAAACAATACCTAATAAATTGACAGAAAAAAATTACTAGGGAAACCTATCTCTAGCTCCTTATACTGTGGCCACACAAATCTTTCCATGCCAGCTCTTTACATATTCATTTCCAAAGAACCCGACCTCTAGAGAATGGCACTAGCATCAATTTTAGGGTGAGAAATGAAGGAGGCAACTTCTTTGGCAATATCACTAGTACCCACTGACAAGCTTGCCTCCACCCAACATTACTGTTCTGCCACCAAATCTCATTCTATCCCAACAATGCCTCCCTGGTGCCTGGAAAATCCACAAGGTGCACTAAAATGCTATGCAACACCAAATGGCTTCTTCTCCCAGGACTGTTCAACAATTGAAATTCCTCAAGAATAAGCTTCCTGGCACATTAGCATCCATGTGTCCTAGGTGGTTGCAGTTTCCATTGGTTTCTTTTTCCTTTTTTTAAATGAGGCAAACCACCTCTATTACAATCCATGTTTGAGGCTTGTTCCTGTCTCTTTTAAGTGTGAAATATAAATCATGTTTTTGATTTTTGTAAATTAACTTTTTACACTTTGTTTTTGTAAGTTTCTTATTAAAAGAATAAAACGTCTGTCCTTGTGTGCAGTCTTTATTTCAAATGTCAAACCATTTGTACTCCTCAGCACAAACCAAAGACCACACTCTGCAGAAACTTGGAACTATGTACACAAACTTAGTTCAGGCAGGGAAAGGGAAGGTGCCCATCTCAGTCACTGTAGCAGCCATCCAGGTGGTATCTTGTGGTCACAGACTCAAGGCTGTTTTTGGAAAGTTTGGGTACACAGAAATTCCATGTATCTGCAACCAGATAACACATGGTATTAGAGAGAAGCACAGCAAACAAACTAAATGTTCTGAACTTGTAGGACTCCTAAAGCAGGCAGAGGGGCAAGGTTAAGTGCTTACTTGTCTACACCCCTGGCTGAGGTGCCATCAAATCAATGTCACTCAAGTTCCTGGCTAACCAAACTCCGGCAGCAAAGAGTCCCAAATTGAGGATCAGGTTCCTGGATAGAGAATACAGTTCATCAACCCTGAACTCACTGAGTCTCTTATATAACTAATGAAAAATACCGTGGGAAGACGCTTCCACCTTCCCAAGGTGTTTGTAGAGGTTATTAAGTGGTACCTTGCCCAGTAGGCACAACATGGAAATTAAGAATTCACTTCTGTTCCTAAAAAGATCAAGGCCAGCCAGGCGTGGTGGTGAACCCCTTTAATTCCAGCACTGGGGAGGCAGAGGCAGGAGGATCTCTGAGTTCAAGGCCAACCTGGTCTACAAAGGGAATTCCAGGACAGCTGGGGCTGTAGGGAGACCTTGTTTCAAAAAAAAAAAAAAGGCCGAACGCAAAAGACCAAATGAATACTCTCGCACAGCCAAAATCGCTGATGGGTCAGCGCCTCCACTTGCCCGTCCCCTAGGTCAGGGTAGCTTTAAAAAGAAAACTACATTCATCTATTTGTGGGTATGTGTGTGGGCGCACGTACCCACGACGCGCATGTGGAGGTCGAAGCACAACCTGTGGGAGTCAGTTCACGTTCGTCCTAAGGATCCAACATGGGTCAGGCCTGGAGGCGAGCGCCATCTCACCTAAGCTATACCGGGAGTCGCGTGGCAGGTGCCTTCTACCACCAGGGAATTCTCCGAGCCTACAACCTCAACAAAAAACCGAAGCCATCACGAGGCCATTACAGTTGTCAATGTGGCAGAAACCCTGGGGCGCCGGCTTCGCATGGAGGAATACAGGTTTCTGAGGACCAGAGTGGCGCCGAGCTCGGTTACCTCCGGAAGTCATTCCTGTCGGTGGCGAAGCGGTAGACGCCACGGAGCCAGTCGCCTACGTTGTCCGGAATCTCGGGGGCTTCGCTGGCCGAGCCCGCAGCATTCACAGTAACCCCGCCGGACGCCATAACAGCACCTTCCAGGTCCGCGAGGCTAGGTCCGCGCCGGCGGATCACGCAACTTCCGGCCTTGTAGCCACCGGCTGACAGAGGCGGAGCCGGCTGGACTTTGGTTCCGCCCTCCGCTACACGGCCCGCCCCAGCGCAGACGCGGGTCCCAGGAAGGGCTGGTTGCGGCCCGGCCACCGTCCCACCTCCGGTCTCTCCGGGTCTGTCGCGGGTGCCGAGTCGTCACTTCGTAGGCTCAGAGCAAGGTCCTGGGGATGGGCTAGCTCCTTAGAGGAGTGAAGTTCCCAAAAAGTTTCCCTCGAGTCCCGTAGCGCGCGGCACCGAAGCGGACGCACAGCAGTCTATCCTCGCTGTCTCTCCCTTTAGTCTGGGTTTGTTTTAATGGCAGGGAGCATAGCCTTGCTCTCCCGCTTTACAGATCTCCATCCCACCCACAACCCACATCTCCAGGCTGCGATACTAACAAATGGTGCAATGCTTCCTGGAGGTGTCGCTGTCATCTACATGGATGTTTTCGGGGGTCTTCCAGGGACCCGGAAGGCGCTGGCCGAAGAAAATGCCTTCGGGTTCCGACTCCGAGGAAGAGGAGCAGGTGGGGCAGGGGTCTTCCCTTCCGGAATTACAGGGCGACTCCAGGCGGTCTTGGTCCCCCGCTTTGGGCGGACCACTGAGTGTTTCCTGGTTGGAGCTGGCTACTATCGCGGAAAGCGCTGGTCCAGAGATGGCCTCGGCATCCGAGGTGGCGCGGTCCCATCCTTCAGTTTGATTGGGTCCTCCTCTCCCTGTTACGGGCCGGGTCAGAAATGCTCATCTCAGTGGCTCCAAACCCTTCACCAAGAGCCGGGTTGGGCGACCGGTGGAAGCTGGCCGTGGTTGCGCGCGGCCTCCCGCCCCGCCTCGGGCCGTGCGCGCCGCCGCCGCGAGTCCACCCTAAGGGCCCCCGCCTCTCCCCGCCCGTCCACCAGTAGGCGGCCGTCCCCCGCCCGCGAGCGAGCCACGAGCTGCAGCCCCGACCGGGTGGGTTCAGGAGGCCCTTGGAGCGCTCAGGCCTGGGACGCGCGGTGAGAGCTGCGGGGGGGGGGGGGCATGCTCGGGTCTGGAGATTGTGGTGGGAGGACTTGGCGCTGCTGGAGGGGTGGACCGGCGTGGGGCTGGGGCGAGGTCTGTGTCCGGAACATCCCCCTCTCCTCTGCCCAGCCTAAGCCGCCGTCCCCTTTAGATCTGCACCTACCCCTCTCTTACCAAGGGATGTTCGTCCTTCCAGTGCCCCTGCCAAGCTAGATCCTGGATTCCCATAGCGACTTTCAAAGCAATTGGAGCAGCAGGGGCTGCCCCCTGGCAGGGCATAACGTCCCCCACCCAGGGGCCCTGCGCAGTCTTGGCAGCAGAAGTGGTTCTCGTGCCAGCGCCTTCCCTCTGCCTCGGTGCAGCGCTGGGAGAAGATCAGCTGGGAAAGGGGGAGGGAAACAGTTCATTGATTCATTCATTCACATTCATTCATTCGTTCATTCATCCAATAACCACGCCTTATACGGATTAACGCTAAAACATGTCCACTGACATCCTGGTTTGATCTACTTCGTCACTCTTGGACTGGAGAGGGCTGATTAGCCTTGGCAGATCCTCTACGTAGTAGGTGGCACAGCCTAGAAGTTGGACCCCAGAGCCTCCCATTCCAGGGTTTAGAACTGTCTTTCATGCAGACACGAGGGTCTTTTTAGCATGGTCAAGTACAGCATGAGGAGCTGGCTCAGTGAGATGAACATCTATTCAAGAATCCCTGCTCCAGAGAAATACTATGCAGTACAAACTAATTTGAGGACCTCTAATTGTACTTGGAGAGCAGAGATAAAGGCAGCAGATCACCCAAGTCCATTGCTCAAGTGAGAACACAAGAGTAGAAGGTGGCCCTGGTTGGTTCCTTCTCCCTACCCTGCTCCCCAATACCAGCAGAACCTGCAGCCTAGGAAGGTGTTCCTTCCCCCAGAACCCCCCCCCCCTTCTCTACCTGATCACAAGCTGGGCAGCGAGGCCGGAGCAGCTCAGCATGATGACGACCACAGTAGAGATGTCCATCGTGGTAGAAGTAAATGAGATATACCAGGGCCTGACCACAGGCCTGGCAGGCAAAGCAAGGCCTATGCCAGCAGCACCGCTCACCAGCCCTGGCTGCAAACACTCCGTACTCTCCTGGCTTCAGCTGCTCCTTGCACTGCCAAGCAGGGACACCAGGCCGGTCAGAATCCCAGCCATCTCCTTAGATTCCCTCATGGCTCTTTTTTTNAGCCCCAGCTGTCCTGGAACTCACTCTGTAGACCAGGCTGGCCTTGAACTCACAAAGATCCACCTCCCTCTGCCTCCCAAGTGCTAGGACTAAAGGCGTGCACCACCACGCCCGGCACCCTCATGGCTCTTACACCACAGTCTCCAACCCCAGTGTTGCTCATTTGCCCCTGTGGCCCCCACCTACCCAGTACCCGACAAGAACTCCCAGCACCTGCTTTGCTTTTGTCCCTAATGTACATCAAATCACCAGTCCTGAAACTATCTCTCCACTAGACTCCCAGAAAGCCCCTTCTACAGAATTGAGAGGGGAAAGGGCAGAAGCAGGAAGCTTAGGGATGGGGAACACCCCTCCTACCTTTGCACAAGTTTGTCCTTCAAGTTTGGGAGGCAGTAGGCGGGCCACCCCCTGCCCCAGAGATTTCTGCTGCCTCTGAGCACAGAAGAGCCGCAATTCTGCCAGTTCTTCCTCCCCCAGGGCCAGGCAGTAGCGCTCCTGCAAAAACAGGCCTCAACTATGACTGGGAAGGGTTCCACATGCTCAGAGCTCAAGTCAGAATAACACCAGGATTGGAAAATTCTAGAAGGCTTAGCTTCGGGATCAGAGAGAGGAAGAACCTTGGGAGATTACTCTGAGAAAGTGCCTCAGGTTCATTTTGCTGGGGTGGTCATCACTCAAGGGCCCGACAGGACTTAGCATCAAATTACCTTGGCTCTTGCTGCCAATGAGCTAGAACTTATGTCACTTCCAATTCTGTTTTCTCTACTTCATATGCACCTGCCTGGTCTCGGCTATTGAACTGTAAGCCTTTAGGCTGGGCACATGGCAGGGCCTCAATAAATACTAAACAACCATATCTCTACATTTGTGCATTCCATTCTTGGTTTCAGAAGCTGTTCATGTTCATTTTCTCATTTGCTTTTGAACAAGCACTGTGGTAGCAAGAGTAGATATTGTACCTATTATTATTAGATGTGAAAACTCAGGCCAAGGGGAATGACTTCCTTCAGCTAGTGGCAAGGATGGGCAGGCTTTAGTCATCCCCTTGACTTCTAGTCCAAGACAGACAGAGTGAAGGAACACAGGAGAGCAGGGAAATTCAGAGTGAGACCCACATCACTGTCCTGTGGAGGGAGCTGCTGCAGCAGGGTCCGAAGCCCGGGCCAGCTGGAAGTTTGGCTGGCGTTCAGGTGAGGTAGGCTCAAAGTCAGGTCTGTAGGAGCCTGTGAAGAGACACAGGAGAGGGGGCTAGGTTTTCCCTCCCTCTTCTTTCTTCCCTTGTCCTTGCCACCTCTCTTCCATCTAGAGGAACTTCCAACCACCCTCTCCACATAGAGTGGAGTCCTCCCAGTTCATTAGCGACCAAGAAGAGCCAGTCAACTCTGAATCTGTAGTCTACCTGGAAGGAACCCCCAAATGCCTTTCTGTATACTTGGAGCCACCCCTTTACTTCATGGGGACAAAGGTTCCCCCCCCATCTTCTCTGACAACACATATCTAGGAGAGTATATGCTTGTGGGAATGAGTTGAAAGTCAAGCCCCATGTCCTGCAGGGGTTGTGGAGAGGAATTCCTAAGAGCCACAAGAAGTTAGGCACAGCTGGGGTGGAGTGTACAAATCCCAGCTACTCAAGAGACAAGGGCTACATAGTAAGACACAGAGAGACAGAGAGAGACACGGAGACAGAAAAGGGAGGAGGGAGAAAGGAAGAAAAAAAAAATCCAAACTATCTCCCAGTTGGTAGAAAGGAAATAAGCCTAGAGGACTGAAGGCATGTTGGTCTCAGAGGAACAGGACTCTTACTACCTGATCAGAGGTATCCTCACTGTCCTCCACTGGCCAGCAGCCTGAGTTGCTATCTGAGTTGACTGGTGGACCTGGCTCCCTGGAGATGGAAATGTCCTGTTGACAGGGCCAGCCAGAGTTCTGCACTGACATTGTTGCTTTGAGCCCTTGAGTTCCTGAAGCTCCAATTCTGAGGTTTTGCAAGGCTGGGATAGAGCAGGAGAGGAGGCCACAGTGGAAGGAGGCATGTTGCTCTCGGGTGAGATTTTGGGCAGGCCGAACCTCTCATCAGCATTCCCCTGTTCTTCCCCCACCCCTACCCTGTTTGAGACAAGGTCTTCCTATAGCCCCAGCTGACCTGGAACTCAGCATGTAGACTAGGCTGGCCTCAATCTCACAGAGATCTGCTTACCTCTGCCTCCTAAATACTAGGATTAAACCCATACCTGTCCTGGTTCCCTCTGCTCCCCAGTCCACTCTCCCTCAGGAGCCTGCCTCATCACACCCTATCGAGACCCCACTTTTCCACCTATGTAGGTTCGGGCCTGGTTGAAGGCCTCCTCACTAGGAACCTGTACCCTGGCCTGTACTACCTCTCCCTTCCCTGAGCTTTCAAAAGAAGTATGGAGGCCCGGGACTTAGTCTCTCTCCTCTCTGTTTTTCTCAGAAACCAAGCCATCTCACAAACCAGAAAATCCCTCTTCCACTGAGCTATACCATCAACCTTTATACCAGCAAATTTAGTTGTTTTGTTTTGACAGTGTCTCATGTAGCCAAGGCTAACCTTGAACTCTGATCTTCCTGCCTCCACCTCCCAAATGCTGGAATCCCAAGCATATACCACCACTATACACCGAGATTTAGACCAGCAATTAAAAAAAAAATATATATATATATACATTAAAAATATATATATATATATTTTTTTTTTATCTTTTTAAGACAGGGTCTCCCTGTAGCCCCAGCTGACCTGGAACTCGCTCTGTAGACCAGGCTGGCCTTGAACTCACAAAGATCCGCCTGCCTCTGCCTCCTGAGTGCTAAGATTAAAGGCATGCACCACCATGCCCAGCTCAAAAAATATATTTTTTTATTTTATATGTATACATTTATTGTCTACATGCATGTAAATACATCGATGTGGTGCAATGCCCATGAAGGTCAGAAGAGTGCATCAGATTCACCTGGAATTGGAGTTAGAGTTGTTAGCCACCATGTGGGTGCTGGGAACCAAACCTAGGTCCTTTGCACATACTAGCCATCTCTCCAGCTCCTTTACCAGTATTTATTTATTAAATATTTTCTTTAGTATTCATGTTTTTGTTTTCTGATTCCAGGACTCAAAGCCAAGGTGGTCATGAACTTGATACATAGCCAAGGATGCCCTTGAAGGCTTCTCCCGCTTGCCTCCACTATACCAGCAATTTTATTTTATTTATTTTTTTTATTTTTGTATGTGTATGAATGTACTGTCTGCATGTAGGTTTGTGCACCCGTGTCGTGCAATGCCACTGAGGTCAGAAGAGGGTCTCAGATTCCCCTGGAACTGGAGTTCTCCTGGAATTGGAGTTACAGATGGTTCTCAGCCTCCATGTGGGTGCTGGGGATCAAACCTGGGTCCTCTGCAAGAGCAGTCGGTGCTCTTAACTGCTAGGCTATCTCTCCAGCCCCTATACCAGCAATTTTAATGGATAATCTTAGTCGTCACTTTAGCCTTGGTTTCCATGAGTCTTGATTGGGACCCCAGTGTCTTTGGGGTGGGACTACTGAGGTAGAAGAAGGATGGGCCCTGCCCTCAAGAAGCTCATAGGCTAGTGAACAAGACAAGAGATAAAACCAGAGATTTATCTGGGTTCATCTACGCACCTTTCAGGGAAAGGGAGGTGGCAAAACGAAAGCAAACTTTTATGTGCCTGGGAGTATTCTAGAATTTTACATAATATGGTCACAATAATCCTATTAATTTCTCTTAATCCATTTCCCAGTTCAAACAAACTGATTAACGAACAAATCCAAGATCCCTCTGAAGGCTAAGGAAGCTTTAAGAGGAGATGGCCTCTGAGACCTGGGGTGGTGGCTGACAGCTGCTGGGCCCACTAGGACTACCAGCAAATCCCTGTGCTTTGGGGTGTGGTCCAGGTTTGGACCCCAGCTGTCACATTGGCTCCCAGCTCCAAACCCTCCCCAGGCCCCCCTTGAAATATCCCGAGCCACCCTTCCCTCCTTCCTGGCTCCACACCCACCTGCTTCCTTCCTGTTCTGTCGCTCAGGTCAGGTTTCCTGTGGAAGGTGGCCAGGATCCGCTGTTCACACTCAGGGTCAGGAGTAGCCACGCTCCTTAGCAGCACTGTCCCAGCTGCAGGAAACAAGGAAGGAGAGTGCTTCTGCGGTCCTAGAAGGGGGACTTGTACCCCCTCTCAGGTTACCTTGCATGGAACTGTCTGTCGCGAAATAACTATCAGAAATCAGACCTCTCCTCATCACCCTTCCTCTCCCCAAACCCAGGACCTAACTTCACCTCCACCTACCATTGGACCCCATCTTAACTAACATGCTGGTTTCCTCTCTCATTCCCCCTCCTCTTCCCTTTCAGGGAAGAACAGGACCGAACCCTTCATTCCTACCTTACCGCAGGTGTAACGAGGTTCGACCTCCCCATCCCACGTTTGTTCTTGGAGGGTTGAGCCGGAGAGGCCCTAAGGACTGGAGAGCTGGGAAAGTGGCCCCAACCAATAGGAGGGGAAAGGGAGGAGAGGGTCCAGTCTCACCCAGTGGCCTCGTGACCAGAGTCCCAAAGTTTTCCTAGGACGTTGGGGGCCCACCCGCAGGACGGACGCTGACTGTGTGGCTTCCGAGTCTGCTTGGGGTCCCTGTGTAGGTGCTGGCTTAGTGAGGTGACAGGTACTCCACTGGGGTCTCACCTCTGCTGGGTGCCGGCGCAAACAGACCAGCGTCTGGCTCCGCTCCGCCCCGCCCCCGCCCCCGCCCCGCCCCGCCCCTAGGGTTCGGCGCCCGCCTCCTCCCGCCCATGTGACCACGCCCCCAGTGGTCTGCGCTGCGCCAGGTCTGATAGGCTTGGGACCCACGAGGACTGCGGACCAGGAAAGCACGCGTGGGTCTCAGGGTGGGAAGGGCGCAGATGCACTGTTCCTGCAATTCCTGGACTTTAGACCAAACAGCGCCATTGTGCGAGCCGCGAGCACTTGAGAGTCTCAGCCACGCGCCGGATGGCAGCGTCCGCCGCCCCGTTGAGGTCCCCTCGGCCTTTCCTCTGGCCTCAGCTCCGCACCCTCCGTGGAGTTCCCTCTAGCTCGCTCCCCTTCGCCAATTCCCCTTTTCCGGGGTCCTTCTCCCTCGGAGCACCTCTTATATTTCGCGATCCCTTTCTACTCCAGGGGTTGCTTCCATGGTATTTCCGTGACGCCCCGCCCCCACTCCAGGCCCTGCCCCTCTCTGTCCGGAGTTCCAGTCTCTGGGCCCGAGCGCCCTCTGGCGTCTGCGCATGCTCTCTGTTTTCGACTGCAAAGTCCTCCAAAGGGACCTTCTAGGCTGCGCGCCTGTCGCCCCCGCTCGGGTCCGCCCGCCCGCAGCGTCTCGTTGGTGCAGCCGGTGACCTCCGACCCCGCGCGGTGGGGCGGGGCGGCCGGGTAGCGGCTGCTGCAGCGGGACCCGGGAGCGGGACCCGGCGCCGCCCGGGCCGCGGGGCGATGTGAGTCGGGGGAGCGGCGGGGCGGGGACAAGGCGGCTCCAGCGAGGCCGCGCCACTGTCTCCGCTTCCACCTCGGTAGCCCAGAGCAGGCGGGTGGACGGCGGAGCCCAGGGGCTGGGGGCAGGGATCCAGGCTGGACACTCGGCTAGGACCTCCGCAGTCCTTTCGGGTGTCTAGGACCCCCCACACACACACCGCTCCCCACCCCATGCCCCAAAAGCTGTCGCCGTCAGCGTCCAGAAATTCCTTTGACCCTTTTCGTTCATTTTGCGCCATGCCGGAATCCAGAATTCTTTCCCAGGTTCTCCTAAGGCTTCGCATACATTTTCCGTCTCAAAACCCTATCTAGTTCTGTCCCCAATCCTCCCTATCCTATCCCAGACCCGAGCGCCCCCATCCCACCCTAGTAATCCTTCTGAATGAATTATCTGATAACAAGTCTAATTCCTCAAAGAAAAAGAGGGAGGTGGAAAGGGTGTAGCCCCTCCCCCATCTTGCATCTTTCAGGTCTTCCTTTGGACCTTTTCCCCACCTCCTGTTGCTAGTTTAAGCCTTAAAGGTTTACCAGGTATCTGACTTTAGTGTGCATACATCTTCCAGAGAATAAGTCAAGCCAAGAGTGTGGGATTCTTTTACCAGGAGTTTGCAAGGATGCAAAGTCCAGGGGACACTGGGAAGTATTATTTTCCTGGAGCAGAAAGGTGGGATTTCCAAGGTGTTCTCGGACTTCTTCAGAGTGCTGGTTTGTTGGTTCCTCTACCCGGTGTTCAGATACTTTGAAATTTGAGGTTATTGTTATAATTGGGCCTTTCTGACATTAGGGAACGTCTGCCCAGCTTGCCAATGTGACTTGTGTTAGAAGAAACTCAGCTTTATTGATGGTAGTCTTACATAACCTACCTTGAGAAATGACTTCATCTAGAGCCCCCATAGTTGGACAGATGTGTCCCCCAAAGACCAAGGACTTAGGGGTGGGAGTTGGTTCATAGTTACCAAACAGCCCAGAATACTGGTTTCCTGAATCCTAAGCTTGTTCCCTTGCCTATACATAATATATTGTTCTTTTGTAGAAGAAAACTTTCTAGAGTTAAAATTCTCTACAAGGGCCCGGCGTGGTGGCGCACGCCTTTGATCCTAGCACTTGGGAGGCAGAGGCAGGCGGATCTTTGTGAGTTCAAGGCCAGCCTGGTCTACATAGTGAGTTTCAGGACAGCCTGGAGCTCCACGGAGACCCTGTCTCGAAAAGACCAGAAAAAAAAAAATTCTCTACAAGGATGAAGTGGTGTTTTAGATGTTGCTTTAACAGGATTCAGAGGGGGATCTAAAGGTGACTTTGAACTAAAGGTGCTGGGCATCTCAGAGTTCAGAGTCATTGGTACTAGGGGAGTCTCTTTTCTTTGGATCTTAGAATTTGTGGTCCTTTTGCCCTTGTTTGATTTTGCTCTAGTAGGACCTGGAACAGATAAATCCAAGTGGGATAGACTGATAGCAAGTCAGTTTCATCAAAAGTCGGGGGTGAGAATAGGTTTCCATTAATCCATGGTCTCTGTCTCCTGTGCTAGGTGAGCCCCAGGTGTGACCCACAGAGATCCAGGTGACTCTTCTGCAGACTATTTACCATGACACCCCACCAAGGACGGGGGGAATAAAGTGGGAATCCTTCCCCATGCCCTTCCCATGGTCAGCTCCCCGATGGCCTGGGTGAGGTAAGAACTGTGTGTAGGTGTCAGTTTCCTGGAGTTTCTCAAGTTGGGAGGTATGTAGGGAAAGGTCAGTGGATTGTCAACAAATGTTCTAGAAGGATAACTTATCTATGGATTCCTTTTTTTTTTTTTAATATCTGGTTGGGAGCAAGGAGTATAGCTCAGTGGCAGAGAGCTTGTCTAATGAGCTTGGAGACCTACCTGGGTTGAATTTCATACACTAAAACCAAAACAGCAACAAAACTTATGGTTGGGATTGGTCCTTAAGTCTCTTGTTCCTTTAGGTCCTGCAGATAGATCATCTCCATCCTAGGGTACAGATTATTGTCTGTTGAGTGTTAGCCAGTTCCCTGTACCCTGGAGGGAAAAGCCAAGGCAAAGATAAGGTCTCTTATCTCCTTTTTGAAAAGAAACCCCTGCATTTTGTTACTTGTTTTTGTTTTGCCCTGCTGGGTATCAAATTCAGAGCCTGGTACAAAGTACACACCCTACCACTGACCCACATGCTCAACTCCAGCACGTGTTTTCTTTTTTTTTTTTTAATCTTTTAACATTTTATTATTTATTAATTTTCTCTGTATGAGTGTGTCGTCTGTGTGTGCGTTAATGCACCTGTGTCATGCACTGCCAGAAGAGGTCAGAAGAAGGCATCGGATCCACCAGAACTAGAGTTACAGGCTGTTTGTTATCTGCCATGTGGATGCTAGGAATTGAACCTGGGTCCTCTGCAAGAGCAGTCAGTGCTCTTAACCACTAAGCCATCTCTCTAGCCCCCTCCAGCATGTTTTCCAATGAAGAAAAACCCACCTAAGGTTGTAAGAACAGTGCTAGTTGAAATGTTCAATCTGCCTCTAATCCCAGCACTTGGGGAGGCAGAGGATCTCTAAATTCCAGGCCAGTTAGGGCTCCATAGTGAGACCCTGTTTCAAAGAGGGGAGAAAAAATCGCTGAATGTTAAATCTTTTTTTTTTTTTTTTGAGACATGGTCTCCCTTTTAGTCCCAGCTGTTCTGGAGCTCACTCTGTAGACCAGGCTGGTCTTGAACTCACAGAGATCTGCCTGCCTCTGCCTCCTGAGTGCTGGGATTAAAAGCATGGGCCACCACGCCTGGCCCTGAATGTTCAATCTTTTACATGTGCTTTATGGTCATGGTGTAACAGTTTACTTGAGTCTATCAGAAAGACAAGTTTCAAATGCCAGGCATGGTGGCACACGCCTTTAATCCCAGCATTTAAGAGGCAGAGCCAAACCCATCTCTGTGAGTTCAAGGCCAGCCTGGTCTACATAACTAGTTCCAGGCCAACTGAGGCCATAGGGAGACTCTGTCTCAAAAAGACCAAAAAGGGAAAAAAAAAAAAAAAAGCCAGGGGGAGACAAATTTCAAATAGATGTTGGGATGGGGGTAAAGGGGAAAGAGAGAATGTGGATGAAGTAGAATGTGTAAGATGAAAATTGAAAAGGAAAAAGGACAAGTCACTGGAACTCCCAAGTGACATTGTTTGCTGGACACAAATGAGGACCTTGTGGTGGGAACAGATCCTTAGATAGGTGTTGGGATTGGGATGAAGAAGGAAAGAGAGAATGTGGATGAAGTAGAATGTATAAGATGAAAATCGATGGGGCTGGAGAGATGGCTCAGTGGTTGAGAGCACTGACTGCTCTTGCAGAGGACCAGGGTTCGATTCCCAGCACCCACATGGTGGCCTTTGATCCTAGCACTTGGGAGGCAGAGACAGGTGGACCCTGTCTTAAAATAAATTAAAAAAATAAATAATTAAAAATCATAAAAGAAAAAGGACAAGTCACTGGGATTCCCAAGTGATACTGTTTGCTGGACACAAATGAGGACCTTGTGGTGGGAACAGCTCCTCAGGCAGCCATTGGTCCATGCTGTTTTCCAGCCTGGGTCTCCTTCCGTGTCACTCCATAATTCAAAATCCTGCACACATTCCCACCGGAATGTCACCTTTGAAAAACTGCTACCCCCCAACCCCAGTCAGCAGGAATCCTTAACCCATTCTAACTTGAATTAACGTTTATCTGAAGCATATTTGCCCAAGGATTGAGAAAGAATGTCCTGAGCAGGTGTCTGTGTCATGCAGTCTCTCAGACGGAGGACATGTTCACAGACTGATGTTCTGCCCAGGGTAGCACTTTTCGGAACTGCTGCTGGTGACCACCTTGTCCTTCATGTTTTCCTCTAGGGCAAGCTGGCTGCTCTGACACCATGGGGAGCTGCTGTAGCTGTCTGAACAAGGACAGCGTGCCAGACAACCACCCTACCAAGTTCCAGGTACCCAGAACCTCCCTCCTCCCTGCTTGAGTTCCCAGTGGCCTCTTGGGGCTTAGGGCTACCGTACCTCTGGGAAGGGAAAGGACAGGCTGTGGTTGTGAGCTTGCTAAGGGTCCTTGTGCTCATGGCCTCTGAGTAGCTGAGGAAATACAAACACCTCAAGCCCCTTTTTTTGCCTTTTAAAAAGAGATTTATGGGGGCTGGAGAGATGGCCTAGCGGTTAAGAGCACCGACCACTCTTACAGAGGACCCGGGTTCGATCCCCAGCACCCACATGGCGGCTGAGAACCGTCTGAAACTCCAATTCCAGGAGAACTCCAGTTCCAGGGGATTCTGAGACCCTCTTCTGACCTCCGCAGCATTGCATGACACGGGTGCACAAACTTGCATGCAGACAGTACATTCATACACATACAGAAATAAATAAAATTAATAAAAAAAAAAAATTAAAAAAAAAAAGAGATTTATGTTAATTTACATGTATATGTTTGTATGTGTATGCACATGTGAGTGGAGATGCCTGAGGAGTCCTGAAGAAGGCACGGGTCTCCTAGCACTGGAATTCAGGAGGCCGTGAGCCACCATGTGGATGCTGGGATTCTGTATATAACTGCTGAGCCATCTTTCCAGTACACCCCCTTTTTAAAGGGGTCTTTGTGTGTGTGTGTGTGTGTGTGTGTGTGTGTGTGTGTGTGTGGTATCTTTTTGAGCCAGGATCTCCCCGTAGCCCAGCTCATCTAGAACTCAGTATATAGACCAGGCTGGCTTTGAACTCACAGAGATCCACCTGCCTCTGCCTCCCGAGTGTCGGGATTAAAGGCATGCACCACCACACCTGGCTTAAAAGGGTCTTTTAAAGATATTTTATGGGCTGGAGAGATGGCTCAGCAGTTAAGAGCACCAACTGCTCTTGTAGAGGACCTGGGTTCGATTCCCAGCACCCATGTGGCGGCTAAGAACCGTCTTTAACTCCAGGGGAATCTGACACCCTCTTCTGACCTCTGCGGCATTGAAGAAAATAATAAAGAAAATTAAAAAAAAAAAAAGATTATTTTATATGTATGAGTATATTGCCTGCATGCATAGTGTGTAATGCCTGAGGAGAACAGAAGAGGGCATCAGATCCCCTGGAACTAGAGTTACAAATGGTTAGCAGCTTTGTGGGTGCTGGGAACCATATATATTTTTTTAATTTTATTTATTTATTTATTTATTTATTTATTTATTTATTTATTTATTTTTTGTCTTTTCGAGACAGGGTCTCCCTGTAGCCCCAGCTGTCCTGGAACTCTCTCTGTAGACCCGGCTGGCCTTGAACTCACAAAGATCCGCCTGCCTCTGCCTCCCTCGGATTAAAGGCATGCGCCACCACACCCGGCTAAATTTATTTATTTTTTATGTATATGAGTGTACTGTCTGCATGTAGGTTTGTGCACCCGTGTCGTGCAATGCTGCGGAGGTCAGAAGAGGGTGTTGGATTCCCTTGGAACTGGAGTTAAAGACAGTTCTCAGCTGCCATGTGGATGTTGGGGATCGAACCTGGGTCCTCTGCAAGAGCAGTCGGCGATCTTAACCTCTAGACCATCTCTCCAGCCCCTGGGAACCATATTTGAATCCTCTGTAAGAGCAGCCACTGCTTTTAATCTCTGAGCCATCTCTTCATCCCCAGGATCTTTTGTTTAAATGTGTGTTTTGCTTTCATGTAAGTGCACCATATGCATGGAGTGCCTGCAGAGGCCAGAAGAGGGCATATATCTGATCCCCTGGAAGTGGAGGTATGGACAGTTGTTAGCTGCCATGTGGTTGCTAGGAACTGAATCCAAGTTCTCTGTAAGAGCAACCCAGTTTTCTTTTTTTTTTTTATCTTTTTGGAAACAGGTTATCTCTGCAGCCCTAGCTGGTCTAGAACCTCTGAACTCACAGAGATCCAACCAGGCTGGCCTTGAACTCACGATATCTGCCTGCTTCTGCCCCCAAATGCTGGGATTAAGGTCTTTAACCAAAAAAATAAACTAAACATAAATAACAGGTTTTCGCCCCCATGCCCAGCTTCAGACTCTTAACTGCTGAGACATCTCTCCAGCTTTTTTTTTTTTTTACCTCTCTTGATACTACTAAGAATGACGAAATAGGATGGGTATTAAAAGTGGTGCTTTTAGGCTGGGCATAGTGGTGCATGCCTTTGATCCCAGCACTCAGGAGGCACAGGCAGGTGGATCTCTGTGAGTTCAAGGCCAGCCTGGTCTACAGAGCAAGCTCCAGGCCAGCTGGGACTAAAGGGAGACCCTCTCTCAAAACAATACCAAAAAAAACAAAAACGGAAAGTGGTGCTTTTAGAGTGTTCACTCCAGTCCATTATTTTTTGGAGAAAATAAGAAAACTGCAATGATGAATTAATAATTATAAAGTATTTTAGCTGGGCGTGGTGGTGCATGCTTTTAGGTACCTCTCTGTGAGTTCAGGGCCAGCCTGGTGTACATAGTGAGTTCCAGGCCAGCTGGGGCTACAGGGCAACCCTGTCTCAAAACACCAAAAAGAAAAATTGTTAAGTATTTTAAAGAACGCTTAGCACATAAGAGGCACTGTATTGGTGTTCTGTGGAGGTATGCCTCTCCTCTCATCCCATCTTTTTTTTTTTTTTTTTTTTTTTTTTTGTCTTTTCGAGACAAGGTCTCTCTGTAGCCCCAGCTGTCCCGGAACTTACTCTGTAGACCAGGCTGGCCTTGACAAACTCACAAAGATCCGCCTGCCTCTGCCTCCCAAGTGCTAGGATTAAAGGCTTGTGCCACCATGCCGGGCTCATCTTATATCCTGTAGGGGGAGCCTTCTCACACTGAGGTATGTGGAGGCCTGTGTTTCTCCTGCCCACCAGGAGAGGGAGGCCTTAGCAAAGTGCACAGTTAGGGAAAGAAGGCTGTATGTATTTGTTCTGCCTTGGGTCTGACATCCTGAGTCTTCAGATTGTGAATTTAAGTTGGACCTCTCTTGGCTGATATCTGGCCCTTGGATAGTAGGCCAGTGGCCTCTGACGTCATTTAACTATCATCTAACTACCTTGTCTTGGGGATTCACAAGCACCTCCTCCTTGTCTGTTGCAATAGCAGAGCTGAAGTCCATAGGAGAGGGATTTGCCCAAAGAACTGCCATGGGCGTGGCATTGCTCTGTGTCCCAGTAGGATCTTGTGGCATTCAGTAGCACATTGACTCGGAATCTTCTGGATCTAGACCTGCATGACACTCCCAGTGGCTCAGGGACCCTTGCAGACACTGCCTGGATTCTCCGTTGACCTCTCATCCCCTCTCCTACAGGTGACAAATGTGGATGATGAAGGGGTGGAGCTGGGCTCAGGGGTGATGGAGCTGACACAGAGTGAGCTGGTGCTGCACCTGCAGCGGCGGGAATCTGTCCGCTGGCCCTACCTCTGCCTGCGGCGCTATGGCTATGACTCCAACCTCTTCTCTTTTGAGAGTGGCCGCCGCTGTCAGACAGGCCAGGGTGAGTATCAGCCCTGCCCTCCGGAACAGTGCTGCCCTCCAGGACAGTGCTGCCTTCCAGGACAGTGGCCTGTACATGCAGACAGGTCCTAGAGGAGTTTGCTACGGAGTTGGAGAATGGGCCTTATCATCCTACCTGGTCCTCTGACTTGGAAGTGTTGCTTAGTGAAAAGGTTCTTGGCCAAGAGCACATGGCCTAATACTATAGAATCATGTGCCCTTTCTCTCCACAATCACTGCTGCTCTTCCTGGGCTCCTTTGTGGATTCTTGCCACACAGTCCGTGGAAAGAACCCGTGCTCCTGGGCCAGAGCCTGCCTAGCAAAATAAACAACCTTTCCCTCTGTTACCATGGTTTCAGGATCTCTGTTGCCCCTGCAGTAGGAAAACACTGTTTCTGAGCTGCCGGGTTATATACCCTGGACCCCATGCACAGTGGAAAAAGGGCAGGAGACTGGCTAGTGCTGGATGAATGGCTTGGGAATGGGATGTGGGCAGGCAGGAGACTGGTCAGTGCCAGCTGAACGGCTTGGGAATGAGATGTGGGCAGGCAGGAGACTGTCAGTGCCGGCTGAACGGCTTGGGAATGAGATGTGGGCAGGCAGGAGACTGGTCAGTGCTGGATGAACGGCTTGGGAATGAGATGTGGGCAGGCAGGAAGCTTGAGTCTCTCATTCATGTACAGATTACTCTTCAAGAGCCTGATCTTTGTCAAGCAGTGGAGTGTACCATAGTTAGTCATTCACTCATTCACTCACTTATTCATTCATTTTCCCTCTCTGCCTTTCTCTTTTCTTTCTTTTTTTTTTAGGTGATCTCATTAGATATGGCTTCAAACTCAGCACATAGTCCTGGCTGGTCTCAAACTCATGGTGATCCTTCTGCCTCAGCCTCCCAAGTGCTGGAATTACAAAAGTATATCACCACTTCCGGCTTTCCTGTCTTGTGTTGTTTTTTTTTTTGTTTTTTTTTGGTCTTTTCGAGACAGGGTCTCCCTGTTGCCCCAGCTGTCCTGGAACTCACTCTGTAGACCAGGCTGGCCTTGACTGGAACTCACTCTGTAGACCAGGCTGGCCTTGAACTCACAAAGATCCACCTGCCTCTGCCTCCCAAGTGCTAGGATTAAAGGCGTACGCCACCACGCCCGGCGAGGCTTTCCTGTCTTTTGTAGCCTATTACACATCCTGCCAGAATAACCCCCCTTTCTTCCCCTCTATCCTTCCCATCCAATTCCTGGAAACCCCAGTTTTCCTATGTCTAGTTGTATTTGTGGTAATATAGTAATATAACTTAGCAATATATTAATTATCCATATCCAGTTTAATTGTATCTCAGTTTAATTTGTCATTGTGTGTTGGGGGTTCAGGGGATCGAACCCAGGACCTCATGCAGTGCATGCTATGTGTTCGTTTGTTTGTTTGTTTGTTTGTTTATTTTGGTCTTTTTCAGACAGGGTCTCCCTTTAGTTCCAGCTGGCCTGGAATTCACTATGTAGACCAGGCTGGCCTTGAACTCACAGAGATCTGCTATCCTCTGCCTCCTGAGTGCCGGGATTAAAGGCGTGTGCCACTATGCCCAGCTCCATCCTTGATTTTTTTTCTTTTGAGGTAGAGTTCAAGCTGGCCTTGAACTTGGTGACTTAACTATGGGTGTGTGGTCTCACACCTGAGTAAATCCGTCTTAGCTGTGAATGCACGCACACTGACGCTCCACGTAGCTTCTCTGGAACCCCAGGTCCCACTGTTGCGGAATCCCAGGCCGGTGTCTCTGCATCCCTTAGTTCTCCAGTGCTCAGCTCAGTTCTGCCATTTTGGGGATAGTATTGGACTTCAGGGGCCGAGAGGCTGACTGTCCCCAGGACTGCAGGACTGCCTTACCACTTGTCCCTTCAACTCTGCCCATCTTTTCTTTTTGTGCCAGAGTTCAAGCTCTGCAAAGTCAGAGACCCATACACTGGAGGTGTCTACTTTCTGGCCAGGATCTGGGCTAAATATTCTATGAACAAGCTGTGAACAGGTCAGACCCACCTGTCCTTACAGTGCTACTGGGTAGAGTTGGCTGGACGCTGGATGAAACTTTTTTTTTTTTTCTGAAGAGGGGGTGGTAGGTAGAGGAAGATGGGGGGGCTTGTAAGTTGTCATCATTTCTTTAATACTACCCAAAGTTTCCTCTTACCCCTGAAGGCCCCATCCTGTGCAAATTATTGTGCCTTAGGGAATATGGCTAAGTACTAGGTCTCTGGATGATGGTAATGGGCAGTGTAGGGGACAGGTTCCTGGGAAGAATGCTCAGAAAAGGAGAGGCACTCCTGCCCTTTACTTGAATGCGAGTGGTGTTTTCGACGTTCCTGCACTTTATCTATCTGCTGAGCTCACTGGTTCTTGCCTGTCCAGCCGGGGTCAGAGGAGCCTCATTTCTCCCCCTCCTCTCCAGGGATCTTTGCATTCAAGTGTTCCCGGGCTGAGGAGATCTTCAACCTGCTTCAGGACTTGATGCAGTGCAACAGCATCAACGTGATGGAAGAACCGGTCATCATCACCCGCAATAGCCACCCCCAAGAGCTTGACCTCCCTCGAGGCCCTCCACAACCCACTGGTAAGGAGACCTCCATCTGGGGTACCCCAGGATGTGCACACATGAGCACAGGCTCAGTGAGCACAGATCTGGGAAACATAAGTCAAGCTAGCTGGTGGAGGACAGCCTAGCTGGGTAGAGCCAGTAGTCAGCATTCAGCCATCATTAGCACCACTCCTGAGGAGGGATCTGTCCTGAGCTGGGCCCATTGGGTGACTCAAGCCAGAGCTGCTGAGTCCTGGGCCTTGTATTGACTAATGGTTGGGGAGCAGACAGGAAGACGTTGGGTTGCCATGGAAACAGTAGTCTGGAGCTTTTGTCTTCCTTCTGTCTCCTGGGTCACATACACCTCTTCTGGCTGTTGGTCCAGGCATTGCTGGCCATGACTCTTTGGAGGTTCCCCCAGTTTCTGCTGGTTGAGTCACTGGCCAGACTGCACTGCTGCTCACTGCTCTGCCCTGCCTGGACTAGCCCGTGAGGGACAGACTGGATAGGAAGAGCGCCCGTGTTTGTGGAGCTTCCCTGGTGCTCACTGGCAGAGCTAAACTGAGGCCAGGGATGGTCCAGGGGTGACAGGTATGTCTCAGTGTTAGTTAAGGCTGTGATAGAGACAGAAGGCTGACTTCAGGCTGGCTTGGAGAGGCAAGGCAGGGTTTGGGTTATGAGATGAGGGGGAATGGAGGGCTGTAATTCATTACAGCTACCTGCAGTGGGGCTGAAAGTGTTTCCCCTGCCTTTGGTGGAATCCCAGGGCACCATACACCGTGCATGAGATTGCAAGTGATTTTCGGGTGGTTCCAGTACCCCTCACCTGGGCTGCCTCCCCTGGACCCGGCTCTAGGCTACACCATCTCTAGCTTCTCCAATGGCTTCCCTGGCTGCCCTGGAGAGGGCCTACGATTCTCTGCTCCTCGGCGATCCTCAACAAGCAGCCTGCGACACCCTTCCCTTGGAGAAGAGTCCACCCATGCCCTCATTGCCCCTGATGAGCAGGTGTGTATGTGGCTGGCGAGCCTTTGCCCAGTCACCATAGGTGGGGGCAGAAGATAGAAAGGCTGTGGGAAGGGGAGGAAACTCATTCGGGTTATTTTCTACTCCCAGAGAGGAGACAGCATGCCTGAGAGGTTTGGAGAAGCAGAAGAAAGCCCCACTCTCCCTGGTCCGGTCTCTCTGCCCTCCTCTTCTTCCCAGCCCTTGAACCCACTTGTCTCACTTGGCGTTTTCTCCCCTGCAGTCCCACACCTATGTTAACACACCAACGGGGGAGGAGGACCCCCACAGGAGTCGCCACTGCCTGCAGCCACTGCCTGAGGCCCAGACACCCTTCCTGACACAGCCCCAGGGCCCCGACCAGCTGGACCCACAGGTGTTCTTGCAGCCAGGTCAGGTGAAGTTCGTGTTGGGCCCCACTCCTGCTTGGCGACAGGTGATGAAGTGCCAGAGCCTCTGCCCTAGGCTGCACGACAATGACAACAACAACGAGGGCCCCGCAGAGTGCCCAGCCCAGCCCAAGTGCACCTACGAGAATGTCGGCAGCTGCGAGAATGTCAGCGGGCCGCGGAGAGGGGCTGGCTGGAGACTGAGCCCAGAGGAGCCAGGCTGGAGCAGCCTGGCGCAGCGCAGGGCTGCCCTGCTGCACTATGAGAACCTGCCCCCTCTTCCCCCTGTGTGGGAGAGCCAAGCTCAGCAGCTGGGCGGGGAGGCCGGGGACGATGGAGACTCCAGGGATGGCCTCACACCCTCCTCCAATGGCTTCCCCGATGGTGAGGAAGATGAGACCCCCTTACAGAAACCCACCAGCACCCGTGCCACCAACCGTAGCCACAGCAGTTTCCCTGTCCCACTGACCCGCCGCCGAGGCTCTCCAAGAGTCTTCAACTTTGATTTCCGCCGGCCGGGCCCTGAGCCCCCAAGGCAGCTCAACTATATCCAGGTGGAGCTGAAGGGCTGGGGTACCGACCACCCCAAGGGGCCCCAGAACCCCACGGTGTCTGGAGCCCCTGGACCCAGCCCTCACCCTTCCCGAAGCTCAGACTCCTATGCTGTGATTGACCTCAAGAAGACCGTGGCCATGTCCAACCTGCAGAGGGCCCTGCCCCGAGAAGATGGCACTGTCAGGAAGACCCGGCACAACAGCACCGACCTGCCTCTGTAGACCTGGTCCTCCAGCCTCTGCCAGCCCAGGACTCAGGGCTGCTTTGCCGAAGGCACTGAAGTGAACTAGATGCTTCCCTTCAGTGCTGGAGTCCCCAAAGATGTCAGCCACTGAGTGTCCAGGACGCCAAGCTGGGGAGAGGAGAGGGCGAGTGCCAAGGAAGGAGCCAGGGGTAAACTGTGAAAGGTTCCCACCATTGCGTTCCGCACTCTCCCCTTCTGTCCATCTGTCTTGTCTGTCAGCTGTCCATGTGGTTTTTTTTCATTTGTTTGTTTGTTTTGGTTAGAATTTGGAAGCATTTTGTACCCGTTTATTTTATTTATCAGTTTATTTTTCTATTTATTGTTTTAAATGTAATTTAACATATTTATTATTAATATAATTATTTTTAAATTCTGATTCAGTGGATGGTATCTTCCTGTGCAGTATTTCCTGGTAGAGGTCTGGAGTAGGCAGAGAACAGGCTCTGGGGAAATCTGGGTGTTGTGGCTCTTTTTTTTTTCCTCTGAGAAGCTGTACATAAAGTCTCCAGAGATGGATGATCTATTGAAGAAAAGGGACAGGCCTGCTGCGGTCCCAGATGCAGAGAGGACAGGGGAGGAAAAGTGCCCTAGGAATGGATAGGGGATGGGGGACATGTCACAGGATTCTCTGAAGCCCTTCAAGCAAGTCCTAGGGGCCACTGCTTCCTCTTCCTGTGCTAAGTAGCTGGTTCTCCTCAGCTACCATAACGTAGCTGGGTCCAGGCCAGAATCATTCCTTAGGATTTTGCTAGATATCCCAGGAATAGCAGAAAGAAATCCATACAATGTGTACCTAGGTTTCTGGCTTGCAATGTAGGACTTTCTCAGAGAACCACGCCAAGATGGGCCACCCAGGGGCCAAGAGTCACCCCAGCCCCACCCGGTGGACCTTGTGTCATTCACCCTGTTTCTCTTCTCTGTGCTGTTTCTGACTCTTGTCATGTGACACGACACATTTCTAGCTGAGCCTCTGTGCAGGTAATCTAAAAGGACCCTGCGATAAGCCACTGAGCCCAAGCAGGAATGAGAGCTGCTTGGCCCAAGACTTGGGGACAGGCCATCTGTTGGGGCACTTTCTGCATCCTAGGTCTGTGGACTGAGCGCACTAGTTCTTGACAGTGGCCCAGAGCAGGGCTCTCCTGTGTCCCTCCAACACTGGCCACATTTCCTGGAGCTCCTCCTTGTGAGGATTAGACAGTACATCCTGGACTTTGGGTGGCACCTACATTTACTTCCTGAAATGGGTAAAGAGATTTGGCCCCAGCAGAATTGAGAGCAGCCCCCCAGTGGGGCCCAGCAGGGGCTAAGGGACAGCTGCCTCACCCAGGAGCTGGCAGCTGACCCTTCTCCCCTTCCCTTTTGTCCTTTTGATCTCTGAACTGGAGGGATCACCCATTGTAGGACAGATTCACTGTGCTTTTTCTGCACTGCAACTGGGTGGTGCCGGGCTCTGCAGCCTCCCCAGGCAGTGCTTACTCCGTGTCCTGGAGCACTACTGTCCCCATTCCTGTGGTCACCACAAGGGTTTTGTCCATACACAGGAGGGTCTAGCAGTGGGGGCAAGAATGGCTGTGTCAGGGTGGGGGACCCTGACCACACTTGAAAGTCAGGGGTCCATCCATAATGACTAGCTGGCTGGCCTTTGTGCCCTGCCCCACCCCCAACCCCCAGTGGTATGCTGAGGATGGAACCCAGGGCCTCATGCATGCTAAGCAAACTCTCCCCTGCTGAGTTCACCTCCAATCCCCTGGGCTCCTCTATACTAATACTCTATACTAACAGACACTTGCTGTGGGTTAGCCAGAGGTTAGCTTCAGTCCAGAGACCATGTTCTGTCCCTGACCCAGCCACTATCTCTGCAGTGTTAAGCATTCATTTGCCCCAAGTGAGCCTTGTTCTTTGCCATGGGGCTAATGTGACAGGAAGCTGGCAAGATGATAAATGGGACTCCACTGTGAAATTAGATTTGGGGTGTGGTTTGCCCACACTTTTAGTCCCAGCACTTCAGAGGCAGAGGCAGAGGCAGGTGGATCTTTGTGAAATCAAGGCTAGCCTGGTCTACATAGCAAGTTCCAGGCCAGCCGGGGCTATATAATGAGACCCTGTCTCAAAAGAATCTAACAGTTCCCGAGGAAACAGCAAACTGTAGTCCCCACTCTTGAAGCCCCCCCATGTCGGGCTTGGTGCATTCCTTCCCAGATACTTATTTATCTTCATACTTTGGTGGTAGAGGGTGCTCTGAAACCCAGGGTCCCCTACAGCAAGTCACCGTTGCTTCAGAGAGGGAGTCTAAGACACACGCCCCAGAAATTGGCTCCAGCCCAAGAGAGCCCGCAGCCTTCCCCATTGCACTGCCTCTGACCCTCTGGGTCTACTGCAGGACTTTTCCTCTCACAGGGAAAGGGTGGGGTATGAGTTGACAGTTTTCCTGGTGAGAAGGGACAGATGGGCACAGTGCCCAGAGGGCAACAGCTGCCCATGTGTTGGGGCCTGCTGAACCCGGGGCTGGTGCTCAGATGGAATCAGCCATGTTCAAAAGATCACCAGCCAGCATCAGCCACTGAGCACTGGTGCTGCGGCCCCCTGGGCTGCCCTCAGGAAAGGACAGGATCCAGCATCCTGTCTGGGAGTGACATTTCAGGTCAGACAGGAGAGAGGCCCTCCCCACCCCACCCCTGTGTAATAACATCACTTCACTCTGGTATACACACAAGCGGCTTTCCACAAAGGAAGAGACCATTTATCTCTGTCAAGCCTCACTGGGGGGTTTGTTATCACCCCAGCCAGAAGAGGAAGCAGGCCAGGAGGTGAAGAGACCTGCTTCAGGCTATGAGTTAATTAGTGACTTACAGTGGGGCTGGATGCCAGTCCTGTGTCCCCCACCCCCACATCCCACCCCACCACTCCACCCCTGCTCTAGGCCTGGCCTGAAGGGACTGGTGTCCCGACCCGTCCTGTGTCTATCCCCCCCCCCCCCACACACACACTTTCAAGTCCTTTTACATTCCAGGCTAGGGCCTTGCCTGCTCAGAAACAGCTCCTGTTGTGTCCATGGGAAGGGCCAGGGCAGGTGTGGGGGGGGCTTGGCCTTACCTGCCTCCTTTCTCTTTGTCGGGGGAGGATCTCCCAGGTCAGCAGTGCTGAGTGTTCTGACAAGGACCTCAAAGCAGAATCCTACTGGGGTGAAAGGCTCGTATTAGAGGCCTCTGGTCCTCCAGAAAAGCCTGGAGGCCCGGATGACAGGTGGGGGTGAACAGCTGCCATGTGGGTGCTGGGGATCGAACCCAGGTCCTCTGCAAGAGCAGTCGGTGCTCTTAACCACTAGGTTATCTCTCCAGCCCCGGAAGGATTTACTTTTGACTCACAATTTGAGGTACAGTCCTTCATGGAAAGAAGGCACAGCCTCAGGAGCCTGAGGCAGCTGGCCACGTTGACACCACAGGCAGGAAGCAGAGAGAATTCAATGCTGGTGTTCAGCTGGCCTCCCCTACCATGGAATAAGGCCGCTCAATTGCTGGCCAGTCTTCCCATCTCAGTTAAGCCAATCTAGAAACACCCTCATAGTCAGGCACAGAGGTACGTCTCCTAGATGATTCTAGATCATATCAGGCCGACAGTCAAGATTAATCATCACATTGGGACAGAGTCCTAGCACTTTTGGACCGCCCAGGGGTCTCTTCACTAGTTCCTGAAGATGTTTATGTAGTCTGCTTATACTCTCTCAGAGACAGTGTCACCACTTCAGAGAACTTCCTTTCTTCCCAGCCACCTTCTCCACAAGGTACTAATTCTGCACACAGCCCCTCACATGACTAAGGCTGGTCTCTCCTCCCAGGGTGCCGAGCCTAGAGACTTGGTGGTACCACGTATTAGTTTCTTCATCTGTCACGGTAGGGATAAGAATAGTCGCTCCCAGAGAATGTCCACCCAACATGAGCCAGACACCCGGTGCAGTTAGTACTGAGCAGATGGTAAAAGACCCAGGCTGTTTTCATCTGCACCCGGTTCTCCCCAGCATCTCCAGTGTTTACTCTGAGTTCTTTTTTTCTTTTTTCATTCTTTTTTTTTAGCTTTTTTTTTTTGGCTTTTTTTCGAGACAGGGTCTCCCTGTAGCCCCAGCAGGCCTGGAACTCACTCTGTAGACCAGGCTGGCCTTGAACTCACAAAGATCCACCTGCCTCTGCCTCCCAAGTGCTAGGATTAAAGGTGTGTGCCACCATGCCCGGCACCTCTCTAAATTCTTGTTTAACCCAGGGTTAAAGGTATTCCCCACGCCTGACCTGCACCTGCCTTCAGCTGGATGTCTCCCTGTTCTAAATGTACTTCTCTTAATGCACCCCGAGTTAGCATTCAACTCATTGATGTTCCTTAAGATCTCAAACTTGACCTGAAGTCACCAAGTCTTTTCTGATAGGAACATCTGGTGCATTCCTTGTCCTCATGGTAGTTCTTGGCTTGGCAAATCAAACTGAATGGTCTGTTCAGCCATGGGTTGTTCTCTTTGGGCCTCTCTCAGGCCTTCTAGAGCAGTTAGTTCTTGGCTGTGGACATGGAGTGGTGGGGGACTAGGGACAGGGGCTAGGTTGTCAGGGAGAAGGTTTGGGAAGAGGGTTCTCATTGGGGCTGAGTCCTGAAGGTTTGGCTGCAGCATGCATGCCTTCAGTCTAGTGCTTCTGGAAGCTTCACTCTGGGCTGGAGGCAGGAAGGAAGCTACACTGGTCAGCAGCAGGGTGTGTTCTGGCCTCTTATCTTGCTCCCTAGGTAAACCTCTCTCTGGGCATCTCTGGGTCCTGCTTCTCCAGGATGGACATTGCTGGCAGAGGTACCCATGGAGAGGGGCCAGGAGGTCAGGGGATCAAGGGCATCACACCTGTGCCACATATGGGGTGTCATGATGCTGTCCCTAAGGGTTTATTACTCTGACCTCTGTTATTCAGTGCTGTAGGGTATGGTGCTCAGCTCACTGGACTGTAACCTAGGTGGCTGTCTCTTCAGCTGTCTCCTCAGCTCTGGCTTCTGGGGTACCCTCCCTGTTACCCCCTACCGCCTGCTTCCCCTCAGCCTATTCCAGTTTCCCTTGGGGTGTGAGAGACCCCTGCAAGACTGAGGCATAGATAGCTGGAGACTGGGAACTTGACTCCCTGGGAGAAGGAATGTAAGAGATGAAATCGCTCATCTCTGGACTGCGTACACCAGGCAGGAGCTGGAAGGAGGTGGCAGAGGCTATGCCAGAGGGCATCAGGCTGGAGTAGGGGTAGGGAAGAGGTACCAGGTGTTCCTGGAGGCCCCTAGTCTTTCTTTGCCTAGGAACTTATCAACAAACTGATATATAGGGAGGAGGGGCACCCAGTGTACACAGCTACAAACAGCTTTGATTTCCCAAGTAAACACTGGACATAATGCATCCAGGATATAAAAATCTGGCTTATGGCCTGGCCAGGCATGGTGGCGCAAGCCTTTAATCCTAGCACTTGGGAGTCAGAGGCAGGCGGATCTTTGTGAGTTCAAGGCCAGCCTGGTCTACATAGTGAGTTCCAGGACAGCTGGAGCTACAGGGAGACCCTGTCTCAAAAAGACCAAAAAAAAAAAAAAATCTTGCTTGTGTGAGCTGAGCCCTAACAAAGCCCCAAAGCTTTCATTTCCAGTTGCAGAAATGAAGCTTAAAGAAGCTAGGATCATGGGACATGTGCTTATACTTCTGATAGCTGTGTGACCTTAGGCAGATCTCTCAACCACTCTGAAGCCATTTCTTCATCTATAATGGGGGAATTAATGATACACAGAATGTTGCTATGACTGAAATAAGACAAAGCACATGAGAGGTGTGGAGATGCCTCAGTGGGTAATACTGCTTGCTACATAAGCATGAGGACTGAGTTCAGATCCTCAGCACTCATGTACAAAGCTAGGTACAGTGCCGTGTGCCTGTAATCCTAGTGCTGGGGTGGCAGAGACAGAAGCGTCTCTGGGAGTCGCTGGGCAGGTGGGCTCGCTGAATAGGCGAGTTCCAGGTTCAGTGAGAAAAACATAAAGTGGAGAAGCCATTAAAGAAAACACCAGACCTAGACCTCTGGCCTCCACGCACATACAAGTATACACAAAAAAGAAAAATCACATCAGATTCTCAGGGGTTATTTGACAGCTGGCGCTTAGCCTATGGTCATCACAGCAACAGTTAGCTGATATCGGGAAGTTTTCTGAAGGAGTGGACCAGGAAGATGAGAAAGGGGAAGGAAAGGAAGGAGGGAGCCTAGTAATTGGCCCACTGAGAAGTAAGAGCCTGGGCTGTTGGGACCGAAGGAGCAGGTTGGAGAGGTTGGGAGGTGTAGTTTAGGGTGGGCAGGGGAAGGTATGTGACTTCCTTTTGTGGTCTGTGGAACAGCAAGCTGTATACCTGTGAAGGGCCTGCAGGGGCCAGGCTGTGGCTGGTGAGGAGACTTGGGGTTGAGGCAAGTATGAGTGTCCATCCACTTATCCAACAAAGTGTTTATTGACTGCCTACCTGCTAATGTCTGGCACTGTGCTGGGGACCCAGCTATGAGAAGGACAGATGAGATCCTGCACTCACAACCTTGTCTTCCATCGAGCATGTTCAAGGACTTGGGAGATGAGATTGAAGCAGAGATGTTAAAGACAAGGCAAAGATTGAGGGATAGCTTGAGAGAAGGAAGTTCTAAGTAGATGCAACGGCAGGTGCAATGGCCTTGGGGTAGGGATGGGAACAAGACTTCATGAATTCATGAAAAAGCAAAAGAAGGGTCAGAAAAGGCTAGGGTAGCTGTTGCTGGGTGAGGTGGGCAGAGGCTGTGGGTGGACGGGAGATGGTCTAGGATGCAAGCAGGCAGACCTCATCGAAAAGCAAGAAGATGCAGATTCTTTGTAGTGTAGGGTGTAACAGGATAGCTCTAGCCCTGGGTTGAGGACAGAGGCTGAGACGGGAGTCATAAGAGGTCAGAAGCTGGGGGTCATTATGAACTAAACATTTATGCCCCCAGATTTCATATGTTCACCCTAACCTCAATGTTAATCATCCTAGGAGGCAGAGCTGTTGGGAGAAGATCAGTCACATGGTGGGACTTCGAGTGCGGTTTGCCCTGCTAAGAGCCTCTCCCTGCTGTCTACCATGTGAAGCCACAAGGAAAGATCCATCCCGTAGAAACAGGATGTTTACTGTGAACCCCCCAAGATTTGAGATGTGTTCTGGTGGCAGACCCAACTCAGTAACCTGGAGCTGAACACCCCCCACAATCTCCTTCCGAGGGGCTGACCCTGGCTTTATGAGGGCTTCCTCTTACTAGCCTGCACATGCAAGCTGACCTCTGTTCTCTGTAGGAGGAGCTGGGTGGTGAGTCCCAGTGCACCTTGGGTTTTGAAAGCTGAGGCAAAAGACTGTGATACAGTCGTGTCCACAGCAGGCATTGGAACCTCAGCCCTGGTAGTGGTGACACCATCCTGCATGTGGATCTAGATGGAACCCTCAGAGATCCCCCTGAACCATTAAAATTGCAGCTTCAGCTTCCCAGACTGAAAGGTTGAATAGGCTTTTGACGGGAAGCCATTCCGGCAGTCCCCTCGGGATCTGCTAAAAGGGCAGGTTGCTGGGGACTTCAAACAGCATCTTCGAGGATCCCCCGAGGCCTCTGGATCCTTCCTGTTCTCTGTCACCCTGGGACACATGAAGACCCTCTGAGCCTTAGTTTCCCACCCTGTACAATGGTCACACAGAGCTAGAGCCTCCAGATACCAGTTGTGGCTACCTATTCTTGTCAAGGGCGTCTTGGGAAGTTGCCTATCCCATCCTTCCTGCCCTTCCTCTAGGAATCCCTTTGTGTCCTAGGTGTCTCCAACAAATATCCCTGAGCTCAGGAAAAGCCTGGCCTATCTCTTCAAAAACCAAATGGGCTTGGCAGGATCTGATCAGCCGTCCTCAGCTCCATGGCCGGAACTGTAACCGCACCCAAATGAGGCTTCACTCAGGGGAAGGTGGAGACTAGGCCCAGAACCTCCGCAGTGTTTGCCTTGGGGCTTTGGGGTCAGGTCCGGATCCCGTTCCTTATCCAGAGCCTGCTGATTACATTCTTTGGACTTTGTTGTATCCAGCTTGACACAGGACTCTCCCCTCCCTGCCCTACAAACTCCAAACTCTGCATTCCTGTCACCTAAGGACACCAGGGCTGGGCCAGATCTGCTTGGTTCAACAATCCCTCCCCACCAAATTCTTCCCTCAGGAATTCCCTCTCTTCTCTCACTGCCTCTTGTTACAAGGGCTCCTGGGAAGACAGAGAATGGGAACATGGGAGTCCATGTTGCCTTGAGCAGACCTAGGCCCTTGATGGGGAGTCTAGTTAAGACTGGGAGAGGGGCCCGGGCGTTGTGGCGCACGCCTTTAATCCTAGCACTCCGGAGGCAGAGGCAGGCGGATCTTTGTGAGTTCAAGGCCAGCCTTGTCTACAGAGTGAGTTCCAGGACAGCTGGGGCTACATGGGAGCCACCCTCTCACGCCAAGGCTGTATTTGGCGGGGGGGGGGGGTAGTGAAGGCATAGGAGGGATGGAGGGCCCTCCCCACCCCACCCCACCCCACCCCACTCAGGATACCAATACATGAAAGCTCAGATGCAAGCTCACATCCAGTCATGTAGGCTGCAATCCTGCCTCGGCCCTGCACTCCTCTCCATCAAAGGCTTCTCCTGCAACAGTTGGACCCTCATCTTTGTGTCCAAATGGTCCTACTTCTTGGGCTCCAATGGGGTGTCTTCACTGGGTGCTAGTCTGGGAAAGGATATAGTTGTATTGGCGGCAGGAAGACCTGTCTGCATAGACATACCTTTCTCAAAGCAGGGGGCAAAAACCTCCCAGGGGTTTATTTGCTTTCCTGCTTCCTTGCTTGCTTGCTTGAGAAAGGATCTGTCTACCTGTAGACCCAGAACGTGCAGTGTAAACTAAGCTAGCCTTGATCTCACAGAGATCCACCTGCCTCTGCTGGGATTAAAGGCGTGTGCCACCACGCCGAAGACAGTTCTTAGCCACCATTTGGTAGACCAGGCTGGCTTTGAACTCACAAAGATCCGCCTGCCTCTGCCTCCCAAGTGCTAGGATTAAAGGCGTGTGCCACCACGCTGAAGACAGTTCTTAGCCACCATTTGGTAGACCAGGCTGGCTTTGAACTCACAAAGATCCGCCTGCCTCTGCCTCCCAAGTGCTGGGATTAAAGGCGTGCGCCACCACGCCCAGCTTTTTTTTTCCTTTTCTTTTTTTAAAGGAAGAGGGGGATAGATGGAGAGATGACTCAGCCCTGACATGCCTGGCATCGAAATTTTTTTTTAAGGAAAGAGGGAGAGGGGAAGAGAGGAAGAGAGAGGGGGAGAGGGAGAGAAAGAGAGAGAAAGAGAGAGAAAGAGAGAGAGAGAGAGAGAAGAAAGGTTTGTTAGCAGGCTCAGTTCATGCCCCACCAATGGAGGGAAACCCGTCTTTTTGAAAGGCTCTGTGCATAGGCATCAGGGCATGATGGGAACTGGGGAGAGGAACAGGGCATGATGGGAACTGGGGAGAGGAACAGGGCATGATGGGAACTGGGGAGAGGAACAGGGCATGATGGGAACTGGGGAGAGGAACAGGGCATGATGGGAACTGGGGAGAGGAACAGGGCATGATGGGAACTGGGGAGAGGAACAGGGCATGATGGGAACTGGGGAGAGGAACAGGGCATGATGGGAACTGGGGAGAGGAACAGGGTGTCCTCTCTAATTGGATGGAGGAATTGGGGAAATGGGTTCAGGTGGGTAGGAGGCTCTGAAATTAGACCTACCTCCTGTCCATCCTCACACTGGCTTCAGAACACCCTGAACACAGTGTGGTCCACACTGAACCCCACCCAGGTCCCAGAGCTCAGACTGAGGACCACGCGTTCTTTTAACTTGCAGCCTTTCCCAACAGCCCTCCTGCTGTCATTCCCTTCCCCCCGTCCCACCTTCCCCCCGTCCCACCTTCCCCTTCCTGTCTGGGTCTTTTCCCAGCTCTGCAGACCTGTTCCTGTTTTCTCTTATTTCCTCAATAAAGGCCACCCTGCCTGACCCCCTGCTTCCGGGGTCCATGCCCTGCCTGGGACAGCCTCTCTCTCCACTTTGGGGCAGACCTGATGAAGAGTGGAAACTGATCATCAGCCCTATCACCCTTGTTTCTTTGGAAGTCTGCTCTGGGGCAGGGGTGTCCAAGAAGAACTGGGATTGTCCCCCACCTACTGTCACTGGGGAGCCCAGGGGCATGGACCTTAAACACCTAGAGGCTCCTTCCAAATTCTGGCTTCTGCAAGTCCACACATGGCTTCCCACTCAGATGCTGCAAGCAGATGCGCTGACCTCCAATGCTGTGCCCTGGCTCCTCTCTCTCAAAGGCTCCCCTTGCAATAGCCTTCTCTAGAACTTTCTGTCCAAGATGGTTTTAGTGCTGCACTCCATCACAGTGTCTTCGATGGGGAGCAGTGGTTGGCTAATCTGGGCTGAGGATATGTTTGCTCCAATGGTAGAGGAGGGAGAAGGTAAGAGGTTGAGGGGTTGAATGGGAAGAATTTGAGGACAAGATGGATTTCTTTTTTATTGTTGTTTAGAAGATAGGGTCTCATATAGCCTTGAACTCATGATGAAGCCAAGGATAGCCCTGAGCTTCTTGAGCTTCCTGCCTCTCCATCCTGAGTGCAAGGATTACAGGTGTCTGCCAGTACATCTGTCTGAGAAGATGGCTGGACTGGGCACCTTCCTCCCAGGAGCCCCGAGGAAGTAGATTCTGACACTTGCCTCTTTGCCCCTCAATATCAATGGCATGGGCTTCCCACTGCTGGGCCCTGAGGGCCTCATTTTCCCTCCCAAACCTACAGACCTGAGCTTGATACTCAAAAGAGAGGAGAGAACTGAAGTTGTCCTCTGACCTCCACATGCATGCTGTGGCATGTACACATGCCCCCTACCACAAATAAATAAGTAGACGGACTTGAAAAATTCAGGAAGAAAACGAGGCTGGAGACACGGTTCAGTGGTCAGGAGCACGGAGTGCTCTTTCAGAGGACCCAGGATTGATTCCCAGCACCCACATGGCAGCCAGTAACCATCCATAACTCCAGTTCCAGGGCATCCCACATCTTCTGCTTTGCACAGCACCAGCGCACTTACATGTAGGCAATACACTCATACATATAAAATAAAAATATTTTAAAAAGAAAAAGAAAACTACATGGCCTCTAGCCTCTAGGACAAAACAGGAGGTTGAATGAGGGGTGATGTGATGAACATGCAGGTCCTCAGGGGCTCCAACTCTCAGTTATTCAAATGCTACCTACCTGATTGTCATCTGTGTTGCCATCAATTTGACTGCCCAGATCTGAGGGGTGGAAGGAGAGGGTGTGCTAGTTTCCCTCCCAGCTTCCTGAATCACACAAAACTCCACATCTTTAGAGGGCCAGTATTGAGGCCTGCATCAGCAGTGTGGATAGAACCATGAGCATGGAATCTTCCATGTGGACACAATGAGCTATGCCACCTATCTGCGACATCCCTCCCCTCCATAAATGCCTGGGCCAGAGAATAGGCTGGGTGTTTCTGGAAACTGCCCCTCCTCCTAGGCCTGCCAGGAGAGGAGGCAGATGGAGAAGTCGAATACTTGCAGGCCGTGGAGTCCCAGTACTGTAGCCCTCACGATGCAGCCTAGGAACAAGCTTTTAGGAAGAACATTTGGGCATGTTCTTCGGTGAAGAGCCCCTCTCTGGTCTTGTATCTGTTATCTGTTTATGTTAAAATGTGTCATGGTAGGCATAGTGGCCCATGCCTTTAATCCCAGCACTCCGGAGGCAGAGGCAGGTAGATCTTTGTGAGTTCAAGGCCATCCTGGCCTACAGACTGAGTTCCAGGACAGCTGGGGCTACAGGGAGACCCTGTCTCAAAAAGACCAAAAAAAAAGAGGGGCTGGAGAGATGGCCTAGCGGTTAAGAAAGCCAACCGCTCTTACAGAGGACCTGGGTTCGATCCCCAGCACCCACATGGTGGCTGAGAACCGTCTGAAGCTCCAATTCAAGGAGAACTCCAGTTCCAAGGGAGTCCGACACCCTCTTCTGACCTCCGCGGCATTGCACGACACGGGTGCACAAACCTGCATGCAGACAGTACATTGATACACATACAGAAATAAACAAAATTAAAAAAAATTTTTTAAAAAGACCAAAAAAAAAGTTTGTCATAATAAATGTGTGATGTTCATTGGACACTTGCTTCCCTCAAGGACTTAACTTCCCAGGACTCTTGTCCAGTCTCAGAATGTTTCCTGGGGAAGCAGCCAAGATCACAAAGGTTCCTATCTGCTGGCCACAGTTGATAGGTTCAGGAGTAGGCACCTGAACCAAGAGAATTTTCCTAGGACTTGTGATCTCAGTCTTTCTCTGGGAATGAAACTCTCAGATGCTGTTGGTTAGTTACACAGAGAAAGCCATTTGAATCCCGGCAGGGTGGGACATGCCTGCAATTTCAGGGTTTAGGAGGCAAAAGCAGGAGGATCATGAGTGCAAGGCTAGCCTGGGCTACCTAGCAAAATCTTGTCAGAGCCAGAGACAGAAGGAGAGTGGAGAATGTTTTCTTTGGGAACAGGAAGTGCAAAGCAGCATGGGAAATAGAGAAAGCAGCCTCGAAGTGTTGGATCCCTGATTCCACTTGATCTGGAGTCCTAGCTTGTCTTCCCCTTCCTGCAGCTGGCTGGTTCTGTGTCCTGCTCCTCCATCTGCCCTCACTACCAGGCAAACAAGCAATCTTCCACAAGCAAGCAGAGGTTAATTAGTAGACTGGAGGAATAAGCCAGTCTGTCTATGTATCTGTCCACTGATGCACACGGGCTTTCTTTCCAGATGTTTGAGATAGGAACAGATAAAATGGACTTCTCCATAGAAGGGTAAGGTGAATTGTCTGTGGTGTGATGGTCATGTGATTAAACAGTTACAAAGCATCCTGCCTGGCCCACTCAGTGATGGAATGTTTGAGCAAGGCAGGAAGAGCCCATTTTCAACCCTCAGCTCCAACTTTTGCTTATAGTGGAATCCTACTTAGTAAATACAGAAGGCATAATGGTCATTGTGGGAATAGGAAATCACCCCCACACAGACACCATGGTGAGGGCTGCTAATGCTGAGAATCATTCATGGATGTTAACATAATGGGCAGAAAGCTGAGTATCATGACACATGCCTGTGATCCTAGCACTTGGGAGGCAGAGGCAGGTGGTAAGATTGAAACCTGGTCTACATAGTAAGTTCCAGGCCAGCTAGGGCTATGGGAGACCCTGACGAAACGAACAAACAAACCAATAACAACAAAAGACCCCAGCAAAATCCTTGGGCTTGTGAGGTGGCTCAGGGGATAAAGGCTCTTGACACCAAATCTGAAGACCAGTGTTTGATTCCCCAGGACCTATGTGGTGGGAGAACCCATTCCTTCAAGTTGTCATCTTTTTTTTTTTTTTTAAATTTCTGTATGTGTATGAATGTACTGTCTGCATGTAGGTTTGTGCACCCCTGTTGTGCAATGCCGCGGAGGTCAGAAGAGGGTGTCGGATTCCCCTGGAACTGGAGTTCTCCTTGAATTGGAGTTTCAGACGGTTTTTGGCCGCCATGTTGGTGCTGGGGATCGAACCCGGGTCCTCTGCAAGAGCGGTCAGCGCTCTTAACCGCTAGGCCATCTCTCCAGCCCCCAAGTTGTCATCTTACTTCCACATGTATGCCATAACAAACATGCCCACACACATACACACATACACACGCAAGTTAATTAATGTAGGTTTAAAAATTAAAATTAAAAATTAAAAACAAAACAAAATCAAAACCACAACCAGTGACAAAGAGTTGTAGTTTCTTGTACCTGTAATCCCATCAGCTTGAGAGGCAAACATAGGAAGACTTTCTTTTTTTTTTTTTTTGTTTTTTTGTAGACAGGTTCCCCTTTATTCTCACAGCTGCTTGAGCTCACTGTTAGACAGGCTGGCCTGAACTCACAGAGATCTGCCTGCCTCTACCTCCCAAGTGCTGGGATTAACGGCCTGTGCCAAACCACACAGCAGGAAGACTTTCTATGCATTTAAGACTACTCTGGCCTGGCGTGGTGGTGCATGCCTTTAATCCTAGCACTTAGGAGGCAGAGGTAGGTAGGCAGGTCTCTGTGAGTTCAAGGCCAGCCTGGTCTACAGAGTGAGCTCCAGGACAGCTGAGACTAAAGGGAGAACTTGCCTCAAAAGATAACCAAAAAAAAGGGAAAAAACTAAAAAAAAAAAAAAAAAGACTTCTCTGGTCACTGCATGGGTGGCACACACCTTTAATCCAGACAGTGGAAGCAGAGACAGGAGAATACTTTGTGAGTTCAAGGCCCCCTGGTCTACAAGCAACCTCCAGGACCCTGAGGCTACATACAGGAACCCTGTCTGAAAAGACCAAAAAAAATAATAAAATAAAATAAATAAACAAACAAACAAAAAAACAGACTATAAGGCTACATGTTGACATCCATTGTTACATTTAAAAATAAATAAATAACCACAAATACACACAGCACACACACAACCACACCCACCACCTCTAGAGGTTAAGGAGAAAAGTAAAAATCTAAGAGAATACCTAAAACTGGTCACTAAAAACTCATAGTTAGCTGGGGATGGTGGTGGCAGGCCTTTATCAAGCACTTGGGAGTAAGAGGCAGGCAGAATTCTGTGCATTCTCTAGGCCAGACCATGGTCTACGAGAGTGAGTGCCGGGCAGCTGGGGATACAGGAGACACTCGTCTAAAAAAAAAAAAGATTCCATAAAGAAAAATTTGGGATAAAAAAAAAATCTACTGGGACTGGAGAGAAGTGCTCAAGAGGTTAAGCAATTGACTGCTTTTGCAGAGTACTCCTGGGGTTCCCCATCCCCAGCACCACATGGCGGCTGAAAACCGTCTTTAATTCCAGTTCCAGGGGAATCACGCCCCTCTTCGGACCTCCACGGCATTGTACAATGCGGTGAACAAAAGCTACAAACAATACACTTCATACAAAGAAATAAATAAATAAAATTTAAAAAATATTTATTTATTATTTATTATTGTATAATTTTTTTCCTTTTTTTTTTTTTCATGTAGGTTGCATGGTGTTGTGACATGCCCGCTGGAGTTCAGAAGATGGTCAGATCCCATGGAACTGGAGTTAAGGTGGTTTGTTAGCCACTTAATTGGGGCTCTGGAATCTGAACCAGGTCTCTGCAAGAGCAGCCAGTCATCTTAACATTGATCCAATCTCTCCAGTCCTGCCCCCAAAGGTTGTTTTTTTTTATTTTTTGTTTTGGGGGTTTTTCTTTTGTTCTTTTTTGTTTTTTGTTCTGACAGGTTCCTATAGCCCAGTACCTGGGTCTCATAGGTAGACCAGCTGGCTTGATCTCACAAATCCGACCTACTCTGGCATACAAGTGCTGGAATTAATGGTGCCACGCATGCCTGAGGCCCAAAGAAAGGTTTTTAAGATGGAACTTTAGGCGTCTAAGTACACAGGGAAATTCAGACTTCCTAGCCCAGTCTGACACCCACCCCAGAGATCCTGCTCTCTGCACGCCTCAGAAAGCACCTCTGCTTGCATGCCTCTGGCCATGGGAAACTCAGTACTCTACCCCAGTGGATGAGTTCTAGAGTGGGAGCCTGAGCACTATCGATAGTACTGGCAACCTAGAAGGAACCCAAATGAACTGGGCCAAATACTCCCAGCCTCCAAGATGACAGAGCACCACACAGCCTGCAATGGCTATAAACAGGCTGCCTATCTTAATGCTTGGAAATGTGTTTACGTGGCAGTCGGACATGATAAGAGATCAGAAAGCTGCCTTGGCATAGGAGTGCGGATATGTTAAAATCAAGTGTTTACAATAAAGGCCTTAGATAACTTAGAAAGGTGCAAGCACTTGTACTTTTAACTGGCCTTGATTTTTAAATTTAATTAATTAATTAATTTTTTAGTCTTTTTGAGACAGGGTCTCCCTTTAGTCTCAGCTGGCCTGGAACTTGCTATGAAGACCAGGCTGGCCTCAAACACACATAAATCTGCCCATCTCTGTCTCTCAGGTGCTGGGAATAAAGGCATGTACCACCACACCCCACTATTTTATAAAAAATAATATATGTATAAAACTTTAAAGAATATTTTATTTAATTACTTTTATTTTATGTGTACATAGGTATGTGCAACTGTGTCATGCAATGCCCACAGATGTCAGAGGAGGGCATCAGATCCCTTGGAACTGGATTTTCCGATGGTTGTTAGCATCCATGTAGGTACTGGGAATCAAACCCAGGTCCTCTGCAAGAGTAGCCAGCCAGTGCTTTTAACCACTGAGCAATTTCTTCAGTCCAATATGTATAAAGTTTTACATTTAATTTAATATTTTATACCTTTATTACATTTTCATTTATCTATGTTGCATGTCTATGCCACAGCACACATGTGGAAATCAGAGGACACCTTGCAGGTGTCAGTTCTCTTGTTCAAACATGTGGATCCTGGGGAACAAACTTAGGTCATTAGCCTTGGCAGTGGTGTCTTTACCAATTGAGCCACCTTCTTGACCCCTAATATTCAGAATTTTAAAAAAATGCCTTCCCATCTGGAGAGATGGCTCAGCAGTTAAAAGCACTGACTGCTCTTGCAGAGGACCCAGGTTCAAACCCCAGCACCCACATGGCAGCTAAGAACCGTCTTTAACTCTAGTTCCAGGGGAATCCAATGCCCTCTTCTAACCTCCACAGCATTGCACGACATGGGTGCACCAACCTACATGCAGACAGTACACTCATACACATTAACAAAAATGCCTTCCCATCAAAGGACTTGGCAGCTGGGGGAGATGGCCCAGCGGCAAGCATGAGGATTTGAGTGTGGATCCCCAGAACCCATGTGAAAGCCAAGCATGGTGGTGCACGCCTGTAATCCCACTCAGTGCTGGGGGTGAAGGCAGGACGATTCCCAAGAGCTCGGTGGCCAGCTGGTCCACTGGAAACAGTGAGCTTTGGGTTCAGTGAGAGAACCTGTCACCAAAACATTCAATGGCAAGACCTGGTGCTGTAGGCCTTAAACCCTAGCTCTGTGAGATCAAGGCCAGCCTGCCTGGTTTATACAGTGACTTTCAGGCCAGCTAGGGCTACAGGGAGACCCTGTCTCCAAACAAACAAGCAAACAAATGAACAAACACAAACAAAATGGCTGTGGCTAGAGAGATGGCTCAGTGGTTAAGACTAGTTGCTATTCTTTCCAGAGGACCAGAGTCCTCAGCACCCAGGCTGTCAGCTCACAACTACCTGTAACATCAGCTTCATGGGATCTGATACATTCTTCTGAACTCAGTGCACGTGCGCATGCGCACACACAGACTCCCAGGGACTCCCAGGAACTTGGGGGTTGTTGTTTCATGATGAATTGACAGAAAGCTTGCATAGAACACTAGATTAGGAAGGCCTTGTCTGAGCCCTATGGGAAAGAGTAACATGATTGATGAGTGATGTTTGCCAAGGGTGACAGGCTTGGTTAGCAATGTCTGCCATAGATGAAGGCTAAGCAGTTGTCCTTTTGGAGACACTGCTGTGTGACTTGGCAAACCCTTTTTCTTCATATTGCTTAAGGATTCACGTGCAGGAAGAGACCTGATCTTTGGTTACAGGTTGTGGATTTGAGGGAAAGTCACTAGGACAGGAGAGACAAACCTTAGGGAAGAAAACCGAGGTTCCCAGGGGTTTCAGAGCAGGTGTGCAAGGCAGGGAAGCCTGGCCTTTGTGCTGGTCCTGAAAGGATGCAATTCCACAGGTAACCATGCACGGTGGGGCTGCTCCGGAGAAAGCAAGGAGGCTCTGGACTGCTGGCTGGGTGGTGAGGGAATGTGGGGGACCCAACCATGGGGTAATGGGGTGTGGGGAACCCAACCATGGGATAATGGGGTGTGTGTGGGAACCCAGCCATGGGATAATGGGGTGTGGGGCTCGCTAAGACCCACTGAGAACAGTCTGGTGGGCTCTATTGATCATGCTTTCTGGAGCCCGGTGGTAGGCGCAGGGCTGTGGTTGCTCAGCCTCTGCACTCTGCGAGCTTCAGAGCCAAGATGCAGCACAGGAGGGGCAGCAAGATGGCTCAGTGGGTAAAGCTGCCTGTTACCAAGCCCGATGGTCTGAATTCCATTCCTGAGGCCCACATGGTTGAAGGAGAGAACTGACCCATGCAGATAGAATGTACTTGGACTTCCACATGTGTGCTGAGTACACATACCCCCACATACAACCACACACGTACACAAACCCAGACAGTCATCGATCAATCAATCAAGTAATATAATCTTAAAATGTTTTTTAAAATACCCTAAATATCTTCAGTCTAGACTGCAGGAGACCAGTGCCAGGTGGGCAACACTGGCAGTGTGGACTGTGTGCAGGGGAGGAGGACTTTGGGCCACAGCCATTGGGTCGCAATCACTAGTATAACATACAGAGGAGGTGGTCTTAACCTGACTTGTGGAGTCCTCAGGTCTACAAACCCCTAAAATGTAGAAAAGTGGACTTTCGCTGGAACCAACCCAAATGCCCCTCAACTGATGAGTGGATAGAGAAAATGTGGTTCATCTACACAATGGAGTTCTATGCAGCAGTAAAGAAAGACGACATCATGAGCTTTGCAGGAAAATGGCTGGAGCTAGAGGACATCATGTTGAGTGAAGTAACACAGTCCTGGAAAAACAAACGACGAATGGTATCCCTCATCTGTGGATGCTAGTGCCAATTACCTAGTTGTAAGTATTTCCTGTGCTTTTTGTCCAAAGCACAGTTGGGAGTGATGCATATTGGAAACAACAACAACAATAACAACAATAACAACAGAAAGGACTGCATCAAAGAACTGACTGAAACAGTGAACTTCTGCTCAAAACAGTCAACTTCCCCATGGAGAATATTGAGAAAGACTGAGAAAGAGATGAATAGCATGTTTGGCAGAATGCATGAGCTCTGGAGGGA
>VZQC01002072.1:1191586-1274133 GCA_009823505.1 Rhizomys pruinosus | reverse complement strand
CACATAAAATAAAAATAACACATAAAAATGTTTAAAAATGAAAAAGAAAGACATCTCTGTATCAGCCCCTGGGCTCCATGTGCACCTGCACAGGGAGAGCATGTGCAGTGCACACACATGTACACACACGAAATGCCATATACACACACATGACACAGATGGGATGGGATGTATCTCAGTGGTAGAGTGCTGAGCATGGATGAGGTCTACATTCAGTCTCAACATCCTCCTCCAACACAGAGAGGTGCAGGTGGCAGTTGGGGTGTTGGGATGAGAGAAGAGACAATGAAGAGAACAGCAAGTGGTGAGGGTGGCCACTCTCCTCACACCCTGCTCTGGACATCTGATGGATTGATCTGTGTACTTACTTTTTTTTTTTTTTGGTCTTTGTGAGTCGGGGTCCTCCTGTCCTGGAGCTTGCTATGTAGGCTGGTCATGAGTTCAAAGGTGGCCTTGAACTCACAGAGATCCGCCTGCCTCTGCCTCCGGGATGCTGGGATTAAAGGCATGCATCACCATGCCCCGCATTATTTACTTATTTTTATACGTGTGACAGTTTTTCCCGAATGTATGTAAGTGTGCCCCTGTGTGTAAAGCCCATGGATCCCAGAAGAGGGTGTCGGATTCCCTGGAAATGGAGCTGCAGACAGCTTAGTCACCATGTGGGTGCTCTGAGTGAAACCCGGCCCTCTGCAAGAGCAGTCAGTGCTCTCAACCTCTGAGCCATGTCTCCAGTCCAACAGGCCTCTATTCTCCTTCATGCAAGAGGCACAGCCAGAGCTGGTGGGGCTTCCTCAGTGAGTGCGTCCTGTGTACACACTGCTAAGACAGGATTTCATCCAGAAATCATCCAAAGCTACCACACAGCACCCACGCCCAAGTCAGCACTGTGCACACAGCCCCTGTCACTTTCATCAGCCTCCCTGCAACCTCCATGATAAAAAACTCTGGAGGAGTTCCTGGTCCCTAATCCCCTCCAAACCCTGACCTCCATCTTCCAAGGTCGTAAGGGGGCTGGAAAGTGGAACTTGCATTGGACCTCCAAGTGTGTCAGCTGTAGGTAGACCAGAAGTTTGCAAAGACTCTGTCCCCAAGACAGAAATGACAATCCCTGGAGACATCTTGGTGGCTACAACTGGGGAACTGTTGCTGGCATCCAGTAGACAGAGGCCAGGTGTGCTGCTGGTACCCTATAGTACATACGCAGTACCCATGACAATGACATATTGACGACCAAATGCCACTGGTGCTCAGGTTGAGGAAGCCATTGCATCTGACACCCCTCACTTAGACCCTCACCCCCAAATGCCCACACCAGTTCTCTGGTTCCCAGAGAGGACGTAATCTTTGCCTCTCCATCCTGAGGCCACGTTGTTCCCTCTTATCTCTTGTCATTCTTGGCCTTCTCTGCTTGAATTAAAAAGTCAATAAGATGAAAAGTGTCATGGCCAAGCTCAAGAAGGAAAAACACACAGAAACCATTGATACGTGGGGTCCAAGGGACACCCTGACTTGGGGGTCATGCTTGCCCAGGGGTGGGAGGCAGGGGCTGGGCTAGTTCCTGGGGGTATAAAGGGAAGGCGTACAGCTCAAGTCTTCAGTCTGCCACAAGGGTCCAACTCAGAGTAGCTTCTCCTCTGAGAGCAGCTGGGAATCAGCATCATGAAGTGGATGGTGGTGGCCTTGCTCTGCCTCCCCCTGTTGGAGGCAGCGCTGCTCAGGTGAGACGGGGACCAGCTGTCTGTGCAGACACTTAGGCTAGCCTGGAGCCCTGCAAGGGGCAGCTGGGCCAGGGCCATGGCCACTGTCCTCTGTGATGGAATTGCTGCTGGAAGGGAAGGCTGCCAAAGTCAGTGCTGCTCTGGAGTCAGAGATGGGAGAAGACGCAGCCCTGCCTGCAGGAAACATCTGGGCAAAGGGAAACCAATAATCCTGAATGAGAGAGAGGAAGGCTGACTGCTGCCCCCAGTAGCCCCATCTGCTGCGTGTGCTCACTTCCACACAGAGGAACAGGGCTTTCTGGACAAGGGCTGCAAACCCTTTCTAGAAATTTCCCACAGGCAGATACAAAAGTCATGTTGACAGAAACAGGAGGACATGGAATATATCTAGACTCTGAGGTGTGACAGGACAGTCATGGTGGTGTGCAAGGCAGGGCTGACAGGCACATCAGGAGGCTCCCAGCCTACCATGTGGCCTGCCCTGCCATTAAAGGTTCAGCCAGCCTGTTGCTATCTTGCAGTCAATCAATGGCATAATGAAAACATTTAGAGAGAAAACTGCGTATGTACTACCCACGACAGTTTTCTTATTATTCTCTCAATACCGTTGAACAACTGTTTAATGAAGCATTGAGATTGTCCTCGGTGTTAGTAGTAATCTAGAGATAAAGTATATATGTGGATGTACACAAGTTACAGATAACGCACGTGGACTCTGCATACCCATGCTTTGGAACCTGGGAATTTATTTTACTTATTTTTAATTGAAGATCTTCATTTTATTCTTTTTTTTTTTTTTTTTTGGTCTTTTCGAGACAGGGTCTCCCTGCAGCCCCAGCTGTCCTGGAAATCACTCCGTAGACCAGCCGGCCTTGAACTCACAAAGATCTGCCTGCCTCTGCCTCCTGAGTGCTAGGATTAAAGGTCTGGGCCACCATGCCCAGCTTTTATTCTTTATTTTACATTTGTTTATTTATTTGGGTAGGTGTGTGTGTATGGCACAACACACATGCGGAGTTCAGAGGACAAATTACAGGAGACAGTTCTTTCTGTCAACTATGTGGGCTGAAGGTTCTAACTCGGTGGCAGCTTGGTGGCAGGTGCCTTTACCTGCTGAGCTATCTTGCCAGGCCAGTTACCTAGTCACTTCTTAGGTGAAGATCTGGCTCCTATCAGAAACTTCTGCTGTGCAAAGTTGGTGGAGGTGCTTGGTCTAGCTCATGGGAAGGGGTTTAGCACAGAATTCCTGGAGAACGTAGAGTCCTAAGGAAATAGAGATTAATTAGGAGAAAGAATTAAAGAACAAACAAATGGGAATTTTGGTTTCTGGAGCAAGGCCTGGTGGATTTACAGAGGCCCCTGGGCAATGGCAGTCAGCAGTTCTTAGAGGAAGAGAGCCTGTCACAAGGTGACTGTGACTGTGGTGACATTCATTAGTTCAAACTCCAGCCACTTTCCTCATGGAATGGTGTTCTGAAAAGTGTGTTGGTGCCCTGGAGCATTGAGGTAACAGTAGGAAGAACAGGCATTGTCCGTCCTTCCCACTAGAGCCTGAGGGCCACCACAGGAAGGGAAATTTGGGGATAAACTTTCCTTCTCTGGAACAATTTAAAAACAGCGATTTGGGGCTGCGATGTGGCTCAGTTTAGAGAATGTTCACCTAGCATGCATGAGGCCCTGGGTTTGGTCCCAAGCACCCCATGAACTATGTTTGGTGGCACATTTATGTAATTTGAGCTCTGAGCAGGTAGAGGCAGAAAGAACAGAAATTAAAGGTTAACCCTGACTATGGTCAGTTCCAGGCCAACCTGGGATATATGAGACCCTTTCTAAAAAAAATCAATGACTCAAAAAAAAAAAAAAAAGCATCTAGGCATGATGGCACACACATTTAGTCCCAGCATTCAGGAGGCAGAAGCAGGTGGATCTCTGTGACTTCAAGGCCAAGACCATCCTGGTCTACATAGAAAGTTTCAGGAGAGCTGGGATCCTAGGGAGACCTTGTCTCAAAAAGACCAAAAAAAAGGGGGGGGGGTAAAAAGAAAAGAAAAAGCATTGATTCTAGCAAGGGCAGTGCCCAAGTCCCCCCCTTCCTAGGAGGGAATCACAGGGCAAGTGAGAGCAGGGGTCTGCAGCAGGGCCGGGACCCTCCAGCTGAGGTGAGGTCACGTGCGGGCGAAGTGAACGTTTTCTGAATCTTGGAGCAAACACTGATGGATGTTGAGAGCTGGAGAGAACAAGGAGAAAAGCAGAGGGAGAAAGAGGAGAAATGGAAACAGATGGAGAAACAAGAAAGACATCAGCAAGAGACACGTGTGGGACAAAAGGGCAGAGAGCGCGGTCCACAGTGGGAGCCGGAAGGGGGGGGGGGAGGAGGAAGGAGGCGGGGCCCTGGCCTGACTTGGAGACTTCTGCAGGGTCCCCCTGAAGAGGATGAAGACCATCCGTGAGACCATGCGGGAAAAAGGCGTGCTCAAGGACTTCCTGAAGAGCCACAAATACGACCCTGGCCAGAAGTACCGCTTCGGCAACCTCGGTGACTTCAGTGTGCTGGATGAGCCCATGTCCTACATGGACGTAAGTGCTACCATCGCCAGGATGCCCTGGACCCTGCTGCCAAGGAGGAGGGCTCCCTGCCCTCCAAGCCTGGGCCTCACTCCCTCTTCCAAGTCTGCTGTGGGTGACTGTTCAAAGAATAGGAAAATGCCCCAGTGATCTCACAGTTGTGCCCATAAGAGAGCATTGTGGCAGCCCCGAGGGAGCTTGGAGTGGGCACTGTGGGTTTAGGCAGGTACAGAGGGCAGAGCTGGCTGCTGCTTTTGATGTGGGCCTGCGGGCAGCAGCTGGAGCCTTTCCTGCTTGCCAGTGGACAAGCTGAGCCCCTGGAGCCATCAGAGCTGAGCCATCTTCCCTCTGACTCTCTCCCAGGCTGCCTACTATGGCGAGATCAGCATTGGAACTCCACCCCAGAACTTCCTGGTCCTTTTTGACACTGGCTCCTCCAACCTGTGGGTAGCTTCTGTCTACTGCAGCAGTGAGGCCTGCAGTAAGTATGGGGGAACAGTGATTTGAGACCCCGATGGGGATGCTGGGAGAGACTCACTCCTGGAGGGGTCAAGGCAGTGTGTGGACACATGGCATATCCAAGCCAAGGGGAAGAGGATGGCCCTGCAGCTCGGTGACCCCTTCCCTGCTAAGCAATATGTGCATGCCCACCTAACACCCCTCCACTTCAATTCATCTCACCTGCTCAGATTACTGGGCAAAGCCATTCCTTATCTGTGGGTAATCTCTATTCCATTATAGTCCATTCCACCTTTCTATTTCCACTTCACTACTCAAAATGTCCTCATCCAGTACATCTAAAGGGTGGGATGGAACAATATTGGGTGTGGTCCTGTCCTGCCGTCCTTGGGACAACAGGTGGCATTTAGCTTCTTTGTTTCCTGCCAATGCCTTGGGTCCTAACATCTCTGATCTAAGGGATCTCTCTTTGGCTATCCAATCCATGCTGCCTCTAGATCTTGGTATCATCAGCTTCTTGATGGGGGAAGACTGAGGAAGGAAGGGATGCCGGTCGGCTCATTCACTCTTTTGCTGGATTCTTCTGGTCCATAGAGGTAGACTAAGCAAACTTGACCCCAGAAAGGGCATAGTGCCAAGAGAGTCTCTACAAGTCACAAAGGCTAGGGCCACAGTTTCATGGATCTTCAATGCTAGAAGCTTCAGCTGGCATCCCATCACTTGGTGGCTTAGGTAGGGGATTGTAGATCACCAGGGTGAGTTAGAGGGTGAGCAGGGATGACTCACCCCAGATATGAGAGCAGGAAGCCATCAACAGAGAAGGGTGACCTCGTATCCTGCCTTGCCCTGCAGCCACACATGCCCGATACAACCCCAGGAAGTCCTCCACCTACTACACTGACGGACAGACCTTCTCCCTGCAGTATGGCAGTGGCAGCCTCACCGGCTTCTTTGGCTATGACACTCTGACCGTGAGTGAAGCTCCCCCGCGGCTGGGTGAGGGGTGTGAGTAGGATGGGGGCTTTGGATGGAGCCCCTAAATCCTGATGGAAAAGCTGTGCTCAGAGGCATGGAACAGGAAGTCTGCAGGGCAGCGTTTTATCCATTCCCAGGCTCATCCTGTTTCAGGACCTGGGAAGCCAGGAGGAACCTGTTGGATGTGACCTGGGGTCTCTAGAGAGAAGGGGCTCAGGAGGAGGGAGAAGGCAGCACATGGAAGAGAAGTGGCTCTAGTCAGTTAGCAAAATTAGGGAGGAGTTGAGGTGAGGAAGGATGAGCACAGAGGCCTCGGAGGAGAAGGCCTGCAGAGCTAGGTAAGTCTGACATGTCACCTCCCTTCTGTGGACCCTGCCCTCCAGATCCAAGATGTCCAGGTCCCCAACCAGGAGTTTGGCCTGAGTGAGGTTGAACCCGGAACCAACTTTGTCTATGCTGGATTTGATGGCATCATGGGCCTGGCCTACCCCGGTCTGTCTGAAGGGGGTGCCACCACCGCCATGCAGGGCTTGCTGAATGAGGGTGCCCTTTCCCAGCCCCTCTTTGGTGTCTACCTCGGCAGGTGAGCAGCTTTAAATTCTCTCCTTTCACCACTCAACTGAGGTTCAATGGTTTGAGAGTTCTAGGCTTCACCCACAGCTCCTGAATTTTGTCTCCCACCCTCATCCCTGCATTTGTCTTCTTTCCACTGCAATTTTTTTTTCAGAAAGGATCTCACTATATAGCAATGCTTGGCGTGGAGCTCACTATGTAGACCAGGTTGGCTTAGAACTCAGAGATCCCATGCTTCTACCTTCCAAATGTGATTAAAAGCATGCACCATCAGGCCTGGCCTCACTGCATTAAAAAACAAAACAAAACAAAAAAAACACATTTACCTATTTGTGTTGGTGGGGTGGGTGTCAAGCACATCCCATAGCCCACTTGTGGAGATCAAAGGACAACTTGCAGGAGTCAGTTCTCTGCTTCCACCATGTGGGTCCCAGGGATCATGCATGGCTCATCCATCAAGCTTGACAGAAAGCTCCTTTACCTGCTGAGCCATATCAACAACCCATCCAGCTTTCCCTTGTGTTGCATGGCTAAGACAGTCTCCCTGTTTCCTGCTAACCCCTGAGAGCTTCACATCTCACTCTAGCACTTCCGGGTGAGCCTCCTGTGCTGGGCCCCAGTGAAGTCCTGCTCTGACCACAGCTTTCCACTCTGTATCCCTTCTCTAGTCTCTCCTTTGATCTACTGTTCCAGCTGGTCTTGGGGTCTTGGTCTAGGCCCAGGATTGACTCTTATACCAGTTTTTACCTTTCCAGCAAGATAAGCAGGGCCTTCTGGGTCCCACATGTCTTTCTTCTCCCTCAGAGTTAGCTCTCTTCTAGAGTTTCCATGTGCCTGCTGTGGCTTAATCCTGTGCTTCTCACATCCTGCCCCTTGACTCTGTTACCAATGTTGTGGACTTCTTTTGCTCTCTGTTACAATCCTCTTCATACCCCCGTGGGACTTCCACCCAGTCCTGTACTTTGCACTCAGACTATCACCAGGAAGGCCCCTGGAGCATCATGGAAAGTCTTTTCTTTGTTTTATCATTTAAATTTTTTTTGTCTGTTTTGCTTTTTATTTTGAGACAGAGTCTCCCTATAGCTCCAGCTGGCCTGGAATGCACTCTGTAGACCAGGGTGGCCTAGAACTCACAGAGGTCCGGCTGTCTCTGCCTCCCAAGTGCTAGGATTAAAGGCATGCACCACTGCACCAGGCTTAAAGATGGTTCTTACCCGCCATGTGGGTGCTGGGAATCGAACCTGAGTCCTCTGCAAGAACAGTTGGCACTCTTCAGCACTGAGCCATCTCCAGCCAGGGAAGTCTTTTCTCCTCCTCCTCAGAGCCCTGCTGCTCTCCTGTAGCAATAGAAAAGGACCCAGCTGGGTGTGGGCAGGGCTCCTGGTGATAGGGTCCAGCAGGGCCTGAAGTAGAAAAGAAATAAAGACAACGCAGAAGACAGCGTAGTAGGAACTGGGCTCCAGAAAGCAGCAGATCCTTCCAAGACAGGGCTCTGCGGACAGCATCCTTCCATGAGAGCAGACTGAGACCATCTGAAGGAAACACCCCATCTCCATGGAGCTTCCAGTCTGGGGAGACTCGGCCTGTCCTCAGGCAGCTCCTGTCTGGAGCCAGGGAAGGTGGTGTTTTCCCTGAAGGCAACTTAACACAGATATCCCCTCACTGTTCACTCCTTGACTTCTCCTTCCTTTTGTCTCCCACAGCCAGCAGGGATCTAATGGTGGACAGATCGTCTTTGGCGGTGTGGATGAAAACCTGTACACTGGGGAGCTGACCTGGGTCCCTGTCACCCAGGAGCTCTACTGGCAGATTAACATTGAGGAGTGAGTCTGTGGGGGGAACTTGCGGGTGTGGCCTTCTTTGATAAGGCTCAAAACACCAAAAACCATACATACATCCAAGGACAGTATATTGGCCTGTGGCTAGGGAAGGACCCCTGAGACCTACCCTCCCCCAAAGTCACAACTACACTCTGCTGAAGCATCAAAGCCCAGCTAAACCTAGAGAAGAAGGGTTGGGCCACAGAGGGAGGGGCAGAACTTGGAAGTTCAATTTTGGGAGTCCCTGAAGACCAGCAGCACACATTAGCATCAGCTGGGTATCTGAGTCCTTACACTGGATCTGTGGCCCTGGATTTCTGTGCCTTTAGACCCTGCCTTGAAAACTTAGAAGTAGATTCAATGGCCACTCAGGCAGCCTTGGATACACTCTGGAATGCTAGGAGACAGGTTCACTCTGAAGACGGTGCCTATGACTCTATGGAGGGACGCTCACTCTGACTGTCTCCTCCACATTCAGCTTCCTCATTGGCGACCAGCTCTCTGGCTGGTGCTCCCAGGGCTGCCAAGGCATCGTGGACACAGGCACCTCTCTGCTCGTTATGCCTTCAGAGTACCTGAGTGACTTTCTGCAGGTCATTGGGGCCCAGGGAGAATATGGAGAGGTGAGCTTGGTGGGCATGGTCTCCCTTCCTCAGGAAGGCCAGGGGGCACTTATGGTTTCTCATGGAAATTCTTGACCTTCTCTCAAAGCACTGGTCATAGGCTTGCGGGTGGAGTAGTCTAGAGGCTGGAGCTCAGGAGAAGTTATAGATAGGAATATCTTCCAGCTCTAGTCACTGTGGAATACAGAGTTAACACCTTCTGGAATCTAGGGTTAGAGAAAAATTATTGGAAGATGGAGGGAAGCGAGAGGGTTACATGGGCCAGCCCTTTAAGCCATATCTCTCCCACTAACACAGGACCATGCTTCACTGTTCCCCACTGTCCTGAGCCTAGTAATGGGTTTGCCTAATGAACCCATTTCCACTGATTTTAAGGGACCCATGTCTACCCATCCACGGATCTGTATGTTAAAGGGTACCTGCAGAGAAAGGGAAGAGAGGAGGAGTCTCAGGCAGGAGGGAGGAAAGCTTTGGAGTAGGGGACTCCTCAGGTCTCCCCAAATGCTTCCCCCTCCATGCCAATCCTCCTGTGGAAGGATGGGGGCTGTGAAAGCAAAACTTCCCTAGGAGTGTGCCCTCCATTCCAAACCAGACTGAGGATGCGGCCTAGGGTGTTGGAGGCTGGTCTAGGGTGTAGGATGCTGGCCTAGGGTGTAGGATGCTGGCCTAGGGTGTAGGAGGCTGGCCTAGGGTGTAGGATGCTGGCCTAGGGTGTAGGAGGCTGGCCTAGGGTGTAGGATGCTGGCCTAGGCTGTAGGAGGCTGGCCTAGGGTGTAGGATGCTGGCCTAGGGTGTAGGATGCTGGCCTAGGGTGTAGGAGGCTGGCCTAGGGTGTAGGAGGCTGGCCTAGGGTGTAGGAGGCTGGCCTAGAGTGTAGGATGCTGGCCTAGGGTGTAGAAGGCAGGCCTAGGGTGTAGGATGCTGGCCTAGGGTGTAGGCTGGCCGAGAGTGTAGGATGCTGGCCTAGGGTGTAGGAGGCTGGTCTAGGGTGTAGGATGCTGGCCTAGGGTATAGGATACTGGCCTAGGGTGTAGGACGCTGGCCTAGGGTGTAGGAGGTTGGCCTAGGGTGTAGGAGGCTGGCCTAGAGTGTAGGATGCTGGCCTATGGTGTAGGATGCTGGCCTAGGGTGTAGGATGCTGGCCTAGGGTGTAGGATGCTGGCCTAGGGTATAGGAGCCTGGCCTAGAGTGTAGGATGCTGGCCTAGGGTGTAGGATACTGGCCTACGGTATATGATACTGGCCTAGAGTATAGGATGCTGGCCTAGGGTATAGGAGGCCGGCCTAGTGTGTAGGAGGCTGGCCTAGGGTGTAGGAGGCTGGCCTAGGGTGTAGGAGGCTGGCCTAGGGTGTAAGAAGCTGGCCTAGGGTGTAGGAGGCTGGCCTAGGGTGTAGGAGGCTGAGGGCAGATGTGGTTGGAGGATCTCTCAGGAGGCAGATGTGCTAACCTGGACTCTTTCCCTCTCTGCAGTATTTTGTGAGCTGTGACAGCGTCAGCAGCCTGCCCACTTTGTCCTTTGTCCTCAATGGTGTGCAGTTCCCCCTGACACCCTCTGCCTACATCCTCCAGGTAAGCCCTGGTCCCTGTGGGCGGAGCCACCATGTTGGGTGTGGAGCTGGAGACTCAGTTTCCTTGCCTTGTGCCATTCTATAACTCACTGCAGCTCTGACTGCAGTTTTCCCCACAGGGAAGAGTGTCACCCATTATCTGGGATTAGCAGTTGCTGGAGACAGGCTCTGGGCTCTTTGCTGATCCCCGACTAGAGTTAGCCATGCGCAAAGAACACTGTCTGTCCTGTCCCATTTTAATGTCAGAGCTTTTGGTGAGGGAGGCCCTCATTTCTCTTTACCCATGGGAACTCGAAGGCTCTGAGGGACAAAGTGAGCGAAGCTAATTTTGAATCCAAGTTGGTCAGGCCTCAAGGCTTAAGCACCAGGCTGACCCGCTGATGATGAGAAGCGAGGCAGTGGGGTGGACTGTGGGATGAGAAGACCCCTATCCCCAAGAGGGCCCAAATCACATTATTAGAGGTCATGCTGTGGGGACTCAGCTATCCTAGGAGTCCTCTGAGTAGTCTTTGAGTCACGCAGGGCTCAGGGCTGGAGCACGCCCTGGCCACACCTGAGCAAGTGAGTGAACTCTGTCTCTCTGTTGAACAGGAGGACGGCTACTGCATGGTGGGCCTTGAGAGCATCTCTCTGACCACTGAGAGTGGCCAGCCCATGTGGATCCTTGGAGATGTCTTCCTCAGGTCCTACTATGCCGTATTTGACTTTGGCAACAACAAGGTGGGCTTTGCCCCTTCCGTCTAGCCTGGCCACCTGGATAGCCCTGTCCCCTTCTTCCTCTTGACCCTCCATCTTGTGAGTGGGTCCCTCTGTCCTTCCTCTCTGCATTCCACCTTCCTTTGCTGTACCCTAGATTATCTCTAATAATAAATGGTCCTCCATATTAACCAGCCTGTTGGTTTATTTTATTTCATTTTTTTGTATGCTAATGTTTTTTAAATGGAAATCCCAGGGGTGGGTTGCCCCCTAAGAGCTGTTGCCTAGGGAGGCCCTGGAGGCCCTCAAAACAATAATAGCTAGTGCCTCTTATGTTGTGTGCACACTGGAAGCAGAAGGTAAGACCCTATTGGTGTAGACGCCCCACAGCGTGAGTGCAGGAGCAGGAGAAATCAAGCCAGGAGGAAGCTGGACTCTCCCTGACACAGGATGGGTGACCTTCATAGTACCAGAGGCGCTATGCAGATGTCCTGGGGAGAACTGTCCCCTCAATTCTGCTTAATGACAGACCCCCAAGTACTGCACTACCATGTTCAGTGAGACACTCCTCCTGGTGGAATACTGGCTCACCTATTATACGTACAAACCTCAAATTTCCAATCGGACCTAAGAGCTGCTCCTAGGGGTGGAATACACATCTGGTACTGTAAGCCGGATTAACCTGGAGTGGTAGGAGCAGTCACAGGCCCTAGGAGGAAAGCCACTATGATTATTTTGTTCTACAGCTGTGATTCTCCTGCTGAAGAACCATCCAAGCCTTTGTTTTTGCACTGTAAATCAGGTTGTTATAGTCGCCAGTATTTGTTTAGATGTTTGTGCTTCTTGCTATTTGTGATTTATTAATAGGCATAAAAGGAGACCCCTAAAATGAGTCAACAGTCCCTAGAAAACAAGATGAGTAGACCTTAGAGCTTGATTTCTTCCCACATGAAAAACAATAGAAAAATCATTCTCTCTCTCTCTCTCTCTCTCTCTCTCTCTCCCAGACCCAGGGACTCTTGCAGAAGTGGCAGACAGAAAAGAATGTAAGGTTCAGAGTAAGGGGAGGGTGATAAGGACAAAGGTCCCCCAAAGAAGGGTGGAATTTTGACCTCTAATACTTTCTCATGCATGTAGTGTTTTCTCATGTCTAAGAGGTCCCACCTCTCTAAGATGGTGAATTTGACTGGTTCTTCTGAAGGAAAAGGAGGAACAGAAATCCAACCACTCTATGCCCAACTAGCCAGACATAGGCACTGCATAAGGGGGCGGGACCAAAGACCTATAAAATGACACCATGTGGTGGTGGCTCTCTCTTGGCATTTTGCCATCTTGAGCAGATGTAGCAGGGTCTATTAAACTCACCAGACTCCCCTGGACCAGGGAGCCTTTCCTTGTTTTGCCTTGGCAAACGTGGGTGGGACAAGCAGGACATCACGTGTGTGGGTACCTCATGGGAGTAATGTCTGCAATAGAGACCCATTGGAGAGCTATCAAGTACACCTGAAGAAACAAAGATACAAATCCACTAAGGGGTACCAGGGCCAGGTCTAAATGTGAAATCCTTGGGAGCTTTATGATTGGGTAAGTCATAAGTGATAGTCATACAGATAATTGAGAAAAGTCTGCAATGGCCTAGGCCTCTAGGTGCCAAGCAGATAGCTCATTAAAAAAACAATAAGAGGGTCCCTCCCCGAAAATTGTACAATAGTTAGAGCCTTCAGTACCAGGGGTAGGTTGTTCCCTATGAACTGTTGACCAGGGAGGCTCTGGAAGCCCCCAAAACAAAGGCGAGTGGCTCTAATGTTGGGTGCACACAGGACGCAGATGGTAAGACCCTAGTGCTGAAGATGGGCCTGATGTGAGCTTGGGAAGGAGAGATCCTGCTGGACCCAGCTAAGAACTCCCTGCTGCTGGACAGCTGGCCTTCATAGAGCTGGAGAGCTGCAGATAGCTAGGGAGAAATGGTCCCCAAAGTTCTACTACAGACCCCACCCACGTGCTGCACTATCACGTGCCAAGCAAGGTGTTCCTACTGGTGCAGTAGTGGCTGTCTGGGATATGTACAACCAGCACAATTCCAGTTAGATTTAAGGCCTTCTCCCTGGGGAGGAACACATATTTGATACCAGTAGTCAACTTGACCCCTAGTGGCAGGGGACATTATAGACTCCAAGAGGAGAGCCTTTGCTATTGCTTTGTTAGAGGGCTGTGATGCCCCTGCTAAGATACCATCCAAGAATTTGTGTTTATGCCATAGTGTGGCTTGTTTTCATGGTCAGTGTTTGTTTAGATGTTTGTATTTCTTTCTCCTCGTGTTTTATTAGTAGGAAAAATACTCTTGAAATGAGCCAACGGTCCATTGGAAATGGAAGATGGACAGACACAAGAGCTTGATGTCCCACAACAGAGAAAAAAATAAATCATCCTACCTGTGTCACACCCCCTCCAATTCCCAGGGACTCTTGTAGAGGAGGGGCAGACAGATGGTAAGGGCTGAAACAAAGGGTTTGGGTGTGGCATAAATTAGAATTTCCATTGTAGGGACTGGAACTGGCCATCAGACATCAGGTATCAGATCCTCCCAGAAATGGAGCTTCAAAGAGAGCTAGAGCCATGTATCCAGCCACCCCTCCCAACCAGCCAGCTCACCTCAGGGGACGGGCTATGGGCTCGTGAGAGAGTTCTAGTGGGGCTCTCTCTCTCTCTCTCTCTCTCTCTCTCTCTCTCTCTCTCTCTCTCTCTCTCTCAAGCCTCATCTTGTGCACAATTCCTGGGGGTCGCAACCTCTGGAATGTGAGGGGGAGCACCAAAAAGACCCTGTAAGTGGCCCCTTCACCCATTCGTTCTGTAGGAAAACCCATTAACCTTGCTATGCTCCCCTTGAACAGAAGTTTTTGGAGAGTCTGTCCTTTGGGATCCATGGGCTGGAGGTGGATGTGGGGGGCATGGTGGGCATGGTGGCAGGGCGCTGAGGTGGCCGAGGAAGTCCAGGTTGGCTAGTTCCCATCTCTTTCATTGTAGCATTAATGATCCTAAGGTCATGGAGCATAGAAAACGTCCCCTGCTGTTGCTTTTGAATTACAAAGACAGGGGTCTTCCAGGCCACATTTCCCCCACACCCTGGACTGGTATGGTGGGTCCTAGAGGGGCAGGACACTTGCAGATGTCCTGCCTGACCACACACCTGGCACTTGTGGCCCCACCTCCATCAGGCGTGAGACAGTGGAAAAGGCCTGTGTCAAAGAAGCCGTATCAGAAGCTCTCGTGCCAAGACTCTGAGTAGCGATTATCCAGTCCTTAAATGGTTTACAGCCAACTAGCAAGAGGATTCTCTTATAATCAGCTTTAGTGCTCTCCTGTTCCAGTTCCTTCATAAGGTCTCATGCGCTTTCTCATGGGAGACCTTGCCTTCTGCTGCTTCAGTAACTAGGGAAAGAACTGACTAAAGTCCTCCTTTGGCTATTGTCCCAGTTGGGAAAAGGTAGCAGAATCCCTGAGAAAGGGAGCTGTCTCCAGGCCTCCATGGCACAGGAGCACACCTGGTTGAACATCTGGGGCGGGGCCATGGGCTTGGTCTACAGGGTCACTCCAAAACCAGCCATCCCCTTGGAGTTGATGCTTTGAAATTTGTACTCCAGGGGCTGGAGAGATGGCTTAGTGGTTAAGAGTGCCAACTGCTCTTGCAGAGGACCTAGGTTCAATCCCCAGCACCCACATGGTGGCTGAGAACCATCTTTATCTCCAGGTCCAGGGGAATCAAAGACCCTCTTCTGACCTCTGCAGCATTGCACAACATGGGTGCACAAACATACATGCAGACAGTATATTCATACACATAAAAAATAAAATTAATATATATTTTTAAAAAATTAATTTGTACTCCAGTACAGCACTTACGCTCCACCTGCTTGCTGTTCACATTGATCTTAAACAAGGAGAATAGTTACAATGGACAAGAAAAGACTCACAGTAGAGAGCCAGAAGCACATCGGAAGACAGTGTCCAAAGTTGCTCAACCTGAAGAAGAGTCTCCCTAGAAGTAAGATTCTACATTTTTGCAGGGGTTCCCATGCACCAGACTCACTGGAGTTTCAGATCCTTGTTGGAAGATGCCAGTTGTGTGGCTGCTGACCCGGAAGTTGCACAGGCTGAAGAGGGCACATGTGTGGGGTGAGAACACTACAGCCAAACATGCAGCTGTGCGAGTGATAGTCCCACAGCCAAACATGAGGCTGCGGAACTAGTGGCTCCCATGACCAAATGAGCTGAAGAGCCAGCCTGTGCTGTCCAGTGGCACGAATCATTGGAGGCAGACTGGGAATTAATCACTCATTTAACTTGTTTCTTGTACTTTCTTTTAATGATACTATTTACATCTTAACTAATACTACTAACAATTGCATGCAATTACTAACGCTACTAACAACTAATGCTACTATTACTATCAACTATTACTACAACAACAGTCTAGAAACCAAGAATATTTATACCAGTAATGAGCCAATCAGCAGCTACGCATCTATAAATACAATTCCTTATGTAAGAAGCTTTGTGTTCATAGATAAAATTTCTTATGTAAAATGCTATGTTCATGAAGTTGACAAGGTAACATAACATATCATCTTAAAAGTTACTGAAGCATGCGCGCTGTGATCTTCAGCCAGCGCCTTTTGGCCACAGACCAAATGCCATGGCTACGGACCAAGCGCCATTTCTCTTCAGCTTCAGGCACTCTTTGTCTCCCACACAGCCATGGGGTTGATGGGCCCCACAGCCTGGGAATCGTGTCAGATGGTGCAAATCTGTGAAATGTGTTGATTTCTGTACAGCCAGTAGTGTAGCTTAAATAGGTCATGTGACTTCACCTTCCAGTGGCTATATGTCCTAGGCTGGCCTTGAAGTCATTATATATCCAAGGTTAACTTTTCTTTTTGATCTTTTCGAGACAGGGTCTCCCTGTAGCAGCTGTCCTGGAACTCGCTTTGTGTTTATGCCATAGCATGGCTTGTCAGAATGGTCAGTGTTTGATTAGATGTTTGTATTTCTTTCTCCTCATGTTTTATTAGTAGGAAAAATACCCTCGAAANGGAGGTCAGAAGAGGGCATCAGATTCCCCTGGAACTGGAGTTAAAGACGGTTCTCAGCCGCCATGTGGGTGCTGGGGATTGAACCCGGGTCCTCTGCAAGAGCAGTCAGTGCTCTTAACCACTAGGCCATCTCTCCAGCCCCCACATTGATCTTAAAAAAGGAGAATAGTTACATCAAAGAAGAAAAGACTCACAGTAGAGAGCCAGAGGCACATTGGAAGTCAGTGTCCAAAGTTGCTCAGCCTGAAGAAGAGTCTCCCTAGAAGTGAGATTCTACATTTTTGCAGGGGTTCCCATGCACCAGACTCACTGGAGTCTCAGGTCCTTGTTGGAAGATGCCAGTTGTGTGGCTGCTGACCCGGAAGTTGCACAGGCTGAAGAGGGCACGTGTGGGGTGACAACACTACAGCCAAACATGCAGCTGTGCGACTGATAGTCCCACAGCCAAACATTGAGGCTGCGGAACTACTGGCTCCCATGACCAAATGAGCTGAAGAGCCAGCTGTGGGGTTGATGGCCCCAACAGCCTGGGAATTGTGTCAGGTGGTGCAAATCCATGAAATGTGTTGATTTCTGTACAGCCAGTAGTGTAGCTTAAATAGGTCATGTGACTTCACCTTCCAGTGGCCAACCTTATACTGACACACCATCACCCATCATCCCACCCTAGAGCAGTGTATTCAGAAAAAATGGGTGCTGACAAGCAAGCCTAGGCATGACTTCTGAGCGCCTGCTACCAGAAACAGGGCATGGCCTGTATCTTTTGCTCCACCTAGTGCGATAAGCAGATTAGTGGCCTGCATATGTTCAAAATGCATCTGAGTCCAGGATTGCTGTCCCACAGGAAGGAAAGCAAAACGTGATGGCTTAGCATCCCTAGCTTCTGCAGGAGGAAAGACATGAAAGGAGACAGGAAAAATTCCCACCAATAGTAGGGAATGGTTATGGGTACCAGGGAGCTTCCACATCAAAGAAGACCCTGCACCAGGTCCAACAAAGCAGGCTCCACATTTCTTTTTTTTTTTTTTAAATTTTTTTTTAAATTTTTTTAAAGTTTTATTTATTTCCGTATGTGTAACGAATGTATTGTCTGCATGCTAGTCTGTGCACCCGTGACGTGCAACGCCGCAGAGGTCAGAAGACGGTGTCGGACTCCCCTGGAACTGGAGTTCTGGAATTAGAGTTTCAGACGGCTCTCAGCCGCCATGTGGGTGCTGGGGATCGAACCCGGGTCCTCTGCAAGAGCGGTCGGCACTCTTAACCGCTAGGCTATCTCTCCAGCCCCCAGGCTCCACATTTCACGAGGGTGGTTCCACCCTTGTGTCTCAGACTCGGGCTAGAATACAGATCCAGATCATGCACCCCATGATAGAAAGGATTGAAAGAAAGACAGAGAAATATGGGAAAGTGAGAGAAGAAAGATGGCTACACTCGAGAGTCTGGTTGACTCTTGCCAGGGGAAACAATCCAGCACAATTGACATTTGCTGGGAAGAATGCTCACACAGAAACAGGGTCTTCCTACAGCCCCAGCTGTCCTGGAACACAGTGTATGGATCAGTCTGGCCTCCATCTCACAGAGATCCACCTGCTTCTGCCTCCTGAATGCTACAACACCCAGCTGTGAGAATATTTCTTTAAGAATGATAAATATCTATAAGCTAAGCCTGAGCATAGATAGCCTGCAGTATAAGCTCACTTCTCTCCAAGTCATTTTTTTGGGAATCTCACAAATAAGACTATTTTGTTTACAGTGAAGATAGCCCAACTTCCACAGGATCTAGAGGCTTTTTTTTTTTTTTTTGTCTTTTTGAGACAGGTTCTTCCTTTAGCCCCAGCTGGACTGGTGCTCACTATGTAGACCAGGGTGGCCTTGAACTCACAGAGATCCACCTGCCTCTGCCTCCCAAGTGCTAGGATTAAAAGCAGGGTCCATCTGCCATCACAGAAACGCGGCCATCTCTGACATTCTTTGCCCCCCCCCCCAAGTCCTTTGCTTCTTCTCATGGACACTTGCTTCCCTCAAGGACTTAACTTCCCAGGACTCTTGTCCAGTCTCAGAATGTTTCCTGGGGAAGCGGCCAAGATCACAAAGGTTCCTATCTGCTGGCCACAGTTGATAGGTTCAGGAGTAGGCACCTGAACCAAGAGAATTTTCCTAGGACTTGTGATCTCAGTCTTTCTCAGGGAATGAAACTCTCAGATGCTGTTGGTTAGTTACACAGAGAAAGCCATTTGAATCTCGGCAGGGTGGGACATGCCTGCAATTTCAGGGTTTAGGATGCTAAAGCGGGAGGATCATGAGTGCAAGGCTAGCCTGGGCTACCTAGAAAAATCTTGTCAGAGCCAGAGACAGAAGGAGAGTGGAGAATGTTTGCTTTGGGAACAGGAAGTGCAAAGCAGCATGGGAAATAGAGAAAGCAGCCTCGAAGTGTTGGATCCCTGATTCCACTTGATCCGGAGTCCTAGCTTGTCTTCCCCTTCCTGCAGCTGGCTGGTTCTGTGTCCTGCTCCTCCATCTGCCCTCACTAACCAGGCAAACAAGCAATCTTCCACAAGCAAGCAGAGGTTAATTAGTAGACTGGAGGAATAAGCCAGTCTGTCTATGTATCTATCCACTGATGCACACGGGATTTCTTTCCAGATGTTTGAGATAGGAACAGATAAAATGGACTTCTCCATAGAAGGGTAAGGTGAATTGTCTGTGGTGTGATGGTCATGTGATTAAACAGTTACAAAGCATCCTGCCTGGCCCACTCAGTGATGGAATGTTTGAGCAAGGCAGGAAGAGCCCATTTTCAACCCTCAGCTCCAACTTTTGCCTATAGTGGAATCCTACTTAGTAAATACAGAAGGCATGATGGGCATTGTGGGAATAGGAAATCCCCCCCACACAGACGCCATGGTGAGGGCTGCTAATGCTGAGAACCATTCATGGATGTTAACATAATGGGCAGAAAGCTGAGTATCGTGACACATGCCTGTGATCCCAGCACTTGGGAGGCAGAGGCAGGTGGTAAGATTGAAACCTGGTCTACATAGTAAGATCCAGGCCAGCTAGGGCTATGGGAGACCCTGATGAAATGAACAAACAAACAAACAAACCACCAACAACAGACCCCAGCAAAATCCTTGGGCTTGTGAGGTAGCTCAGGGGATAAAGGCTCTTGACACCAAATCTGAAGACCAGTGTTTGATCCCCAGGACCTACGTGGTAGGAGAACCCATTCCTTCAATTTGTCATCTTCCACATGTATGTCATAACAAACATGCCCACACACATACACACATATACGACACACACAAGTTAATTAATATAGGTTTAAAAATTAAAAACAAAACAAAATAAAAACCACAACCAACTACAAAGAGTTGTAGTGTTTTGTACATGTAACCCCAGCAGTTTGAGAGGCAAACATAGGAAGACTTTCTGTGCATTTAAGGATACTCTGGTCTACATAGTGACTCCCTGTCTAAATAAATAAATAAATAAGCCAAAGCCAAAACCAAAACCAAAACCAAAACCAACCCCCCCACACACATACAAAACATACCAAAAAAAAAAAAATTCTACAGTTAAGGAGAAAGTAAAAATCCAAGAGAATACCTAAAACTGTCACTAAAAATTCATGTTGAAAGTTGCCAAAGATAAGCTTTTTGGGTGGTTCAAAAATCTATTTGTTTATGTTTATTCATGTGTATGAGTGTTTTTCCTGTGTGTATGTAAATGCACTGGTGTTGTGCAATCCCCCTGAAGGTCAGAAGATGGTCAGATCCATAGAACTGGAGTTAAGATTGTTGTTAGCCACTATATGGGCTCTGAGAATTGAACCCAGGTCCTCTGCAAGTGGACCTGTGCTCTTAACTATTGAGCCATCTCTTCAGTCCCCCCAGAAAGGTTGTTTTTTATTTTTTGTTTTGGGGGTTTTCTTTTTGTTTTGTTGTTCTGAGACAGGGTCTCCCTCTAGCTCCAGCTAGCCTGGAACTCACTATGTAGACCAGGCTGGCCTTGATCTCACAGAGATCCACCTACCTCTGCATTGCAAGTGCTGGAATTAATGGTGCCACCGTGCCTGGCCCAAAGCAAAGGTTTTTAAGAATGGAACTTTAGGCGTCTGAATACACAGGGAAATTCAGACTTCCTAGCCCAGTCTGACACCCACCCCAGAGATCCTGCTCTCTGCACGCCTCAGAAAGCACCTCTGCTTGCATGCCTCTGGCCATGGGAAACTCAGTACTCTACCCCAGTGGATGAGTTCTAGTGTGGGAGCCTGAGCACTATCGATAGTACTGGCAACCTGGAAGGAACCCAAATGAACTGGGCCAAATACTCCCAGCCTCCAAGATGACAGAGCACCACACAGCCTGCAATGGCTATAAACAGGCCGCCTATCTTAATGCTTGGAAATGTGTTTACGTGGCAGTCGGACATGATAAGAGATCAGCCGGGCGTGGTGGCGCATGCCTTTAATCATAGCACTAGGAAGGTAGAGGCAGGTGATCTTTGTGAGTTGAAGGCCAGCCTGATGTACAGAGTGAGTTCCAGGACTGCTGGGGCTACAGGGAGACCCTGTCTCAAAAAGACAAAAAAAAAAAAAAAAGATCATAAAGCTGCCTTGGCATAGGAGTGCAGAAATGTTAAAATCAAGTGTTTACAATAAAGGCCTTAGATAACTTAGAAAGGTGCGAGCACTTGTACTTTTAACTGGCCTTGATTTTAATCAATCAATCAATCAATCAATCAATTAATTAATTAATTAGTCTTTTTGAAACAGGGTCTCCCTTTAGTCCCAGCTGGACTGGACCTTGCTATGTAGACCAGGCTGGCCTCAAACACACATAAATCTGCCCATCTCTGCCTCCCAGGTGCTGGGATTAAAGGCATGTACCACCACACCCAACTAGTTTTATAAAAAATAATATATGAGGGGCTGGAGAGATGGCCTAGCCGTTAAGAGCGCCGACTGCTCTTGCAGAGGACCTGGGTTTGATTCCCAGCACCCACATGGTGGTTGAGAACTGCCTTTGGCTCCAGTTCCAGGGGAATCTGACGCCCTCTTCTGACTTCTCTGGCATTGCACGACACGGGTGCACAAACCTACATGCAGACAGTGCATTCATACACCTAAAAAACAAATAAAATAAAATAAAACTAAAAAAAGTAATACATGTATAAAACTTTAAAGAATATTTTATTTAATTATTTTTATTTTATGCATATGTAGGTAGGTGCAACTGTGTCATGCAATGCCCACGGAGGTCAGAGGAAGGCATCAGATCCCTTGGAACTGGATTTTCCGATGGTTGTTAGCATCCATGTAGGTACTGGGAATCAAACCCAGGTCCTCTGCAAGAGTAGCCAGCCAGTGCTTTTAACCACTGAGCAATTTCTCCAGCCCAATATGTAAAAAGTTTTACATTTAATTTAATATTTTATACCTTTATTACATTTTTATTTATGTATGTTGCCTGTCTATGCCACAGCACACATGTGGAAGTCAGAGGACAGCTTGCAGGCGTCAGTTATCTTGTTCCAACATGTGGAAACTCAGGTCATTAGCCTTGGCAGTGGTCTCTTTACCAATGGAGCCATCTTGTTGACCCCTAATATTCAGAACTTTTTAAAAAATGCCTTTCCATCAAAGGACTTGGCAGCTGGGGGAGATGGCTCAGCGGCAAGCATGAGGATTTGAGTGTGGATCCCCAGAACCCATGTGAAAGCCAAGCATGGTGATATGTAGGAAGATCCAGTTGAATTGGGGGCTAGTTCTCAGCTAGCATCCCTCAGGGCACCACGTGGATGGGAGTCAGGGGATTTCTCTGACCCTGGCCCAAGAGGAAGCAGACAACATGGCCTAGGTGCATGATGCTGGGTGGGGTGGCAGTGTGCAGTGGCACAGAATTTGGGGGTCTGTGATTGGCTGTAGGAACTGATGTCATTTTGCTTATAAAAGCAAGCTGTAGGGGCTAGAGAGATAGCCTAGCGGTTAAGAGCACCGACCGCTCTTGCAGAGGAACCGGGTTCGATCCCCAGCACCCACATGGCAGCTAACAACCGTCTGTAACTCCAATTCCAGGAGAACTCCAGTTTCAGGGGAATCAGAGACCCTCTTCTGACCTCCTTGGCATTGCACAACACGGGCGCACAAACCTACATGCAGACAGTACATTCATACACATACAAAAATAAATAAAATTTTTTAAAAAAGCAAGCTGTAGCAGGCAATAAACCGAATTCTCCATTATCATCATTACAGAATTCCCAGTGGTCATTATTTTTTGGGAGTATACAGGCCAAAGCAGGCCTGCATTTCGTTCGGGTGGCCAGTGGATTGGAAAGAGGTTTTTGGACCACCAACCTGGATAGCTGGTGTGGTGAAGTGAGTTGTGAGTGGACATAGGCTGAAGATAGGCCATCAGCCATCAGCCTGAAATTCCTGTCCAGGGCCAGCAGTCTCTGGGCAGGAGGGAAATCACGGCCAGGAGTGGGAAACGTTCTGCTGTCCCAGGCTAAGGGCCTGAGCTGGAGATGCCTCTCAGGCCAGGCTATGGAAGTAGCTTGCTGGTCTCTGCGATGAGAGGCCAGTTCACTACAGTGGTCCCAGGTGGGTACTGTGCTTCCCTTTCCCTTAGTAGGGCCTGCTTATACCTGCTCATTACAAAGAAAGCTTCCTACAGTGGTGCACACTTGTAATCCCGGTCACTGCTGGGGGTGAAGGCAGGACGATTCCCAAGAGCTCGGTGGCCAGCTGGTCCACTGGAAACAATGAGCTTTGGGTTCAGTGAGAGAACCTGTCACCAAAACATTCAATGGCAAGACCTGGTGCTACAGGCCTTAAACCCTAGCTCTGTGAGATCAAGGCCAGCCTGCCTGGTTTATACAGTGAGTTTCAAGCCAGTTAGGGCTACAGGGAGATCCTGTATACAAACAAACAAACACAAACAAACATAATAGCTGTGGCTAGAGAGATGGCTCAGTGGTTAAGACTAGTTGCTCATCTTTCCAGAGGACCAGAGTCTTCAGCACCCAGGCTGTCAGCTCACAACTACTTGTAACATCAGCTTCATCTGATACATTCTTCTGAACGCAGTGCACGTGCACATGTGCACACACAGACTCCCAGGGACTCCCAGGAACTTGGGGGTTGTTGTTTCATGATGAATTGACAGAAAGCTTGCATAGAACACTAGATTAGGAAGGCCTTGTCTGAGCCCTATGGGAAAGAGTAACATGATTGATTAGTGATGTTTGCCAAGAGTGACAGGCTTGGTTAGCAATGTCTGCCATAGATGAAGGCTAAGCAGTTGTCCTTTTGGAGACACTGCTGTGTGACTTGGCAAACCCTTTTTCTTCATATTGCTTAAGGATTCACGTGCAGGAAGAGACCTGATCTTTGGTTACAGGTTGTGGATTTGAGGGAAAGTCACTAGGACAGGAGAGACAAACCTTAGGGAAGAAAACCGAGGTCCCCAGGGGTTTCAGAGCAGGTGTGCAAGGCAGGGAAGCCTGGCCTTTGTGCTGGTCCTGAAAGGATGCAGTTCCAGAGGTAACCATGCACATGGGGCTGCTCCGGAGAAAGCAAGGAGGCTCTGGACTGCTGGCTGGGTGGTGAGGGGGTGTGGGGGACCCAACCATGGAGTAATGGGGTGTGGGGACCCAACCATGGGTAACGGGGTGTGGGGGAACCCAACCATGGATAATGGGTGTGGGGGAACCCAACCATGGGAAAATGGGGTGTGGGGACCCAACCATGGGATAATGGGGTGTGGGGAACCCAACCATGGGAAAACGGGGTGTGGGAACCCAACCATGGGATAAGGGGTGTGGGGGAACCCAACCATGTGTAATGGGGTGGGGGAACCCAACCATGGGATAATGGGGTGTGGGGGACCCAACCATGGGGTAATGGGGTGGGGGAACCCAACCATGGGATAATGGGGTTGGGGGAACCCAACCATGGGGTAATGGGTGTGGGGACCCAACCATGGGGTAATGGGGTGGGGGAACCCAACCATGGGATAATGGGGTGGGGGAACCCAACCATGGGGTAATGGGGTGTGGGGGACCCAACCATGGGGTAATGGGGTGTGGGGAACCCAACCATGGGGTAACGGGGTGTGGGGAACCCAACCATGGGGTAAGGGGTGTGGGACCAACCATGGGTAAGGGGTGGGGGAACCCAACCATGGGGTAATGGGGTGTGGGGGACCCAACCATGGGATAATGGGGTGGGGGAACCCAACCATGGGATAACGGGGTGTGGGGAACCCAACCATGGGGTAATGGGGTGTGGGGAACCCAACCGTGGGATAATGGGGTGTGGGGAACCCAACCGTGGGATAATGGGGTGTGGGGGACCCAACCATGGGGTAATGGGGTGTGGGGACCCCACCATGGGATAATGGGGTGTGAGGAACCCAACCATGGGATAATGGGGTGTGGGGGAACCCAACCATGGGATAATGGGGTGTGGGGAACCCAACCATGGGATAATGGGGTGTGGGGAACCCAACCATGGGGTAATGGGGTGTGGGGGAACCCACCATGGGATAATGGGGTGTGGGGACCCACCATGGGATAATGGGGTGTGGGAACCCAACCATGGGATAACGGGGTGTGGGAACCCAACCATGGGATAATGGGGTGTGGGGGAACCCAACCATGGGATAATGGGGTGTGGGGAACCCAACCATGGGGTAAGGGGTGGGGGAAACCATGGGATAATGGGGTGGGGGGAACCCAACCATGGGGTAATGGGGTGTGGGGGAACCCAACCATGGGATAAGGGGTGTGGGGAACCCAAACATGGGATAATGGGGTATGGGGGAAACCAACCAGATAATGTGGGGGAACCCAACCATGGGAATAATGGGGTGGGGGAACCCAACCATGGGTAATGGGGTGTGGGGGAACACCAACCATGTGGGTAATGGGGTATGGGGGCCAACACGATAATGTGTGGGAACCCAACCTGGATAATGGGGTGGGGGAACCCACTGGTAATGGGGTGTGGGGGAACCAACCATGGGATAATGGGGTGTGAGGAACCCAACCTGGGATAACGGGGTGTGGGGGACCCAACCATGGGATAATGGGGGGGGGAACCCAACCATGGGATAACGGGGTGTGGGGGACCCAACCATGGGTAATGGGGTGTGGGGAACCCAACCATTGGGTAATGGGGTGTGGGGAACCCAACCATTGGGTAATGGGGTGTGGGGAACCCAACCATTGGGTAATGGGGTGTGGGGAACCCAACCATTGGGTAATGGGGTGTGGGGACCAACCTGGGTAATGGGGTGGGGGACCCAACCATGGATAATGGGGTGTGGGGGACCCAACCATGGGATAATGGGGTGTGGGGAACCCAACTGGGAAACGTGGATGTGGGGAACCCAACATGGGATAATGGGGTATGGGGGAACCCAACCATGGGAATGGGGTGTGGGGAACCCAACCATGGGGTAATGGGTGTGGGGACCAACCATGAGGGTTGGGGAACACAACCATGGGTAATGGGGTATGATGGGAACCCAACCATGGGATAAGGGGTTGGGGGAACCCAACCATGGGTAATGGGGTAGTGGGGAACACAACCATGGGATAATGGGGATGTGGGAACCCAACCATGGGATAACGGGGTGTGGGAACCCAACCATGGGATAATGGGGTGTGGGGGAACCCAACCATGGGATAATGGGGTGTGGGGAACCCACCATGGGTAAGGGGTGTGGGAACCCAACTGGGATAAGGGGTGTGGGGACCCAACCTGGTAATGGGTGTGGGAACCCAACCATGGTATAATGGGTGTGGGGGAACCCAACCATGGGATAATGGGGTGGGGGACCCAACCATGGGAAATGGGGTGTGGGGAACCCAACCATAGGGATAATGGGGTGTGGGGGAACCCAACCATGGATAATGGGGTGTGTGGGGGACCCCAACCATGGGATAATGGGGTGGGGGAACCCAACCATGGATAAGGGGTGTGGGGAACCCAAACATGGGATAATGGGGTGTGGGGAACCCAACCATGGGGTAATGGGGTGTGGGGAACCCAACCATGGGATAATGGGGTGTGGGGAACCCAACCATGGGATAATGGGGTGTGGGGGAACCCAACCATGGGATGATAGGGTGTGGGGAACCAACCATGGGATAATGGGGTGTGGGGGAAACCCAACCATGGGATAATGGGGTGTGGGGAACCCAACCATGGGATAATGGGGTGTGGGGTTTGCTAAGACCCACTGAGAACAATCTGGTGGGCTCTATTGATCATGATTTCTGGAGCCCGGTGGTAGGCGCAGGGCTGTGGTTGCTCAGCCTCTGCACTCTGCGAGCTTCAGAGCCAAGACGCAGCGCAGGAGGGGCAGCAAGATGGCTCAGTGGGTAAAGTTGCCTGTTACCAAGCCTGATGGTGTGAATTCCATCCCTGAGGCTCATATGGTTGAAGGAGAGAACTGACCGGAGCAGATAGAATGTCCTTGGACTTCCACATGTGTGCCAAGTACACACACCCCCACATACAACCACACACGTACACAAACCCAGTCAGTCATCGATCAATCAATCAAGTAATATAATCTTAAAATGTTTTTAAAAATACCCTAAATATCTTCAGTCTAGACTGCAGGAGACCCAGTGCCAGGTGGGCAACACTGGCAGTGTGGACTGTGTGCAGGGGAGGAGGACTTTGGGCCATAGCCAGCGGGTCGCACTCACTAGTGTAACATACAGAGGAGGTGGTCTTACCTGACTTGTGGAGTCCTCAGGTCTACAAACCCCTAAAGTGTAGAAAAGTGGACTTTCCAGGTACTAGACAGCCAGGGTCAGGAGAGGACTTGGGACATCTGTGAACTCTGAAGTGACTGACAGAGCAGGATTACTGCATGTCAGGAATGTGATGTGTAGATGCAATGTGATGTGACTGGGACCTGGGGACTCCTGGGGTCCTAGCAAGTCAGGACAGGATCTGTGGAGGCCCAGGATGGGGAGTCCACAGCTCTCACAGAACTCAGGACAGTCCATGGATTTCACAAGTTTCTAAAGACTCTGTAACTTTCTTTTCTGCTCTTCGAGTCTAGGGATCCCTCATTCCCTACCATGACTCCTTCCAGTCCAGACTCCAGCAGGTCTGGGGGACCATAGGGAGGAAGGGGAGATGAGTTGGTTTCAAAGAACAAGCAGACAGCGACCTCCCTGTCTGTCCCAGGCCCAGGCAGATCCCCAGCCCCCTCCTCTCTCTCATCCCTGGGCCTGGGGAGGCTGGAGAGCTCTGGCTGGGTGCTGGTAGCAGTGGCCAGAGTGGAAAATCCCCATTGGATGGAGAACACAGTGGCTGGCAAATCCGTGCTGGCCTTTTCCCTGGGACATTAGGATCTGATAAGTGTGTTTGGAGCCCTGAGTATATGGAACAAGGTGACAGACAGGGTGCTGGCAGTGGACTTTTTCCAAATCCACCAAACGGAGAGCTTTACCAGCCAGGTTGGCCGCCCAGCCAATTCAAACCATGGGAAAGTTGTACTGAGGGTGGAGGAGGGGTTGCGCAATGGAAGTGTGCAAGGGCTTGGGAGAAAGCAATGGAGGGGATAAAGGAATTTTAGGACTAAAGACAGAGGTGCCTGGCCTGGTGGTATAGCCCTGTAATCTGAAGTCCTTGGAGCTGAGGGAAGAGGATGACAAGTTCAAAGCCTTCCTGGGTTTCAGGGTGAAATCAAGTCTAGCCTGGGCAATATAGCAAGACCATGTCTCAAAATTAAAAAGTAAGAGCCAAGCAGACTGGCTCATACCTATAATCTCTAGAGTTGGGAGGCCAGGGCAAGAAATTCAGTCCAGCCTGGGCTATAGTATGAGACCCTGTCTCCAAATAAAAGTAAGGGGCCTTTAATCCCAGCACTCAGGAGGCAGAGACATATGGATCTCTGTGAGTTTAAGGCCAACCACTTCAATCTTAGCAAATCCACGGAATGTCCTAAATTTTGTGAGGCTGCTGGAGTTCCCAGCCTGGTCCTCCCGGGACACTTTTCTGACTTGCTAGGACTCCGGGAGTCGATGCTTTTCAACCTAATATAATTGAATTAAAATTTAAAATGGACCAAAGTTCTGAGCAGATGGCTCTATACACAAAGTGCTTGCAATGCAACTGTGTGGGCTTGATTCGTGATCTTCAGGATACATGTGAAAAGCTAGGTGAAAGCAAGGTGTGGAAGTATGCCCCTTACTCCCTGCACTTGGGAGGTAGAAGCAGGTGGATCTCTCTGAGATCCAGGCCAGCCTGATCTATATATCGAGTTCCAGGCCAGCTGGGAATACAGGGAGACCCAGTCTCACACACAATAATGAAAACTGGGTGCAGTGGCATGTCCCTGTAACCCCAGCACAGGGAGATGAAGGCAGGGGGCTCCTAGCAACTTGCTGGCCAGTCAGTTGAGTGGACAAGAGAGTTCCAGGGTCAATTAGAGAGCCTGTCTTAAAGAATAGGTCCACCTTGCCCAGGGAGATGGCTCAGTGTGCAAAGGTGCTTGCTGCCAAAGCACAGAATGTGAGTTAATCCCAGGGACCCACATAGTAGAAGGAGAGAGCTGAATCCTGCAAATTGTTGTCTGACCTCCACTGCATACCCTGTGCAAGCAGCCATACACACAAAAGAAATAAAAGTGTAATAACATTCTTTTTAAAATAGGTGGGGTAGGGGCTGGAGAGATGGCTCAGCAGTTAAGAGTACTGACTGCTCTTGCACAGGACCCAGGTTCGATTCCCAGCACCCACATGGTGGCTGTATTTAACTTCAGTTGCAGGAGAATCTGACGCCCTCTTTTGACCTCTGTGGCATTGCATGACATGGGTGCACCAACCTACATGCAGACAGTACTTTCATACACATAAAAAATAATAAATAAAAAAAATTTTCTAAAGGCAGGGTAGCAATGAAGGAATCCTAGAGTGTGGAGAGATGGCCCAGCAGTTAAGAGCACTGGATGCTCTTGCAGGGGACCTGGGTTTGAATCCCAGCACACACGTGATCACTAACAGCTGTCCATAACTCCAGTTCCAGGGGACCCTATGATGACCTCTTCTTCAGACACACTGTATGACACGGGTGCACATACCCACCTGCAGGCAGTACACTCATACACATAAAATAAAAATAGCACATAAAATAAAAATAACACATAAAAATGTTTAAAAATGAAAAAGAAAGACATCTCTGTATCAGCCCCTGGGCTCCATGTGCACCTGCACAGGGAGAGCATGTGCAGTGCACACACATGTACACACACGAAATGCCATATACACACACATGACACAGATGGGATGGGATGTATCTCAGTGGTAGAGTGCTGAGCATGGATGAGGTCTACATTCAGTCTCAACATCCTCCTCCAACACAGAGAGGTGCAGGTGGCAGTTGGGGTGTTGGGATGAGAGAAGAGACAATGAAGAGAACAGCAAGTGGTGAGGGTGGCCACTCTCCTCACACCCTGCTCTGGACATCTGATGGATTGATCTGTGTACTTACTTTTTTTTTTTTTTGGTCTTTGTGAGTCGGGGTCCTCCTGTCCTGGAGCTTGCTATGTAGGCTGGTCATGAGTTCAAAGGTGGCCTTGAACTCACAGAGATCCGCCTGCCTCTGCCTCCGGGATGCTGGGATTAAAGGCATGCATCACCATGCCCGGCATTATTTACTTATTTTTATACGTGTGACAGTTTTTCCCGAATGTATGTAAGTGTGCTCCTGTGTGTAAAGCCCATGGATCCCAGAAAAGGGTGTCGCATTCCCTGGAAATGGAGCTGCAGACAGCTTAGTCACCATGTGGGTGCTCTGAGTGAAACCTGGTCCTCTGCAAGAGCAGTCAGTGCTTTCAACCTCTGAGCCATGTCACCAGTCCAACAGGCCTCTATTCTCCTTCATGCAAGAGGCACAGCCAGAGGTGGTGGGGCTTCCTCAGTGAGTGCGTCCTGTGTACACACTGCTAAGACAGGATTTCATCCAGAAATCATCCAAAGCTACCACACAGCACCAACGCCCAAGTCAGCACTGTTCACACAGCCCCTGTCACTTTCATCAGCCTCCCAGAAACCTCCATGATAAAAAACTCTGGAGGAGTTCCTGGCCCCTAATCCCCTCCAAACCCTGACCTCCATCTTCCAAGGTCGTAAGGGGGCTGGAAAGTGGAACTTGCATTGGACCTCCAAGTGTGTCAGCTGTAGGTAGACCAAAAGGTTGCAAAGACTCTGTCCCCAAGACAGAAATGACAATCCCTGGAAACATCTTGGTGGCTACAACTGGGAAACTGTTGCTGGCATCCAGTAGACAGAGGCCAGGTGTGCTGCTGGTACCCTATAGTACATACGCAGTACCCATGACAATGACATATTGACGACCAAATGCCACTGGTGCTCAGGTTGAGGAAGCCATTGCATCTGACACCCCTCACTTAGACCCTCACCCCCAAATGCCCACACCAGTTCTCTGGTTCCCAGAGAGGACGTAATCTTTGCCTCTCCATCCTGAGGCCACGTTGTTCCCTCTTATCTCTTGTCATTCTTGGCCTTCTCTGCTTGAATTAAAAAGTCAATAAGATGAAGAGTGTCATGGCCACGCTCCAGAAGGAAAAACACACAGAAACCATTGATACGTGGGGTCCAAGGGACACCCTGGCTTGGGGGTCATGCTTGCCCAGGGCTGGGGAGGCAGGGGCTGGGCTAGTTCCTGGGGGTATAAAGGGAAGGCGTACAGCTCAAGTCTTCAGTCTGCAGCAAGGGTCCAACTCAGAGTAGCTTCTCCTCTGAGAGCAGCTGGGAATCAGCATCATGAAGTGGATGGTGGTGGCCTTGCTCTGCCTCCCCCTGTTGGAGGCAGCGCTGCTCAGGTGAGACGGGGACCAGCTGTCTGTGCAGACACTTAGGCTAGCCTGGAGCCCTGCAAGGGGCAGCTGGGCCAGGGCCATGGCCACTGTCCTCTGCGATGGAATTGCTGCTGGAAGGGAAGGCTGCCAAAGTCAGTGCTGCTCTGGAGTCAGAGATGGGAGAAGACGCAGCCCTGCCTGCAGGAAACATCTGGGCAAAGGGAAACCAATAATCCTGAATGAGAGAGAGGAAGGCTGACTGCTGCCCCCAGCAGCCCCAGCTGCTGCGTGTGCTCACTTCCACACAGAGGAACAGGGCTTTCTGGACAAGGGCTGCAAACCCTTTCTAGAAATTTCCCACAGGCAGATACAAAAGTCATGTTGGCAGAAACAGGAGGACATGGAATATATCTAGACTCTGAGGTGTGACAGGACAGTCATGGTGGTGTGCAAGGCAGGGCTAACAGGCACATCAGGAGGCTCCCAGCCTACCATGTGGCCTGCCCTGCCATTAAAGTTTCAGCCAGCCTGTCACTATCATGCAGTCAATCAACTGTGTAATGAAAACGTTTGGAGAGAAAACTGCATATGCACATGACTTTTTTTCTTATTATTCTTCTCTCAACACCATTGAACACCTGTTTAATGAAGTATTGAGATTGTCCTCGGTGTTGTAGTAATCTAGAGATAAAGTATATGTGTGGATGTACACAAGTTACAGATAACACACATGCACTCTGCATGCCCATGCTTTGGTACCTGGGAATTTATTTTACTTATTTTTCACTGAAGATCCTCAGTTTATTCTTTATTTTACATTTGTTTACTTATCTGTGTAGGTGTGTGTATGGTACAACACACATGTGGAGTTCAGAGGACAAATTACAGGAGGCAGTTCTTTCTGTCAACTATATGGGCTGAAGGTTCTAACTAGGGTCATCCAGCTTGGTGGCAGGTGCCTTTACCTGCTGAGCCATATTGCCAGGCCAGTTACCTTGTCACTTCCTAGGTGAAGGTCTGGCTCCTATCAGAAACTTCTGCTGTGCAAAGTGGGTGGAGGTGATTGATCTAGCTCATGGGAAGGGATTTAGCACAGAATTCCTGGAGAACATAGAGTCCTAAGGAAATAGAGATTAATTAGGAGAAAGAAGTAAAAGAAACTGGAATTCTAGGTACTGGAGCAAGGCCTGTTGGATTTACAGAGGCCCCTGGGCTATGGCAGTCAGCAAGTCTTAGAGGAACAGAGTCTGTCACAGGGTGACTGTGCCTGTGGTGACATTCATTAGTTCCAACTCCAGCTACTTTCCTCTTGGACTGGTGTCCTGAGAAGTGTGTTGGTGCCCTGGAGCATAGAGGTAACAGTAGGAAGAACAGGCATTGTACGTCCTTCCTGCGTGCTCTGTCCTATCACCTAGAGCCTGAGGGCTACCACAGGAAGGGACCTTTCTGGATGAACATTCCTTCTCTGGCAACTTTTAAAAACCATACCCATTTGGGGCTGGGATGTGCCTCATTTGGTAGAATGGTCGCCTAGCATGCAGGAGGCCCTGGGTTTGGTCCCCAGCACCCCATGAACCAGGTATAGTGGCACAAATCTGTAATGCTAGCAGTCAGGAGGCAGAGGCAGAAGGATCACCAATTAAAAGATAACCTTGGAACTGGGCATAGTAGTGCATGTCTTTAATCCTAGCACTGGGGAGGCAGAGGAAGGCAGATCTTTGTGAGTTCAAGGCCAGCCTGGTCTACAGAGCGAGCTGCTACAGGGAGACCCTGTCTCAAAAAGACCAAAAAGAAAAGTTAACCTTGGATATATAGTGACTTCAAGGCCAGCCTGGGATATATGAGAAGGTGTCTCAAAATATCCCTGTCCTTCAAGGTCTGGTGGTACACACCTTTAATCCTAGTACTTGGGAGGCAGAGGAAGGCATATCTCTGTGATTTCCAGGACAATTGGGACTACAAAGAGACCCTGTCTCAAAAAGACTAAAAAAAATAATAATAAAAAAAGCATCGCTTCTAGCAAGGGCAGTGCCCAAGGTATCCCCCCACCCCTTCCTAGGAGGGAGTCACAGGGCAAGTGAGAGCAGGGGTCTGCAGCAGGGCCGGGACCCTCCAGCTGAGGTGAGGTCACGTGTGGGCGAAGTGAACGTTTTCTGAATCTTGGAGCAAACACTGAGGGATGTTGAGAGCTGGAGAGAACAAGGAGAAAAGCAGAAAGAGAAAGAGGAGAAATGGAAACAGAGGTGGAGAAACAAGAAAGACAGCAACAGACACGTGCGGGACAAAAGGGCAGAGAGCGCGGTCCACAGTGGGAGCCGGAAGGGGGGGAGGAGGAAGGAGGCGGGGCCCTGGCCTGACTTGGAGACTTCTGCAGGGTCCCCCTGAAGAGGATGAAGACCATCCGTGAGACCATGCGGGAAAAGGGCGTGCTCAAGGACTTCCTGAAGAGCCACAAATACGACCCTGGCCAGAAGTACCGCTTCGGCAACCTCGGTGACTTCAGTGTGCTGGATGAGCCCATGTCCTACATGGACGTAAGTGCTACCATCGCCAGGAAACCCGGGACCCTGCTGCCAAGGAGGAGGGCTCCCTGCCTCCAAGCCTGGGCCTCACTCCCTCTTCCAAGTCTGCTGTGGGTGACTGTTCAAAGAATAGGAAAATGCCCCAGTGATCTCAGTTGTACCCATAAGAGAGCATTGTGGCAGCCCCGAGGGAGCTTGGAGTGGGCACCTGTGGGTTTAAGCAGGTACAGAGGGCAGAGCTGGCTGCTGCTTTTGATGTGGGCTTGCGGGCAGCAGCTGGAGCCTTTCCTGCTTGCCAGTGGACAAGCTGAGCCCCTGGAGCCATCAGACCTGAGCCATCTTCCCTCTGACTCTCTCCTAGGCTGCCTACTATGGCGAGATTAGCATTGGAACTCCACCCCAGAACTTCCTGGTCCTTTTTGACACTGGCTCCTCCAACCTGTGGGTAGCATCTGTCTACTGCAGCAGTGAGGCCTGCAGTAAGTATGGGGGAACAATGATCTGAGACCCCGATGGGGATGCTGGGAGAGACTCACACCTGGAGGGGTCAAGGCAGTGTGTGGACACATGGCATATCCAAGCCGAGGGGAAGAGGATGGCCCTGCAGCTGGGTGGCCCCTTCCCTGCTAAGCAATATGTGCATGCCCGCCTAACACCCCTCCACTTCAGTTCATCTCACCTGCTCAGATTACTGGGCAAAGCTGTTCCTTATCTGTGGGTAATCTCTATTCCATTATAGTCCGTTCCACCTTTCTATTTTACTCCACTACCCCAAAACATCCTCATCCAGTGCATCTAAAGGGTGGGATGGAACAATATTGGTTGTGATCCTGTCCTGCCCTCCTTGGGACAACAGGTGGCATTTAGCTTCTTTGGTTCCTGACAAAGCCTTGGGTCCTAACATCTCTGATCTAAGGGATCTCTCTTTGGCTATCCAATCCATGCTGCCTCTAGATCTTGGTATCATCAGCTTCTTGATGGGGGAGGCTGAGGAAGGAAGGGATGCCGGTCAGCCCATTCACTCCTTTGCTGGATGAGTTGTCACTAAGTAGGCTGTGTGTCAGGATTCTTCTGGGCCATAGAGGTAGTGTAAGCAGCCTTGTCCCCACAAAGGCCATAGTCCTGAGAGAGTCTTTACAAGTCACACGGGCTAGGGCCACAGTTTCATGGATCTTCAATGCTAGAAGGTTCAGCTGGTATCCCATCACTTGGTGGCTTAGGTAGGGGATTCTACAACACCAGGGTGAGTGGGAGGGTGAGCAGGGATGACTCACCCCAGATATGAGAGCAGGAAGCCATCAACAGAGAAGGGTGACCTCCTATCCTGCCTTGCCCTGCAGCCACACATGCCCAATACAACCCCAGCAAGTCCTCCACCTATTACACTGACGGACAGACCTTCTCCCTGCAGTACGGCACTGGCAGCCTCACCGGCTTCTTTGGCTATGACACTCTGACTGTGAGTGAAGCTCCCCCACGGCTGGGTGAGGGGTGTGAGGAGGATGGGGGCTTTAGATGGAGTCCCTAAAACCTGATGGAAAAGCTGTGCTCAGAAGCATGGAACAGGAAGTTTGCAGGGCAGCGTTTTATTCATTCCCAGGCTCATCCTGTTTCAGGACCTGGGAAGCCAGGAGGAACCTGTTGGATGTGACCTGGGGTCTCTAGAGAGAAGGGGTTCAGGGGGAGGGAGAAGGCAGCACATGGAAGAGAAGTGGCTCTAGTCAGTTAGCAAAATTAGGGAGGAGTTGAGGTGAGGAAGGATGAGCACAGAGGCCTCAGGGGAGAAGGCCTGGGGAGCTAGGTAAGTCTGACATGTCACCTCCCCTCTGTGGACCCTGCCCTCCAGATCCAAGGTGTCCAGGTCCCCAACCAGGAGTTTGGCCTGAGTGAGGTTGAACCCGGAAGCACCTTTGTCTATGCTGGATTCGATGGCATCATGGGCCTGGCCTACCCCGGTCTGTCTGAAGGGGGTGCCACCACCGCCATGCAGGGCTTGCTGAATGAGGGTGCCCTTTCCCAGCCCCTCTTTGGTGTCTACCTCGGCAGGTGAGCAGCTTTAAATTCTCTCCTTTCACCACTCAACTGAGGTTCGATGGTTTGAGGGTTCTAGACTTCACTAACAGCTTCTGAATTTTGTCTCCCACCCTCATCCCTGCATTTGTCTTCTGTATACTACATTTATTTTTTCAGACAGGATCTCACTATAGAGCAGGGCCTGGCCTGGAGCTCACTATGTAGATCAGATTGGCTTTGAACTCAGAGATCCCATGCTTCTGCCTTCCAAATGTGATTAAAGGCATGCACCATCAGGCCTGGCCTCACCGCATTAAAAAAAAAAACAAACCCCAAAAACCCACATTTACCTATTTGTGTTGGTGGGGTGGGTGTCAAGCACATCCCATAGCCCACTTGTGGAGATCAAAGGACAACTTGCAGGAGTCAGTTCTCTGCTTCCACTATGTGGGTCCCAGGGATCATGCGTGGCTCATCCATCAGGCTTGACAGAAAGCTCCTTTACCTGCTGAGCCATATCAACAACCCATCCAGCTTTCCCTTGTGTTGCATGGCTAAGACAGTCTCCCTGTTTCCTGCTAACCCCAGAGAGCTTCACCTCTCACTCTAGCACTTCCGGGTGAGCCTCCTGTGCTGGGCCCCAGTGAAGTCCTGCTCTGACCACAGCTTTCCACTCTGTATCCCTTCTCTAGTCTCTCCTTTGATCTACTGTTCCAGCTGGTCTTGGGGTCTTGGTCTAGGCCCAGGATTGACTCTTATACCAGTTGTTACCTTTCCAGCAAGATAAACAGGGCCTTCTGGGTCCCACATGTCTTTCTTCTCCCTCAGAGTTAGCTCTCTTCTAGAGTTTCCATGTGCCTGCTGTGGCTTAATCCTGTGCTTCTCACATCCTGCACCTTGACTCTGTTACCAAAGTTGTGGACTTACTTTTGCTCTCTGTTACAATCCTCTCTATACCCCCGTGGGACTTCCACACAGTCCTGTACTCTGCACTCAGACTATCACCAGGAAGGCCCCTGGAGCATCATGGAAAGTCTTTTCCTCTCTTCGAACTGCTGCCCTCATGTTGCAATAGAAAAGGAACCAGTTGGGGGGCTGGAGAGATGGCCTAGCAGTTGAGAGCGCTGACTATTCTCGCACAGGACCCAGGTTCCATTCCCAGCACCCACATGGCGGCTGAGAGCCATCTTTAACTCCAGCTCCAGGGGAATCTGACACCCTCTTCTGACCCCCACAGCATTACACAACATGGGTGCACAGACCTACATGCAGATAGTACACTCATACACATTAAAAAAAAAAAAGAAAGAAAGAAAGAAAGAAAGAAAGAAAGAAAGAAAGAGCTGGGTGTGGTGGTGCACGCCTTTATCCTAGCACTTGGGAGGCAGAGGCAGGTGGATCTCTGTGAGTTCAAGGCCAGCCTGGTCTACAGAGCAAGTTCCAGGACAGCTGGGGCTACAGGGAGACCCTGTCTTGAAAAGATAAGAAAGGAAGAAAGGAAGAAAGGAAGAAAGGAAGGAAGGAAGGAAGGAAGGAAGGAAGGAAGGAAGGAAGGAAGGAAGGAAGGAAGGAAGGAAGAAAGAGTAAAGAAAAGGAACCAGTTGGGCTTGGGCAGGGTTCCTGGTGACAGGTGCCACCAGTGGTTGAGGTAGGAAAGAAAAAAAGCAGAAGACAGTGTAGTAGGAAGTGGGCTCCACAAAGCAGCAGATCCTTGAAAGGCTGGGCTCTAGGAGCAGCGTCATTCCAGGAGGCCGGACATTGAGCCATCTGAGGAAAACACCATCTTCAGGGGCTTCCTGTCTGGAGACGTGCGTGTTGTGAGGCGGCTCTAGTCTGAACAGACATGACCTGTCCACAGGGAGCCCATGTCTGAGGTGACATGGCCTGTCCTTAGGGAGCCACTGTCTGAGGTGACATGGCCTGTCCTCAGGGAGCCACTGTCTGAGGTGACATGGCCTGTCCTCAGGGAGCCACTGTCTGAGGTGACATGGCCTGTCCTTAGGGAGCCACTGTCTGAGGTGACATGGCCTGTCCTCAGGGAGCCACTGTCTGAGGTGACATGGCCTGTCCTCAGGGAGCCACTGTCTGAGGTGACATGGCCTGTCCTCAGGGAGCCACTGTCTGAGGTGACATGGCCTGTCCTCAGGGAGCCACTGTCTGAGGTGACATGGCCTGTCCTCAGGGAGCCACTGTCTGAGGTGACATGGCCTGTCCTTAGGGAGCCACTGTCTGAGGTGACATGGCCTGTCCTCAGGGAGCCACTGTCTGAGGTGACATGGCCTGTCCTCAGGGAGCCACTGTCTGAGGTGACATGGCCTGTCCTCAGGGAGCCCCAGTCTGGAGCCAGGGAAGGTGTTGTTTTCCCTGAAGGCAACTTAACACAGATATCCCCTCACTGTTCACTCCTTGACTTCTTCCTTTTGTCTCCCACAGCCAGCAGGGATCTAATGGTGGACAGATCGTCTTTGGCGGTGTGGATGAAAACCTGTACACTGGGGAGCTGACCTGGGTCCCTGTCACCCAGGAGCTCTACTGGCAGATTAACATTGAGGAGTGAGTCTGTGGGGGGATCTTGGGGGTGTGGCCTTCTTTGATTGGGCTCAAAACACCAAATACCATACATACATCCAGGGACCGTATATTGGCCTTTGGCTAGGGAAGGGCCCCTGAGACATACCCTCCCCCAAAGTCACAAGTACACTCTGCTGAAGCATCAAAGCCCAGCTAAACCTAGAGAAGAAGGGTTGGGCCACAGAGGGAGGGGCAGAACTTGGAAGTTCAATTTTGGGAGTCCCTGAAGACCAGCAGCACACATTAGCATCAGCTGGGTATCTGAGTCCTTACACTGGATCTGTGGCCCTGGATTTCTGTGCCTTTAGACCCTGCCTTGAAAACTTAGAAGTAGATTCAATGGCCACTCAGGCAGCCTTGGACACACTCTGGGATGCTAGGAGACAGCTTCACTCTGAAGGCAGTGCCTATGACTCTATGGAGGGACGCTCACTCTGACTGTCTCCTCCACATTCAGCTTCCTCGTTGGTGACCAGGTCTCTGGCTGGTGCTCCCAGGGCTGCCAAGGCATCGTGGACACAGGCACCTCTCTGCTCGTTATGCCTTCAGAGTACCTGAGTGACTTTCTGCAGGTCATCGGGGCCCAGGGAGAATATGGAGAGGTGAGCTTGGTGGGTGTGGTCTCCCTTCCTCAGGAAGGCCAGGGGGCACTTATGGTTTCTCATCGGAAATTCTTGACCTTCTCTCAAAGCACTGGTCGTAGGCTTGCGGGTGGAGTAGTCTAGAGGCTGGAGCTGAGGAGAAGTTATAGATAGGAATTTCTTCCAGCTGTAGTCACTGTGGAATACAGAGTTAACACCTTCTGGACTCTAGGGTTAGAGAAAAATTACTGGAAAATGGAGGGAAGCGAGAGGGTTACATGGGCCAGCCCTTTAAGCCATGCCTCTCCCACTAACACAGGACCATGCTTCACTGTTCCCCACTGTCCTGAGCCTAGCAATGGGTTTGCCTAATGAACCCATTTCCACTGATTTTAAGGGACCCATGTCTCCCCATCCAGAGATCTGTTTGTTAAAGGGTACCTGCAGAGAAAGGGAACAGAGGAGGAGTCTCAGGCAGGAGGGAGGAAAGCTTTGGAGTAGGGGACTCCTCAGGTCTCCCCAAATGCCTCCCCCTCCATGCCAATCCTCCTGTATAAGGATGGGGGCTGTGAAAGCAAAACTTCCCTACGAGTGTGCCCTCCATTCCAAACCAGACTTAGGATGGGGCCTAGGGTGTTGGAGGCTGGTCTAGGGTGTAGGATGCTGGCCTAGGGTGTAGGATGCTGGCCTAGGGTGTAGGAGGCTGGCCTAGGGTGTAGGAGGCTGGCCTAGGGTGTAGGATGCTGGCCTAGGGTGTAGGATGCTGGCCTAGGGTGTAGGATGCTGGCCTAGGGTGTAGGATGCTGGCCTAGGGTGTAGGAGGCTGGCCTAGGGTGTAGGAGGCTGGCCTAGGGTGTAGGAGGCTGGCCTAGGGTGTAGGAGGCTGGCCTAGGGTGTAGGAGGCTGGCCTAGGGTGTAGGAGGCTGGCCTAGGGTGTAGGAGGCTGGCCTAGGGTGTAGGAGGCTGGCCTAGGGTGTAGGAGGCTGGCCTAGGGTGTAGGAGGCTGGCCTAGGGTGTAGGAGGCTGGCCTAGGGTGTAGGAGGCTGGCCTAGGGTGTAGGAGGCTGGCCTAGGGTGTAGGAGGCTGGCCTAGGGTGTAGGAGGCTGGCCTAGGGTGTAGGAGGCTGGCCTAGGGTGTAGGAGGCTGGCCTAGGGTGTAGGAGGCTGGCCTAGGGTGTAGGAGGCTGGCCTAGGGTGTAGGAGGCTGGCCTAGGGTGTAGGAGGCTGGCCTAGGGTGTAGGAGGCTGGCCTAGGGTGTAGGAGGCTGGCCTAGGGTGTAGGAGGCTGGCCTAGGGTGTAGGAGGCTGGCCTAGGGTGTAGGAGGCTGGCCTAGGGTGTAGGAGGCTGGCCTAGGGTGTAGGAGGCTGGCCTAGGGTGTAGGAGGCTGGCCTAGGGTGTAGGAGGCTGGCCTAGGGTGTAGGAGGCTGGCCTAGGGTGTAGGAGGCTGAGGGCAGATGTAGTTGGAGGATCTCTCTGGAGGGAGATGTGCTAACCTGGACTCTTTCCCTCTCTGCAGTATTTTGTGAGCTGTGACAGCGTCAGCAGCCTGCCCACTTTGTCCTTTGTCCTCAATGGTGTGCAGTTCCCCCTGTCACCCTCTGCCTACATCCTCCAGGTAAGCCCTGGTCCCTGTGGGCGGAGCCACCACGTTGGGTGTGGAGCTGGAGACTCAGTTTCCTTGCCTTGTGCCATTCTATAACTCACTGCAGCTCTGACTGCAGTTTTCCCCACAGGGAAGAGTGTCACCCATTATCTGGGATTAGCAGTTGCTGGAGACAGGCTCTGGGCTCTTTGCTGATCCCTGACTAGAGTTAGCCATGCGCAAAGAACACTGTCTGTCCTGTCCCATTTTAATGTCAGAGCTTTTGGTGAGGGAGGCCCTCATTTTTCTTTACCCATGGGAACTTGAAGGCTCTGAGGGACAAAGTGAGCGAAGCTAATTTTGAATCCAAGTTGGTCAGGCCTCAAGGCTTAAGCACCAGGCTGACTTGCTGATGATGAGAAGCGAGGCAGTGGGGTGGACTGTGGGATGAGAAGACCCCTATCCCCAAGAGGGCCCAAATCACATTATTAGAGGTCATGCTGTGGGGACTCAGCTATCCTAGGAGTCCTCTGAGTAGTCTTTGAGTCACGCAGAGCTCAGGGCTGGAGCACGCCCTGGCCACACCTGAGCAAGTGAGTGAACTATGTCTCTCTGTTGAACAGGAGGACGGCTACTGCATGGTGGGCCTTGAGAGCATCTCTCTGACCACTGAGAGTGGCCAGCCCATGTGGATCCTTGGAGATGTCTTCCTCAGGTCCTACTATGCCGTATTTGACTTTGGCAACAACAAGGTGGGCTTTGCCCCTTCCGTCTAGCCTGGCCACCTGGATAGCCCTGCCCCCTTCTTTCTCTTGACCCTCCATCTTGTGAGTGGGTCCCTCTGTCCTTCCTCTCTGCATTCCACCTTCCTTTGCTGTACCCTAGATTATCTCTAATAATAAATGGTCCTCCATATTAACCAGCCTGGTGTTTTATTTAATTTATTATTTTTTTTTTTGGTATGGGGATGGAGTGGAGTGATGAACAGTGGCCTGTCAGGTACTGTTGGGTCTCAGGGAATTGTGAGAGTGAGAGTCGGGACAAGGTTTACTCTGACTGACCTCAGTAGCCACAAGATTTCCTAGTGCGTTGCTGAGATTTTAAGAGAACCTGAGCCTGAGGCTGGGCCTGGGGATGGGCCAGTAACTCAGAGCTTGAACTTCATTCACAGCTTTCTCTGAAGAGGGAGACATTTGTAACAGTGGGGTTAGGGGGAGTTCTCTGTGATGGGTAAAGTGGACATGATCTGTCCTTCCACTTCCCCAAATTCTCCCACTGATGTCAGGGCTACAGATGCTGTGACTGATAGCTGGTACAATCCAGGACTAAGGGTTTTTCTCCTCATCTGTTAATTTAATTCATTTTATGAGACTTTTTTTTTGTTTTTGAGACAAGGTCTCTCTGTAGCTCTGGCTGTCCTGGAACTCACTATATAGACCAGGCTGGCCTTGAACTCACAGAGATCCACCTGCCTCTACCTCCCAAGTTGTAGGATTAAAGGCATGCACCACCATGCCTGGTTGAGTTGAGGAGACTTTTCTCTTTGTCTTTTTGAGACAGGGTCTCACTTTAGTCCCAGCTGTCCTGGAGCTTGCTCTATAGACCAGGCTGGCTTTGAACTCACAGAGATCTGCCTGCCTCTGCCTCCCAAGTGCTGAGATTAAAGGCATGCTCCACCACTCCCAGTTGAGGACACTTTTGAAGGATGCTGCTGTCTATGTGCAGTTGTAACTGTGGCATAAATTAGACATTCTTTGAACCGACTGACCCTGACTATCAGATATCATCCATCAGTGGCCTCCCAGAAAGGGTGCTTCAAAGGAGAGGTAGACCCACAGACCCAGGGTCCCCTCCTATCCAGCCAGATCACCTAGGGGAGGGGCTATGTGCTGAGAAATGGAGAATGCTTATGGGCATCTCTCTCTCTCTCTCTCTCTCTCTCTCTCTCTCTCTTCTGCTGTCCTGTTATGCAGAACTTCTGGGAGTCTCAGCCCAGGGAACCTGAGGGGGAGCATGCAAAGGACCCTGTCAATGGCCCCCTCACCCATCTGTTCTGTAGGAAAGCCCATTACTTGCTAGTCTCCCCTTAAACAGAAGTTTTTGGAGAGTCTGCTCCTGCATTTGTACTTGTGAATCCTGAGTGGTGGAGGTGAGGGGGATGGTGCTGAGGCAGCAAGGAAAACTATCTCCTGCAAATGGCTGCAGTCTAGTAGGATAGACAGAGCCATGGGTTTCCCTCTGCTGTGGGGGAAGAGACTGGAAAGTGCAGGAAAGCTGCATGAGGGTGCAGAGGACCTTTGGCATGGTGGATGGTCTGCACAGCGCTGGGAGGTGGAGTGGTCAGGGTCAGACTGTGCATTGGACTTTAAGATGCTGAAGTAAAGGGAAGCCACACAGGCAGAAAAGATCAACAGGAGAAATTCCGGGCTGCCAAGCACTTCTTGGTGGTACAGGGTGGCATGTGTGTAACTGAGCAATTGGGTCAGCCAGGTGAATATAGAGATGTTTTGAAAACAGTAGAAGGTCTGGAGCAAACTCTGTGAGCCCTGGGAGTAGTGAACCAAGGGTGGGAACTGTAGCAAGCAGTGCCTGAGGCAGCCTGGACCTCACTTTATGTGACTCAAGATTTATCCCAGATAGAAGGGGCAGCCCTGAGAGAGAATATTTTTTCAAATCCAATTTTTATTGAAGCTCTGTACATTTCATACAAAATTTCAAATCAAATCTAGACCCATGCCCCCCTCTCTGACCCCACCCCACCAGAGCTCATGCATTCTGCCAAACATGTTTTTCATCTTTTTCTCAATCTCTTTTAAAATTCTCGATGCAGAAGTTTACTGTTTTGAGCAGAAGTTTATGGTTTCAATCAGTTCTTTGGCCCAGTCTTCTTGTTCTTGTTGTTGTTGTTCCTCCCAATATGCATCACTTCAAGATATGGAGATATGGAGACTGAAAATTTGAAAGAGAAATTAGAGCAAGAAAAGCGTAAGAGGCTAGCTCCTCGGTATTGGTCTCTGATCTTGCTAATAAATTGCAAAAAATAGAAAAAGAGGTAGAAGTGTTGGCTTGCCATTTTTACAGCTAGGGGACCATAAGGGGAAGAGACTCCAGATTACATCAATAATATAAGGCTCCTCCTGGGACCCCAAAATGTTGGCCCCTTGGGAGGAGGCAGATAGTGATGAGGAAGGGAGTCACCTAGAAAAAGTGCAAGATGCCCCTGGAATTCAACCTTTAATACAAGGAAAGACAAAATTCATTTTTCAACATGCTAATGGTTGTTAAATGGGAATCCCAGGCTTGGGTTGCCCCCTAAGAGCTGTTGCCTAGGGAGGCCCTGGAGGCCCTCAAAACAATAATAGCTAGTGTCTCTTATGTTGTGTGCACACTGGAAGCAGAACGTAAGACCCTATTGGTGTAGACGCCCCACAGTGTGAGCACAGGAGCAGGAGAAATCAAGCCAGGAGGAAGCTGGAATCTCCCTGACACAGGATGGGTGACCTTCATAGTACCAGAGGCGCTATGCAGATGTCCTGGGGAGAACTGTCCCCTCAATTCTGCTTAATGACAGACCCCAAGTACTGCACTACCAACATGTTCAGTGAGACGCTCCTCCTGGTGGGATACCTGCTCACCTATTATATGTACAGACATCAAATTTCCAATCGGACCTAAGAGCTGCTCCTAGGGGTGGAATACACATCTGGTACTGTAAGCCAGATTAACCCCGAGTGGTAGAAGTTACAGGCCCTAGGAGGAAAGCCACTATGATTACTTTGTTCGACAGCTGTGATTCTCCTGCTGAAGAACCATCCAAGCCTTTGTTTTTGCACTGTAAATCAGGTTGTTATAGTTGTCAGTATTTGTTTAGATGTTTGTGCTTCTGGCTATTTGTGATTTATTAATAGGCATAAAAGGAGACCCCTAAAATGAGTCAACAGTCCCTAGAAAACAAGATGAGTAGATCTGAGAGCTTGATTTCTTCCCACGTGAAAAACAAGAGAAAAATCATTCTCTCTGTCTCTGTCTCTGTCTCTGTCTCTCTCTCCCCCACCTTCTAAGACCCAGGGATTCTTGTAGAAGGGGCAGGCAGAAAAGAATGTAAGGGTCAGAGTAAGGGAAGGGTTGTAAGGACAAAGGTCCCCCAAAGAATGGTGGAATTTTGACATCTAATGCTTTCTCATGCACGTAGTGTTTTCTCATGTCTAAGAGGTCCCACCTCTCTAAGATGGTGAATTTGACTGGTTCTTCTGAAGGCAAGGGAGGGAACAGAAAGCCAACCACCCCATGCCCAACTAGCCAGACATAGGCACTGCATAAGGGGGCGGGGCCAAGGACCTATAAAATGACACCATGAGGCGGTGGCTCTCTCTTGGCATTTTGCCATCTAGGGCAGAGGTCGGAGGGTCCATGCTGGGACTTTGGATGGTATGAGGTGTGGGGATTCCTGCCTGACCTCTAACTCATGTTTTCCCTCATTCGCTGTGTAAGCTAGCTTCAGTAAACTCATTAGATTCCCCTGGACCTCATTTCAGGGATCCTTTCCTTGTTTTCCCTTCGGAAACGTGGGTGGTGGAGGCAGGACACTACGTGTGTGGGTACCTCACGGGAGTATTGTCTGCAATAGAGACCCATTGGAGAGCTATCGAGTACACCTGAAGAAACAAAGAATAAAAAGTAAATCCACTGAGGGATTTAGTGTCAGGTATAACTGTGAAATCCTTGGGAGCTTTATGATTGGGTAAATCATAAGTGATATTCACCAAGATAATTGAGAAAAATCTTCAATGGCCTAGGCCTCTAGGTACCAAGCAGATAGCTTGTAAAAAAATAATAAATAAATATAATCCTAGCACTTGGGAGGCAGAGGCAGGTGGATCCCTGTGAGTTCAAGGCCAGCCTGGTCTACAAAGTGAATTCCAGGCCAGCTGAGTCTAAAGGGAGACCCTGTCTCAAAAAGACAAAAATAAATAAATAAATTTAAAAAGTTGGTCTCTTCCCAAAAATTGTACAATAGTTAGAGCCTTCAGTACCAGGGGTAGGTTGTTCCCTACCCTAGTACTGAACTGTTGACCAGGGAGGCTCTGGAAGCCCCCAAAACAAAGGCAAGTGCCTCTAATGTTGGTTGCACACAGGACGCAGATGGTAAGACCCTAGTGCTGAAGACGGGCGTGATGTGAGCTTGGGAAGGAGAGATCCTGCTGGACCCAGCTAAGAACTCCCTGCTACTGGACAGCTGGCCTTCATAGAGCTGGAGAGCTGCAGATCGCTAGGGAGAAATGGTCCCCAAAGTTCTACTACAGATCTCCCATGTTGCACTATCACATGCCAAACAGGGTGTTCCTGCTGGTGCAATAGTCCTGTCTGGCATATGTACAATAGCACAAATCTAATTGGATTTAAGGCCTTCTCCCTGGGGAGGAACACATATTTGATACCACTAGTCAACTTGACCCCTAGTGGCAGGGGACATTATAGGTTCCAAGAGGAAAGGCTTTGCTATTGTTTTGTTAGAGGGCTGTGATGCCCCTTCTAAGATACCATCCAAGAATTTGTGTTTATGTCATAGTGTGGCTTGTTATCATGGTGTTTATTTAGATGTTCATATTTCTTTCTCTTTGTGCTGTTTTTGAGACAGGGTCTCCTTATAGCCCCAGCTGGCCTGGAATTCACTCTGTAGACCAGTCTGGCCTTGAATTCACAGAGATCCACCTGCCTCTGCCTCCCCAGTGCTAGGATTAAAGGTGTACACCACGACGCCAGGCTTAAAGACGGTTCTTAGTCGCCATGTGGGTGCTGGGAATCGAACCCCGGTCCTCTGTAAGAGCAGTCGGCACTCTTAACTGCTGAGCCATCTCTCCAGCCCCTCTGTGTTTTATTAATAGGAAAAAATACCCTTGAAATGAGCCAACAGTCCATTTGGAATGGAACCTGGACAGACTCAAGAAGAGATGTCTCACCACAGAGAAAAAAAATAAATCATCCTACTTCTCTGATACCCCTCCAAGGCCCAGGGTGTCTTGTGGAAGAGGAGCAGACAAACTGTAAGGGCCAGAATAAAGGGGGTAGCATGTGGCATAAATTAGACTCTCTTTCAGATGGACTGGAACTGGCCATCAGACATCAGGTATCAGATCCTCCCAGAAATGGTGCTTCAAAGGAAAGGTGGGAGGCATGTATCCAGCGACCCCTCCCAACAAGCCAGCTCACCTAGGGGGAGGGGCTATGGGTTCATAAAGCGAGAGCCCTAGTGGGCGGGACTCTCTCTCTCTCTCCCCCCTCTTCTCTCCCTCTCTCTCCCTCTGGTACCATGTTGTTTGGAATTCCTGGGGTCCTTTGGAACGTGAGGCGGAGTGCCATAAAGGACCCTGTATGTGGTCTCTTCACCCATTTATTCTATAGGAAAACCCATTAAATGTGCTATTCTTCCATTAAACAGAAGGTTTTGGAGTCTCTTCCTTGATTTGCCTTTGGGATCCATGGGCTGGAAGTGGAAGTAGAGGAATGTGGGCTGAGGAGGCACTGCTTTGGAATAAGCCTGGGCTCTTCTCCCAGGGAAGGAAAATTTTCTTCTACAGTGACCGTGGTGGGTCCTTGAGGAATCAGGATGCTGCTATATAAATAGTCCAGAAAGGGTTCTGTAAGGTCATAACCCTACTTAAGTTGGTGATTTTAAAGGAAGCCAATTGAGGTAGAAGTCCCGAGAAAGTTGCTCCAATCAGGCTCCTACTGATACTGGTCACAAGCTTCAGTTTATCTCGAGATGCTTCTATTGATACCAGCCACAGCTCCACCTACACCGATTCCCCTGTCTTCCCACACCCATTTCTTTAAGCCATTTCCTCGTGTGCTTGGGTATAAAAACGGCCACTTTGGGACATTCTTGCTGGTCATCCTAATCCTGACACAGGCAGGCCAGCTTCCATGCCTGAAATAAACCCAACTTCCTTCTCATTGGAGTCCTGACTCTTTCTCCTCTTGTGCCAAGTCTTCCCTCAAAATGAACCTAACAGTTTCAGAAGGCTGAGGCTGAGTTAGGATGATTTTATTTTATTTTGTCTTTTCAAGACAGGATCTCCCTGTAGCTCCAGCTGTCCTGGAACTCACTCTGTAGACCAGGCTGGCCTTGAACTCACAAAGATCCGCCTGCCTCTGCCTCCCGGTGCAAGGATTAAAGGCTTTTGCCACCAAGCCTGGTGATTTTATTTTTTTTTACTCAGCCTCCTGTCCCAGACCTTGTATGTGAAGGAGGACTGGCCCTCAGACATGGACAAGAACTGTAGCTTTTGTTTTTTTTTTTTGTTTTGTTTTTTGTTTTTTTTTGGTCTTTTTGAGACAGGGTCTCCCTGTAGCTCCAGCTGTCCTGGAACTCACTCTGTAGACCAGGCTGGCCTTGAACTCACAAAGATCCACCTGCCTCTGCCTCCCAAGTGCTAGGATTAAAGGCGTGCACCACCACACCTGGTAAACTGTAGCTTTTTGAGGTACATGGAAATCAAGTCAACTTGCTTGAACAAGCTCAACAAGAGCTCTGTCTCACTAGATCTCATTCTTGTTCCTCCTTAGAAGCTTCCTAGAAAACCCCAGAAACTTTGTGCAACAGGATTTGAGGAGGAGGAAGGAAGAAGAGAAAAGGGAGGGGGAAGGGAGAGTAAAGGGTAACTAGGAGGAGGAATGGAAGTAGGAAGCAGGAGGAGAAGCTGGTGGGGAAACATCCTGGGGCCATGTCAGAGGGTACAAATCCATTTATTCTATGCAACAAGCAGCTTATATAGGTCTGTGATTGTGGTGATTTGAATGAGATTGCCCCTCATAGGCTTCAAGTATTCAGACATTTTGTCCCCACTTGGTGGTGCTGTTTTGAGAGTTCATAGAATGTGTGGCCATGCTGGAGGAATTATGTCACTGGGGGTGTGCTTAGTGCATTCAACAAGCCTTGCAGTCTCCAGTCTCTCTCTCTCTCTCTCTCTCTCTCTCTCTCTCTCTCTATCTCTCTCTCTCTCTCTCTGCTTCCTATGTTATCAGGAAGATGTGAACCTTGGCTTTCTGTTCCAGGTCCTTGCCACCATGCCTCCCTAGAACCGACAATCATAAGCTCAGATAAACTCTTCCTTTTTTTTCTTTTTTTTTTTCCAGGTTCATAATTTATTGTACAAATTGAGTATTACATGATGAGTTGACATTAGCTTCTCCAGGCATGGGACTTAACAGATGAGGCTGGACATTTCAGAATCCATTTATGTTGCTTTCACAGCTGGAGTCTTTTTAGACCTTAACTTGAAGTATAAGACCAACAAAGCAATGCCTCCATATGTGGCCAGTACACAATTTATTCTACCAGAAAGAGTGTAAGAGTTGAAATATTTTTTAATACCAGTGAAATGGAACTGGCCATCAGTTTCTGGACCTGCCATGACTTTGAGCTTTGTCAAGTCACAGACTTTACAGCCGACATCCTTCAACCATAAACTCTTCCTTTTATAGGTTCCCTTGATCGTGGTGGTTTTATCACAGCAACAGAGAAGTGATTAATACAGGGATGGACAGCCTTTACATCATGTGTCATCACCTCCCAGTGGCCAGTCCTAGACCTTCAGTCAATCACACATCATCCCATCTCGTTGGACATATTCAGAACACGGCATGCTGACAAGCCAACTGGTGACTTCTGAGCACTTGCTAGCAGAAACAGGGCCTGCCCTGTATCTTTTGCTCTGCCTAGTGTGCTAAGCAGATTGGTAGACTTCATACACTCAAGATAAGTCTGAGTCCAGGGTTGCTGTCCCATATCTTTCCCTTCTGTTTTGCCTCAACAACCTCAGAGAGCATGACAGTAGTGGTGGTCGGTTTGCCTTTTTCTGGCCTGAATGGCCATGACTATTTTGCAAAAGCAATAAACAATGTCCATATGAACCCAATTAGCAAGGATATGTGTCCAATTTTTGTACAAATCTTATGAGAATGAAAGAATCTGGCTGTGTCCCAGGGTCCCCAATTCCAGTTGGAGAGGTTTGCATACAAAAACATGCTGATCAAATAAAGGTTCAGTCAGTTCTTGCTTCAGGTAATTTTCCTGTTGAAGGGTGTGGCTGCCATTTGTAGGATACTCCTGACGCAACTGCTCCTGTAGCCGAGGAAGAAGGCACTGTGACCCTTTTGTTATGATGATGAAGGGAGACCACATGCTGCAGACTGGCCTGGTCTTCCCAAGGCATGGTCAGATTCACTGGCAACCATAGTACTGCTGAAGTCCTAAGGATGTAAATAAAGTCAGTAGCATTCTGAGGTGTAATACAATGAGAAATATGGCCCTGGTAATTTCTTTCTTTCACCAGTTCAGGGGAAGAGTTAGTTAGGAGGAACACAAAGGGAGCTAGCTGCCAAGCATGATAGGGATCCATTATCATAGCAATTGACCCCTCTCACAGCAGGGAGGAGGGGCAAAAAGTCTCTCACAGTTCTTCCCAAATAGTAATAGTTTCATTGGAGTTAAGTAAAACCTTGAAATAGAGAGGGCTGGGTCCCATTAGGGCAGACTCATTTTTAGGTGCTATTTGTAAGGTAGAGATCATGGTTGGATTAAGGGCAGAACAATTGCCAAAGGTCAGAGGCAAGGTGCTAACTAGCCCAAGAGGATGCCACTAGAAACTGTGGGTTGGGCACATCTGGTACTGTCCTGGAGGCCTCAGGCTCTGCACCTGTGACTCCAGTGCCTTGGGGTCCCCCCATGTCACCCTGTGCATTGGCCTCTGGTAGAGTGACAGTCTCTTGGGTTTCTTCTACCTTTCCTGAATGGTCAGATGGGCCAGCTTCTCTGCTGGTGGGTCCTGGTCCATCCCTTACAGTCCTAGGATGAGCACTTCTGTTGGAACCCAAATGGGGCAGGGCTCAGCCTCTGGGGAGACACAAGCAAACCCTCTTCCCATTGTTAGCAGTGAGTCTGGGTCCTTCCACTGTCCTGATGTTGGATCTCACCATAGTACCAAAGGCAACTCATTATGCCCTGTCAGAAGGCTCTGATGCTTGTGGACTGAAATTATCATGTCTGGTTTTAAAATTGATAGAAATTTAATAGTAAAGAGTGCTCTGCATCCTGCATCATGGGGGAGGAGGTATAGACCTCCCCCTTCTGTTTTCATAATCGGTCCATTAAAATTTTATGTATTCTTCCAACAGTGCCTTGGCCCTGAGAATTATAAGGAATACCAGTTATGTAAGAGATATTCCAGAAAGTGCACAAGTATTTAAACTGGACACTGGTAAATGCCAGGCAATTATCAGTTTTTAATTGATGTGGGATGCACATAATCAATATGCAGTGAAGTTGTAAGGTCGTAAGCCCACCTAAGACAGGGGTTTTCCAGGAAGCCAACTGAAGTAGAAGTTCCCAGAAAGTTGTTGCAATCAGCCTCCAACTGATACCAGTCACAAGCCTCAGTTTATCTTGAGATGCTTCTATTGATACCAGCCACAGGTCCACCTACACCCTAATCCCTCATCTCCTCACCCCCTCCTCCTTGTAACCTCACTTCCTTGTGTGCCTGGTATAAAACTGCTGGTTATTCTAATGCTGGTCATCCTTATCCCTCCACTTCATTGGATTTTCTCTACCCTTTTAAATTTAATTCCTCTCTCTTGGCTTCATCTCACTTAGCAGAGCACTCACCTTTAAAGAAATGGTTTTAGGGTTTTTTTTTTTTCACTTACTCCAAATTTACTTCCAGGTTCTCTATCTCCCAGGGACCCTCAGTTCTGCATACGTCTGATTCCAGCCTGACGAACCCCACCCCCTTCCTTCACATTCGACATAACTGTCACTTCCAAACCTCAAATCTCAGGCTCTCCTCTTCAGGTTTTTCTTCTCTGCCTACTGCCCATGTATGACCATCATTTATTTTTATTCTTGTATGTGTATGAATGTACTGTCTGCATGTAGGTTTGTGCACCCGTGTCGTGCAATGCCTCGGAGGTCAGAAGAGGGTGTCGGATTCCCCTGGAACTGGAGTTAAAGACGATTCTCAGCTGCCATGTGGGCGCTGGGGATTGAACTCTGGTCTTCTGCAAGAGCAGTCAGTGCTCTTAACCACTAGGCTATCTCTTCAGCCCGACCATCATTTTTTTATGGCAAGTTTTCCTTTTTTATTATGTGTACAAGAATTACTAGTTTTCTCTAGCATGCATAATTAAAAATATAAATATTTTCATAATCTTTAATAATGGATTGGGCTGGAGAGATGGCTCAGAGGTTAAGAGCTCTGACTGCTCTTGCAGAGGACCTGGGTTTGATTCCCAACACCCACATGTCAGCTAAGAACCGTCTTTAACTCCAGTTCCAGGGGAATCTGACACCCTCTTCTGACCTCCACGGCATTGCATGACATGGGTGCACCAACCTACCTGCAGACAGTACATTCATACACATAAAAAATAAATAAAATTTAAAAAATATTTAAAAAATAATGGATTGGGCTGGAGAGATGGCTCAGAAGTTAAGAGCTCTGACTGCTCTTGCAGAGGACCTGGGTTCAATTCCCAGCACCCACATGGTGACTAAGAACTGTCTTTAACTCCAGTTCCAGGGGAATCTGATGCCCTCTTCTGACCTCCGAGGCATTGCATGACAGGGGGGAACCAACCTACACGCAGACAGTACACTCATATACATTAAAAAAAATGGATTGATATTTATTGCCATATTAATGTTATAGATCAGAAACAAACATTAACCAGTCTTAAATGGGCATTTTCCAGAGCAGAGGTATTTCATCAGCATGTCAAGCATTTTACAAAGAGCAAAAGTTAGCTAATCTCACCATACCTTAAACCTGGATCCTGTGGCCAGGGGCCACTCCTAGGAGTTTCCTAGCCAGGTGTCCTGGGCCAGATCTTTAATCCCAGTATGCCTTCAATCCCAGGACAGCAGAGCATAGGAAGCTTTCTTTTTGTGCCGAACAGGAACCACGTGGCCCTGCTAAGAGTATGGGGATACAGCACCTGCCAGCAGCTGCTATAGGGATCTGGCCTCTCAGCACAGAGACCAGCCAGCTACTTCCAGTAGCCCAGCCTTGGTGGTACTTCAAACTCAGGCCCTTAGCTTGAACCTACGAGACACGTGTTCCACATTGCCCATGACTTCCCACCTGCCCAGAGACTGCTGAACCCTGGACAGGAATTTCCAGGCTGATGGCTGATGGCCTATCTTCAGCCTATGTCCACTCACAACACCAGCTACCCAGATTGGTGGTCCACACGGTGACCTCTTTCCAACCCACTGGCCACCTGAACGAAATGCGGGCCCACCTTGTCCTATATGCATGCAATAATTAAAAAAAATGACAGCCAGGAATTCCGTGATGATGTTACTTGGAAATTCCAATTTAACTTCTTGTTACAGCCTGTTTTTATAAACCAAATGATGTCAGTTCCCAGAGCCAATCATAGGCCCCCCAACTCCATGCCACTGCACACTGTTGCCCCATCCAGCATCATCCAGCTAGGCCACGTTGTTTGCTCCTCTTTGGGGTGGGGTCAGAGAAATCCCTTGACTTTCATCCACATGGTGCCCTGAGGTGTGCTAACTGAGAACTAGCCTGCAATTCAAACTGGATTTTCCCATACCAGAGGTTTAGGTTAAGGTCAGAAATAAAGATTTCTCAGGTCTGGAGAGCTGGCTCAGCGGTTAAGAGCACCAACTACTCTTGCAGAGGTCCTGGGTTTGATTCCCAGCACCCACATGGAGGCTAGGAACCATCTTTAACTCTAGATCCACGGAAATCTGATGCCCTCTTTTGACTTCTGTGGCATTGAACAAAATAGGTGCACCAACCTGCATGCAGATAGTACACTCCTACACAAAAAAAAGTTAAAAAAAGGAAAAAAAATTTATCTTTAAAAAGAAATAAGAACTAAAGATTTCTGAACAAAATGGACTTTATCAGGGCCATCTCATTGTCCATCTCTTATTAAGTTGGAAACCCAGTTAGGGATATTTACTACATTTCTGAAAATGCTTTAAAGTTTTGGTTTCGAAACTAGTTTGTCATGCATGACATTGTGTATAACCACAATATTTATTTCATGGGAGTACTTAAATGTATAGACTCATGCTCAATGCTAAGGGAATAATTATAAAGATGAATACTAATTTACTTAATATCAAATTGCTAAGATTGTTAAATTCCAGGGTGCAATATATTTCTGTGTTTTGATATGTTATATATTTGCCAAGCCTATATAAAACATCTCTAAGCATTCAAAGAGAACCGGTCATTCAAAACCTGCTCCCAGGCTTGCAAGGCCATCTCACAGTTTATACTAGTGTATTTGATATAACTGTCCCATCTCGTTACATGGAAATAAATATTAATTACTTAGTATTTCTTCAAAACTAAGATCTCATGGTATTAACAAAGGAAATGAGAAGGTGAGAAAAATATTAGAGAGATATAGAAATGGAGATTTTTTAGTAAGGATTTATATAAAGATGATGAGAAATTCTATGCAATTGATAAAAGTCTGAGGAGGTTCGTTATGGCAGGTAAAGGTGAGACTATATGGATAAGCTTAATTTTCTAAGGTTCAGTCAAGTAGTTTAAGAAGCAAAATATATATCTAGTCAAGCTTTACTTTTTTATTATTTTTTTATGTGTATGAGTGTACTGTCTGCATGTAGGTTGATGCACCCGTGTCATGAAATGCCTCGAAGATCAGAAGAGGGCATCAGATTCCCCTAGAACTGGAGTTAAAGACAGTTCTTAGCCGCCATGTGGGTGCTGGAATCAAACCTGGGTCCTCTGCAAGAGCAGTTGGAGCTCTTAACCTCTGAGCCATCTCTCCAGCCCCAAGTCAAGCTTTATTTAAGATTATTCAGTTTTTTCTTAATTTTTATTTATTTATTTTGTATGTATATGAATGTACTGTCTGCATGCAGGCTTGTGCACCCGTGTCGTGCAATGCCACAGAGGGCAGGAAAGGGTGTTGGATTCCCCTGGAACTGGAGTTAAAGACAGTTCTCAGCCTCCAGGTGGATGCTGGGGATCGAACCTGGGTCCTCTGCAAGAGCAGTAGGTGCTCTTAACCACTAGGCCATCTCTCCAGCCCAAGAGTATTCAGTTTTTAAGCCGGGCATGGTGGCGCATGCCTTTAATCCTAGCACTTGGGAGGCAGAGGCAGGCAGATCTTTGTGAGTTCAAGGCCAGACTAGTCTACAGAGTGAGTTCCAGGACAGCTGGGGCTACAGGGAGACCCTTTCTTAAAAAGACCAAAAAAAAAAGAGTATTCCGTTTTTTGCCCAAGCTTTATCTACACATCACAGGTCACTTCAAGGTTAAATAAAAGGATAAGATACCTGTATTAAATTAAATTGGCTAAATATTTCCAGGATAAAATTCGTATAAACACTTAAGTTAGTTTACTAATGGCCTAAATAGGATTATAAATATACAGAGTTGTTGTTAATTTTCAGTCCACTCCTGGCTTGTACTGGACTCCCTGTTACAAATTTGGATTAAATGGCGCATTGTGGTGGTACACGCCTTTAATCCCAGCACTCAGGAGGCAGAGGCAGAGGATCTTTGTGAGTTCAAGGCCACCCTGGTCTACATGGTGAGTTCCAGGACAGCTGGGGCTACAGGGAGACCCTGTCTCAAAAAGACCAAAAAGAGAAAAAGAAAAAGAAAGAAACAGATTTTAATTAAATGAACATAGACAAGTTGTGGGTTACCTCTGGCTCCTGAAAGATGTACTTTATGTTTATCTGTATCACACAGGTATTATTTTTGATATTTCCTTTGACCTAACAAGATAATTTGGCTCCAAAGAAACTAGGTTCTATCTCCCTGAACCAGCTGCATGCAGTCCAGAAGCAGACAGTTTGGATGGGTTCGGTAATCCCTATCAGTTTATTTCCTCTTTTTAGGTATGTGAAACAGCTCCTGCCTTTCTGGGAAAATTATAAATCAGGATATGGGGCTCTGGGAAAGAAAGAGACTGTTCCTGTTTGTAGTAAATTTTAGTAAACAGTTTACATTTAAGATAGGCCTGAAATTATTTAATTCTCTCTCAATGGGCTGCTCAACCTATGGTGTTAAATCTCTCTTCCAGTCAGTGTTATACAAGGCTGCTTGGGTTTTTGTCCAAACCTTATCTAAAATATTATACAGTAATTAAAAGTATCAGGCTGTTGTAACTTAGCCTTTCTGGATGGTTAATAACCATGCTTAATGCCCATACCAATTCGGCAGAGGGACTTAAGGGACAAATTTGTTCCTTCCCCTCTGAGGTCAACTAAGACTCAGGGTACCTGCAATCACGAGTCACAAGTCCTCCTGTGCAGGGAGGTCTTGGAGATCCACTAATGGGACTCCAGCCAGTGTCCAGTCTATAAAGATGAAAGTCTGCTCATGCTTCAAAAAGGGAAGCCTGGTTCAGCAAGACCTGACTTTACCCTGAAGTGGATGGAACTGGTAAATGAAAAGCCAAAAGGAACCAGAGGTCCCCCCCAAAACACGAGTGGCCCCAGAGGACCAGATCTTCAACTGACCTCGAGAAACAAAAAAACCTTGGTTAATCTGGGATAACTGTGTGGCCTTAAACATCCAAAAGGAAAGTATAACCAAAAATAAATAATCAGTAAAGCCCAAGAAATTGTACTTCAGGCATAAAACTTCAGATCTTAGTAGAAGACAAAAAGTAGCCAGTTTCTTGAGTTTCTTAGCATTCTGGTATGTGTCAAAGGCTGGAATGCCAAAAACTCTGTCTTCCTCTGGCTTCAGAGTAGGGAATCCTGGACAGCATAACCCCCATGGCTGTATCCCCTAATTGGAACCCTAAGTAGCCTTAGGCCCCATCTCTCATCCAGGTAATAATAGCTCGCTGCCATATCTGATGCTTGTAAGACCATACCCTACATCTCACCTGTACCAGTTTTAGTCAATTTTTGCTTGTTTTCCTTTCAGACAAATATGAATGTATCCCTGCTGACAACAGTGACACCCAGGTGTAAAGCATCTCACCCTCTTGTGTCATTAACCCCCTCTTCATTGTCCCCCATCAGCTCTAAGCAGCTAGAACAAAAAACATCACCCCCTATCCCTATGACACAAAAGGGTGGAATGTAATGTAAGGTCCTAAGCCCACCTAACTCAGGGATTTCTCAGGAAGCCAACTGAGGTAGAAGTTCCCAGAAAGTTGCTGAAATCAGGCTCCTACTGATTCCGGTCACAAGCCTCAGTTTATCTTGAGATGCTTCTACTGATACCAGCCACAGATCCACCTACACCCTAATCCCCCATCTCCTTGACCCCACCTCCTTATAAACCCACTTCCTTGTGTGCCTGGGTATAAAACTGCCATTCTGGGGACATTCTAATGCTGGTCATCCTAATCCTGACACAGGTAGGCCAGCCGCCATGCCTGAAATAAACCCAACTTCTTTTTTCATTGGAATCTTGACATTTTCTCCTCTCTTCGCTGAGTCTCCCCTCAAAATGAGCCTAACAGAAGTAGATGTTGGAAACTTGAGCTGTGAATTCTCCTGTCATAAGGGTAGCCATTAAATAGTGGGGATAGGTATCCACAGTAACATATAAGTATTTGAGATGGCCAAAGAGAATAATGAGTAATGTCCATCTGCCAAAGAGCATTAGTCTTTAGGCCATAGGGATTAACTCCCAAAGGCTGAAGTGGGCCCTAAGGCAGAAATGGGGCACATGTCTTGCAGCTATGGTTCAGTTGTTTGCATTGACCCACCATCAAGGAGGGAAACATCTGATATAGGCTGTGGGTTGATTGATGGAACTGGGAATGCAAGCGAGTAGCTTATGAAAGGACAGAGTAGCAGGAAGGCAGGCCCTCTGCAGCGAGCCTATCTGCTTGATCTTTGAGAGCTGCCAGTGGCCCTGGCAGCATAAAGTGAGATCAGGTATGTTGGACAAAAAGGGGGGGGGGCTTAATGTGCCTCAAGGGCTTCCTTCAAGAGAAAGATAAGGGTCTCAAGTGGTTTGGAATGGTTCAGTTAATACATAACATAAGGCAATGAAGTTATCATAGAAGCCCAGTATTTACTGTCAGTAAAGAGATGAATGGGTTCAGGGGGAACAGCCATCAGGCCTGGTAGATGGTAAAGGGTTCTTTAAGCTGTACCAAGCCTTTGTGCAGTGGCCAGATATGCTGGACATTGGTGGATGAGTCCATTCCAATGGATACCAACAAAGCCCCTTTACTGGAGGCGTCAGTGAATATGAGATGGGTCCCAGGGATGGCCTGGGAAACCCGGACAGGGAGGCAAGAGCAGCAACTCCTGGCAGCTGGCCAAGAGTCTATGGGCAGGCAAGTGATTATCAATAGTGCCAGGAAAACCTTCAAGGGACATAGTGAAAGGGTTATTAGGCTGCATGGCCCAATCCAAGAGGCCCTTATTAAGGGGGAGAATCAGACACACAGGTTCCATAACAAGGTGAAGTGTTCTCTGGCAAAGCATCTTAATTATGATAGCAAGGGATTCCAGGCAGGGGGTGGGAGGGTAGTGTTATTTTTTTGGATTCTATGATATGTAGGGTGCAGCCATTCCAGAGGCCCATGAGACTGCCATATCACCCCACTGGATAATCTCCTGGAGCAAGAATTATCTCCATTAAGGGGAGGGAAAGGAGTCAAATCTAACAGTGAAGGCCCAAGGCAGAGCAGCATTGATTTTTTTGGAGAGCAATAAGCATTTCTTGGGCTACACTGGGGAGCAAGGAAGGCTCTGTAGCCTTCAGACAATCACACAATGGATGCATCTCCTCCAAAGAGATGTGAAGCCATGGGCACAGCCAGTTAATAGCCCCAAAGCCGTTTGGGGCTGGTTTAAGGGGCAATGTCTCAGGGAGTTTAATCATTGCCATCTGAGACCAAATCATCCTAGTCTGTAGAACTGACCCCAGAAACTTGTAAGGAGGGCCGAGTTGAATTTTCTTCTGGGAGACATTTAAATGGGCAGCCTCATGGGCCACTAAGGCTTTCAGGAGTATGGAGTCCAGGATCGCCCTGTTATAGTGAACTAGGAGATCATCATTCATGTAACAGACATCTAACCCTGGGATTTTAGAAAATCTTTTCAGAGCATGACCAACAAACTGACAGATTGTGGGGCTATTATTCATGCCCTGTGGCAGGACTTTCCATTGATATCTCTGTGTGGGGGAGGAGTGGTTCCTTTGAGGGACAGTAAATGCAAAGTGAGGTTTGTCCTCAGTGTGCAAGAGAATAAAAAAGAACCAATCTTTAATATCAAGAATGACAATGTGTTTGTCCAATGGTATAGCAGAGACCCAAGGGAGCCTGTTTTGGGCTGTTCTCATTTTTTATTGTAGTGTTAATGGCCCTGAGGTCCTGAAGCATAGGAAACTTCCCCTGCTGTTTCTTTTGAATTACAAAGACAGAGGTGTTCCAGAAACTAAAGGAAGGCTCATTATGCCCTGCAGCCAATTGCTGAGCAACTAAGTACTCCAAAACTAATTTTAAACAAGGGAAGAGGCAACTGTTCCACCCAGATGGGAGCTGAAGTCACCCATTCTAGCTTAATAGGAAATGGCAGAACAGTGACCCTTAGAATCGGAGTTACTGGGAGCCTTGGTCCCAGTTTGGGAGTCTACCAGTGACTTACGAGAGACTTGCCCATACTTACGATCATCCGCCAAGGCATCAAGGAAGTCCCTTGCCTCAACCTATGAGGCAGGCCAGGTGTAATTACGGGCTTAATGGTCCCCTGTCCCCCATCTAAGTTTCTCCAACCCATAGGTCAGGCAGCCGGCCTTCCAAGACGGAAGAGGAGGAGGATGTTTGTGGGTAGGAGTGGGGTCCTGAGGGTCCTCAAAAGCTACGAATGGATAGTGGCTCCGGGGCCAAAGCCTAGTTGTCAGTGGCAGGAGGCCACCAGTCAGCACAGGGAGGGGTATTTTTACTTTCATTTTTTACTTGAGCCTACAATGCCTCAGGGATATTAGTCTCTTTCTGGTCCAAACATTGTAGGATAATAGTTACAAGAGAGAAGAAAAGACTTGCAGCAGAGAGCCAGGGGGCACATTGGTGGACAATGTCCCAAAGTTGCTCAGCCTGAGGAATAGGGAGAAGGGCAGATTTCCCATCATGGGGCTTCACATACCCAGACTCACTGGATTGCTTCAGGTGTCCCTGTTTGAAGGTGTCAGTTGTGGGTTAAACAGGCCGAAGTGGGTATGGCACCGGGTTACTCCAGTAACATCCCAGGAACTACGTCAGAGGGTGAAAATCCATTTTTTCTATGCAATAAGCAGCTTATATAGATCTGAGAACTGGCAAACTATATATCATGTGACATCACCACCCAGTGGCCAGTCTGAGACCTCCACACCATCACCCATCATCCCACCTACTGCAGTGTATTCAGAAAATGGGTGCTGACAAGCAAGCCTAGGCATGACTTCTGAGCACCTGCTACCAGAAACAGGGCATGGCCTGTATCTTTTGCTCTGCCTAGTGTGCTAAGCAGATTGGTGGCCTGCATATGCTCAAGATACATCTGAGTCCAGGATTGCTGTCCCACAAGAAGGAAAGCAAAATGGGATGGCTTAGCATCTATAGCTTCTGCAGGAGGAAAGACATGAAAGGAGACGGGAAAAATTCTGACCAGGTCCAGCAAGGCAGGCTCCACATTTTACGAGGGTGGTTCCAGCCTTGTGTCTTAGATAAAGATCCAGATCAGGGCTCAGTGGTTAAGAGTACCAACTGCTCTTGCAGAGGACCTGGGTTCAATTCCCAGCACCCACATGGTGGCTAAGAACCGTCTGTAACTCCAATTCCAGGAGAACTCCAGTTCCAGGGGAATCCGACACCCTCTTCTGACCTCTGCAGCATTGCACAATATGTGTGCACCAACCTACATGCAGACAGTATATTCATACACTTAAAAACCCTGTCTCGAAACGACCAAAAAATAATAATTTTAAAAATTAAAAAAAATCTATTAAAAAAGATCCAGATCATGCACCCCATGATAGAAAGGATTGAAAAAAAGACAGAGAAATATGGGAAAGTGAGAGAAGAAAGACGGCTACACTCGAGAGTCTGGTTGACTCTTGCCAGGGGAAACAATCCAGCACAATTGACATTTGCTGGGAAGAATGCTCACACAGAGACAGGGTCTTCCTACAGCCCCAGCTGTCCTGGAGCACAGTGTATGGATCAGTCTGGCCTCCATCTCACAGAGATCCACCTGCTTCTGCCTCCTGAGTGCTGGAATTAAAGGTGGGTGCTACAACACCCAGCTGTGAGAATATTTCTTTAAGAATGATAAATATCAGGGCTGGAGAGATGGCTCAGCAGTTAAGAGCTCCAAATGCTCTTGCAGAGGACCCAGATTCAATTCCCAGCACCCACATGGCGGCTGAGAACTGTCTTTAACTCCAGTTCCAAGGGAATCCGATGCCCTCTTCTGACCTCCCAGGCATTGCACGACATGGGTACACCAACCTACATGCAGACAGTACATTCATACACATAAAAAAATAATAATAATAAAAATTTAAAAAATAATGATAAATATCAATAAGCCTGAGCTTACATAGGTGGCCTGGAGTGTAACCTCACTTCTCTCCCAGGCATTTTTTGGGAATCTCACCAACAAGACTATTTTGTTTACACTGAAGATAGCCTAACTTCTTCAGGATCTAGAGCTTTACCTTATCAATTATGATACCATCAGCCACACCCCAGGATGCATCCCATCCTGTGATCTCATTTAACTTTCTTTGCAATGCTTTGAGGATAATTTCAGCACTCACCAAAATCATATATCTATGGTAAAGAAATGAAAAGTTGCCTGTTCAAGTCCACACTCAAGTTCTCACATGGGCCTACTTTTGCCCCAAGAGCCTCTCTTTTTCTGAACCCATGTGCGTAAATTTGTATTTAAAAAATAACTTTTTGGCCTTTTTGTCTGACATCTTAGCAAGACTGCAGTGGTCAACACTGCTCTCTGAGCTTCGCCATGCTGCCCAAAGATGCCAAGATGGATGCCGGAAAGTTGGCCAAGAACCACAAAGAGCATGAACAAGTCTGGGGGCAAGACCAAGAAGAAGCGGTCCAAAGGCAAAGTTCGGGACCAGCTCAACAACCTAGTCCACTTTGACAAAGCTGCATATGACAAGGAAGTTCCCAGCTATAACTTATTACCCCAGCTGTGGCCTCTGAGAGACCGAAGATTCAAGGTTCCCTGGCCGGGGCCCTTCAGGAGCTCCATAGTAAAAGACTCATCAAACTAGTTTCAAAGCACAGAGCCCAAGTAATTTACACCAGAAACCGAAAGGGTAGAGATGCCCCGGCTGCTGGCAGAAATGCCTGAAGAGATTCGACTGAATGTACATTTGGAAAAATAAAACTTTATTAAATAAATAAACCTTTTTCTATCTGGGCAAGGGACACTTGCCTTTAATTCCAGTACTTGGGAAAGCAGAGGCAGAGGCAGGCTTGACCTCTGTGAGTTCAAGGCCAGCTGGGTCTACTAATCAAGTTCCAAGCCAACTGGGCTACAGGAAACCTTGTCTCAAAAAGACTATATATATATAATATATATATATATAGTATAATATATATTAATAATAGAGAAGAGAGAGAGAGAGAGACCCTGACTTAAAGGAGTCTTTTTAGGGGGTGGAAAGATAGCCTAGTGGTTAAGATCACCAACTGCTCTTGCAGAGGACCTGGGTTCGATCCCCAGCACCCACATGGCAGCTAAGAACCGACTTTAACTCCAGTTCCAGGGGAATCTGAGACCTTCTTCTGACCTCCGTGGCATTGCACGACACGGGTGCAGAAACTTACATGCAGACAGTACATTCATACACATACAAAAATTAAAAAAAAAATTTTAATTATAAAAAAGAGTCTTTTTAATAAACTCCAACTCTACTTAGTACTGGCTCAGGTTGAAATTCTTTTTTTTGAGACAGTATTTCCCTGTAGCTCCAGCAAGCCTGGAACTTGCTATGTAGACCAGGCTGGCCTTGAACATACAGAATTATGCCTGCTTCTGATTCACAAGTGCTGGGGTTAAAGGTGAGCACCACCATGCCTGGTGAGAGATTGGTTTCCTAAAGTCAAGCTAATGGCAGGTCACATATCACATTCTTTCATATGCATAAAGAGGTCAGTGACATTTAAGCAGGGTCCATCTGCCATCACAGAAACGCGGCCATCTCTGACATTCTTTGCCCCCCCCCCCCAAGTCCTTTGCTTCTTCTCATGGACACTTGCTTCCCTCAAGGACTTAACTTCCCAGGGCTCTTGTCCAGTCTCAGAATGTTTCCTGGGGAAGCGGCCAAGATCACAAAGGTTCCTATCTGCTGGTCAAAGTTGATAGGTTCAGGAGTAGGCACCTGAACTAGGAGAATTTTCCTAGGACTTGTGATCTCAGTCTTTCTCTGGAAATGAAACTCTCAGATGCTGTTTGTTAGTTACATAGAGAAAGTCATTTGAATCCAGGCAGGATTTGAATGTGCCTGCCTCTGCCTCCCAAGTGCTGGGATTAAAGGTGTGTGCCACCACTCCAGGCCTGGAGTCCTATCTTGTCTTTCCCTTCCTGGAGCTGGCTGGATCTATGTCTTGCTCCTCCATCTACCCTCACTAAAGCCAGGCAAACAAGCAACAAGCAAGCAGGGGTTAATTAATAGACCAGAGGAAAAAGCTGAGCCAAATAGTCCCAGCCTCCAAGATGACAGAGTGCCACACAGCCTGCAGATAAGCATGCCGCCTATCTTAATGCATGGAAATGTGTTTATGTGGCAGTCCCCATGATAGAAGATCAGAAAGCCGCCTTGGCATAGGAGTGCGGATATGTTAAAATCTGGTGTTTACAATAAAGGCCTTAGATAACTCAGAAAGGTGCAAGAACTTGTACTTTTAACTGGCCTTGTTTTTTTTTACTCCTTTTGTGTGTGTGTGTGTGTGATGCCAGAGACAGATGCATGCTAGGCAAGCAAGCACTCTACCACTGAGCAGCACCCACAGCCCCTCCTTAATTTTTATAAAAAGTAATGTATGCTACGGCATGCATGTGGAACTCAGAGGACAGTTTGTGGGCGTCAGGTCTCTTGTTCCAACATGTGGATCCTAGGGAACAAACTCTGGTCATTAGCCTTGGCAGCGGGTCTTTTTACCAACTGAGCCATCTTGTTTGGTCCCTAATAGTCAGAATTTTTTTTGAAAATGCCTTCCTAGCCGAATGTGCCGGCGCAAGCTTTTAATCCTAGCATTTGGGAGGCAGAGGCAGGTGGATTTTTGTGAGTTCAAGGCCAGCCTTGTCTACAGAGTGAGTTCCAGGACAGCTGGGGCAACAGGGAGACCCTGTCTCAAAAAGACTAAATAAATAAATAAATAAATAAATAAATAAATAAATAAATAAATAAATAAAATGCCTTCCCATCAAAGGACTTGGCAGCTGGGGGAGATGGCCCAGCGGCAAGCATGAGGATTTGAGTGTGGATCCCCAGAACCCATGTGAAAGCCAAGCATGGTGGTGCACGCCTGTAATCCCACTCAGTGCTGGGGGTGAAGGCAGGACGATTCCCAAGAGCTCGGTGGCCAGCTGGTCCACTGGAAACAGTGAGCTTTGGGTTCAGTGAGAGAACCTGTCACCAAAACATTCAATGGCAAGACCTGGTGCTGTAGGCCTTAAACCCTAGCTCTGTGAGATCAAGGCCAGCCTGCCTGGTTTATACAGTGACTTTCAGGCCAGCTAGGGCTATAGGGAGACCCTGTCTCCAAACAAACAAATAAACAAAATGGATGTGGCTAGAGAAAGGGCTCAGTGGTTAAGAGTGGTTGCTGCTCTTTCCGGAGGACCAGAGTTTAGTTCCCAGCAACCAGGTGGGCAGCACAACCACTTGTAACATCAGCTCCATGGCATCTGATGCCTTCTTGTGGCAACAGAGTTTTCCCCAGTGGTTTCAGAGCAGGCGTGCAAGGCAGGGAAGAGTGGCCTTTGTGCTGGTCCTGAAAGGTGATGTAATTTCACAGGTAACCATGCACGGTGGGGCTGCTTGGGAGAAAGCAAGGAGGCTCTGGACTGCTGGCTGGGTGGTGAGGGGGTGTGGGGACCCAACCATGGGGTAATGGGGTGGGGGAACCCAACCATGGGATAACGGGGTGTGGGGAACCCAAACATGGGATAATGGGGTATGGGGGAACCCAACCATGGGGTAATGGGGTGTGTGTGGGAACCCACCCATGGGATAATGGGGTGTGGGGGAACCCACCCATGGGATAATGGGGTGTGGGGGAACCCAACCATGGGATAATGGGGTGTGGGGAACCCAACCATGGGAAAATGGGGTGTGGGGGACCCAACCCTGGGATAATGGGGTGTGAGGAACCCAACCATGGGATAATGGGGTGTGGGGGAACCCAACCATGGGATAATGGGGTGTGGGGGACCCAACCATGGGATAATGGGGTGTGGGGGAAACCCAACCATTGGATAATGGGGTGTGGGGGAACCCAACCATGGGATAATGGGGTGTGGGGGAACCCAACCATGGGATAATGGGGTGTGGGGGAACCCAACCATGGGATAATGGGGTGTGGGGGAACCCAACCATGGGATAATGGGGTGTGGGGGAACCCAACCATGGGATAATGGGGTGTGGGGGAACCCAACCATGGGATAATGGGGTGTGGGGGAACCCAACCATGGGATAATGGGGTGTGGGGGAACCCAACCATGGGATAATGGGGTGTGTGGGAACCCAACCATGGGATAATGGGGTGTGGGGGAACCCAACCATGGGATAATGGGGTGTGGGGAACCCAACCATGGGATAATGGGGTATGGGGGAACCCAACCATGGGGTAATGGGGTGTGTGTGGGAACCCAACCATGGGATAATGGGGTGTGGGGGAACCCAACCATGGGATAATGGGGTGTGGGGGAACCCAACCATGGGATAATGGGGTGTGGGGAACCCAACCATGGGGTAAGGGGATGTGGGGGACCCAACCATGGGGTAATGGGGTGGGGGAACCCAACCATGGGATAACGGGGTGTGGGGGAACCCAACCATGGGATAACGGGGTGTGGGGGAACCCAACCATGGGATAATGGGGTGTGAGGAACCCAACCATGGGATAATGGGGTGTGGGGGACCCAACCATGGGGTAATGGGGTGTGGGAACCCAACCATGGGAAAATGGGGTGTGGGAACCCAACCATGGGAAAATGGGGTGTGGGAACCCAACCATGGGATAATGGGGTGTGGGGAACCCAACCGTGGGATAATGGGGTGTGGGAACCCAACCATGGGATAATGGGATGTGGGGGAACCCAACCATGGGATAACGGGGTGTGGGAACCCAACCATGGGATAATGGGGTGTGGGGGAACCCAACCATGGGATAATGGGGTGTGGGGAACCCAACCGTGGGATAATGGGGTGTGGGAACCCAACCGTGGGATAATGGGATGTGGGGGAACCCAACCATGGGATAACGGGGTGTGGGAACCCAACCATGGGATAATGGGGTGTGGGGGAACCCAACCATGGGATAACGGGGTGTGGGAACCCAACCATGGGATAATGGGGTGTGGGGGAACCCGACCATGGGATAATGGGGTGTGGGGAACCCAACCGTGGGATAATGGGGTGTGGGGAACCCAACTGTGGGATAATGGGGTGTGGGGAACCCAACCGTGGGATAATGGGGTGTGGGGGACCCAACCATGGGATAATGGGGTGTGGGGGACCCAACCGTGGGATAATGGGGTGTGGGGGAACCCAACCGTGGGATAATGGGGTGTGGGGAACCCAACCCTGGGATAATGGGGTGTGGGGAACCCAACCATGGGATAATGGGGTGTGGTGAACCCAACCATGGGATAATGGGGTGTGGGGAACCCAACCATGGGATAATAGGGTGTGGGGAACCCAGCCGTGGGATAATGGGGTGTGGGGGAACCCAACCGTGAGATAACGGGGTGTGGGGGAACCCAACCATGGGATAATGGGGTGTGAGGAACCCAACCATGGGGTAATGGGGTGTGGGGGAACCAAATCATGGGATAATGGGGTGTGGGGGAACGCAACCGTGGGATAATGGGGTGTGGGGGAACCCAACCACTGTGATATTGGGGTATGGGGGAAAACCAACCACTCAGATAATGTGGTACAGGGAACCCAACCATGGAATAATGGGGTGCAGGGGAACCCAACCATGGCATAATGGGGTGTGGGGCTCGCTAAGACCCAGTGAGAGCAATCTGGTGGGCTCTATTGATCATGCTTTCTGGAGGCTGGTGGTAGGCACAGGGCTGTGGTTGCTCAGCCTCTGCACTCTGGGAGCTTCAGAGCCAAGATGCAGCGCAGGAGGGGCCAGCAAGATGGCTCAGTGCGTAAAGCTGCCTGTTACCAAGCCTGATGGTCTGAATTCTATCCCTGGGACCCACATGATGGCAGGAAACCAATTCCTGAAAGTTCTCCCACTTGTGGGCCATGTAAACTCACCCCTACATATACAAACCTAATCAGTTGATCATCAATCAATCAATCAATGTAATCTTAAAAAATTGGAAAAGTACCCTAACTAGCTTCAGTCTAGACTGCAGGAGACCCAGTGCCAGGTTGCAACACTGGCAGTGTGGACTGTGTGCAGGGGAGGAGGACTTTGGTCCACAGCCAGCGGGTCGCACTCACTAGTATAACATACAGAGGAGGTGGTCTTAACCTGACTTGTGGAGTCCTCAGGTCTACAAACCCCTAAAATGTAGAAAAGTGGACTTTCTAGGTACTGGACAGCCAGGGTCGGGAGAGGACTTGGGACATCTGTGAACTCTGAAGTGACTGACAGAGCAGGATTACTGCATGTCAGGAATGTGATGTGTAGATGCAATGTGATGTGACTGGGACCTGGGGACTCCTGGGGTCCTAGCAAGTCAGGACAGGATCTGTGGAGGCCCAGGTTGGGGAGTCCACAGCTCTCACAGAACTCAGGACAGTCCATGGATTTCACAAGATTCTAAAGACTCTGTAACTTTCTTTTCTGCTCTTCGAGTCTAGGGATCCCTCATTCCCTACCGTGACTCCTTCCAGTCCAGACTCCAGCAGGTCTGGGGGAACCCAGGGAGAAAGGGGAGATGAGTTGGTTTCAAAGCACAAGCAGACAGCGACCTCCCTGCCTGTCCCAGGCCCAGGCAGATCCCCAGCCCCCTCCTCTCTCTCTCATCCCTGGGCCTGGAGAGGCTGGAGAGCTCTGGCTGGGTGCTGGTAGCAGTGGCCAGAGTGGAAAATCCCCATTGGATGGAGAACACGGTGGCTGGCAAATCCGTGCTGGCCTTTTCCCTGGGACATTAGGATCTGATAGATGTGTTTGGAGCCCTGAGTATATGGAACAAGGTGACAGACAGGGTGCTGGCAGTGGACTTTTTCCAAATCCACCAAACGGAGAGCTTTACCAGCCAGGTTGGCCGCCCAGCCAATTCAAACCATGGGAAAGTTGTACTGAGGGTGGAGGAGGGGTTGAGCAATGGAAGTGTGCAAGGGCTTGGGAGAAAGCAATGGAGGGGATAAAGGAATTTTAGGACTAAAGACAGAGGTGCCTGGCCTGGTGGTATAGCCCTGTAATCTGAAGTCCTTGGAGCTGAGGGAAGAGGATGACAAGTTCAAAGCCTTCCTGGGTTTCAGGGTGAAATCAAGTCTAGCCTGGGCAATATAGCAAGACCATGTCTCAAAATTAAAAAGTAAGAGCCGGGCTGGAGAGATTGCCTAGTGGTTAAGAGCGCCGACCGCTCTTGCAGAGGACCCGGGTTCAATCCCCAGCACCCACATGGTGACCATGAACCGTCTGAAACTCCAATTCCAGGAGAACTCCAGTTCCAGGGGAATCCGACACCCTCTTCTGACCTCCGCGGCATTGCATGACACGGGTACACAGACTTGCACGCAGACAGTACATTCATACACATACAGAAATAAATAAAATTAATAAAAAAAATTTTAAAAATTAAAAATAAAAAGTAAGAGCCAGGCAGACTGGCTCATACCTATAATCTCTAGAGTTGGGAGGCCAGGGCAAGAATTTCAGGCCAGCCTGCTCTACATAGTGAGTTCCAAGCCAGCCTGGGCTATAGTGTGAGACCCTGTCTCTGAATGAAATTAAGGGGCCTTTAATGCCAGAACTCAGGAGGCAGGGGCAGGTGGATCTCTTAGAATTCAAGGCCAGTCAGTTCAGTCTTGGCAAATCTCATGGAATGTCCTAAATTTCATGAGGCCTGCTGGACTCCCCAGCCTGGTCCTCCAAGGACCTTTTTATGACTTTGTAGTCTGATGTTTATCAACCTAATATAATTGAATTAAAACAAAAAGGACCAAAGATCTGGGCAGATGGCTCTGTAGGTAAAGTGCTCGCCGTGAAACCATGAGAGCTGATCTGGGAACTTCAGTGTCCGCATGACAAGCTGGGTGAAAGCAAGGTGGGAGGTATGCTGCTTACTCCCTGCACTTGGGGGTAGAAGCAGGTGGATCTCTGTGAGATCCAGGCCAGCCTGTTCTTCGTATCAAGTTCCAGGCCAGCAGGGAATACAGGGAGACCCTGTCTCACACACAACATCGAAAACCGGGTGCAGTGGCATGTCCCTGTAACCCCAGCACTGGGAGACGAAGGCAGGGGGCTCCTAGCAACTTGCTGGCCAGTCAGTCTAGTTGAAACAGCTCCAGGGTCCATTAGAGAGGCTGTCTCAAAAAATAGCTCCACCTTGCCCAGGGAGATGGCACAGAGGGCAAAGGAGCTTGCAGCCAAGCCTGAGAACTTGACTTTATTCTGGGCACCCACATAGGGGAAGGAGAGAACTGAATCCTGCAAGTTGTTCTCTGACCTCCACTGTGTTCTGTGAGCATGCAGCTGTACACACAAAAGAAAAAAAAAAGTAATAGCATTCTTTTTAAAAGCAGAGTAGCAATGATGAAATCGTGAGGGCTGGAGAGATGGGTTAGCACTTAAAAGCACTGGCTGCTCTTGTAGAGGACCTGGGTTCCAATCCCAGGACCCACATGATGGCTAACAACTGTCCATAACTCCAATTCCAGGGTACCCAATGGTGACCTCTCCTATGACACTCTACATAACATGGGTGCACCTACCTACCTGCAGGCAATACACTGGAGATATCTTGGTAGCTACAACTGGGGAACTGTTGCTGGCATCCAGTAGACAGAGGCCAGGTGTGCTGCTGGTACTATACGCTATAGTACACGTGCAGTACCCATGACAATGACATATTGACGACCAAATGCCACTGGTGCTCAGGTTGAGGAAGCCATTGCATCTGACACCCCTCACTTAGACCCTCACCCCCAAATGCCCACACCAGTTCTCTGGTTCCCAGAGAGGACGTAATCTTTGCCTCTCCATCCTGAGGCCACGTTGTTCCCTCTTATCTCTTGTCATTCTTGGCCTTCTCTGCTTGAATTAAAAAGTCAATAAGATGAAGAGTGTCATGGCCACGCTCCAGAAGGAAAAACACACAGAAACCATTGATACGTGGGGTCCAAGGGACACCCTGGCTTGGGGGTCATGCTTGCCCAGGGCTGGGGAGGCAGGGGCTGGGCTAGTTCCTGGGGGTATAAAGGGAAGGCGTACAGCTCAAGTCTTCAGTCTGCCACAAGGGTCCAACTCAGAGTAGCTTCTCCTCTGAGAGCAGCTGGGAATCAGCATCATGAAGTGGATGGTGGTGGCCTTGCTCTGCCTCCCCCTGTTGGAGGCAGCGCTGCTCAGGTGAGACGGGGACCAGCTGTCTGTGCAGACACTTAGGCTAGCCTGGAGCCCTGCAAGGGGCAGCTGGGCCAGGGCCATGGCCACTGTCCTCTGCGATGGAATTGCTGCTGGAAGGGAAGGCTGCCAAAGTCAGTGCTGCTCTGGAGTCAGAGATGGGAGAAGACGCAGCCCTGCCTGCAGGAAACATCTGGGCAAAGGGAAACCAATAATCCTGAATGAGAGAGAGGAAGGCTGACTGCTGCCCCCAGCAGCCCCAGCTGCTGCGTGTGCTCACTTCCACACAGAGGAACAGTGCTTTCTGGACAAGGGCTGCAAACCCTTTCTAGAAATTTCTCACAGGCAGATACAAAAGTCATGTTGACAGAAACAGGAGGACATGGAATATATCTAGACTCTGAGGTGTGACAGGACAGCCATGGTGGTGTGCAAGGCAGCACTGACAGGCACATCAGGAGGCTCCAAGCCTACCGTGTGGCCTGCCCTGCCATTAAAGGTTCAGCCAGCCTGTCGCTATCATGCAGCCAATCAACTGTGTAATGAAAACATTTGGAGAGAAAACTGCATATGCATATGCCATGACTTTTTTTCTTATTATTCTTCTCTCAACACCATTGAACACCTGTTTAATGAAGTATTGAGATTGTCCTCGGTGTTGTAGTAATCTAGAGATAAAGTATATGTGTGGATGTACACAAGTTACAGATAACACACATGCACTCTGCATGCGCATGCTTTGGAACCTGGGAATTTATTTTACTTATTTTTCACTGAAGATCCTCATTTTATTCTTTATTTTACATTTGTTTATTTATCTGTGTAGGTGTGTGTATGGCACAACACACATGTGGAGTTCAGAGGACAAATTACAGGAGGCAGTTCTTTCTGTCAACTATATGGGCTGAAGGTTCTAACTCGGGTCATCCAGCTTGGTGGCAGGTGCCTTTACCTGCTGAGCCATATTGCCAGGCCAGTTACCTTGTCACTTCCTAGGTGAAGGTCTGGCTCCTATCAGAAACTTCTGCTGTGCAAAGTGGGTGGAGGTGATTGATCTAGCTCATGGGAAGGGATTTAGCACAGAATTCCTGGAGAACATAGAGTCCTAAGGAAATAGAGATTAATTAGGAGAAAGAAGTAAAAGAAACTGGAATTCTAGGTACTGGAGCAAGGCCTGTTGGATTTACAGAGGCCCCTGGGCTATGGCAGTCAGCAAGTCTTAGAGGAACAGAGTCTGTCACAGGGTGACTGTGCCTGTGGTGACATTCATTAGTTCCAACTCCAGCTACTTTCCTCTTGGACTGGTGTCCTGAGAAGTGTGTTGGTGCCCTGGAGCATAGAGGTAACAGTAGGAAGAACAGGCATTGTAAGTCCTTCCTGCGTGCTCTGTCCTATCACCTAGAGCCTGAGGGCTACCACAGGAAGGGACCTTTCTGGATGAACATTCCTTCTCTGGCAACTTTTAAAAACCATACCCATTTGGGGCTGGGATGTGCCTCATTTGGTAGAATGGTCGCCTAGCATGCAGGAGGCCCTGGGTTTGGTCCCCAGCACCCCATGAACCAGGTATAGTGGCACAAATCTGTAATGCTAGCAGTCAGGAGGCAGAGGCAGAAGGATCACCAATTAAAAGATAACCTTGGAACTGGGCATAGTAGTGCATGTCTTTAATCCTAGCACTGGGGAGGCAGAGGAAGGCAGATCTTTGTGAGTTCAAGGCCAGCCTGGTCTACAGAGCGAGCTGCTACAGGGAGACCCTGTCTCAAAAAGACCAAAAAGAAAAGTTAACCTTGGATATATAGTGACTTCAAGGCCAGCCTGGGATATATGAGAAGGTGTCTCAAAATATCCCTGTCCTTCAAGGTCTGGTGGTACACACCTTTAATCCTAGTACTTGGGAGGCAGAGGAAGGCATATCTCTGTGATTTCCAGGACAATTGGGACTACAAAGAGACCCTGTCTCAAAAAGACTAAAAAAAATAATAATAAAAAAAGCATCGCTTCTAGCAAGGGCAGTGCCCAAGTCCCCGTATCCCCCCCCCCCTTCCTAGGAGGGAATCACAGGGCAAGTGAGAGCAGGGGTCTGCAGCAGGGCCGGGACCCTCCAGCTGAGGTGAGGTCACGTGCGGGCGAAGTGAACGTTTTCTGAATCTTGGAGCAAACACTGAGGGATGTTGAGAGCTGGAGAGAACAAGGAGAAAATCAGTGGGAGAAAGAGGAGAAATGGAAACAGAGATGGAGAAACAAGAAAGACATCAGCAACAGACACGTGCGGGACAAAAGGGCAGAGAGCGCAGTCCACAGTGGGAGCCGGAAGGGGGAGTTGGGAGGAGGAAGGAGGCGGGGCCCTGGCCTGACTTGGAGACTTCTGCAGGGTCCCCCTGAAGAGGATGAAGACCATCCGTGAGACCATGCGGGAAAAGGGCGTGCTCAAGGACTTCCTGAAGAGCCACAAATACGACCCTGGCCAGAAGTACCGCTTCGGCAACCTCGGTGACTTCAGTGTGCTGGATGAGCCCATGTCCTACATGGACGTAAGTGCTACCATCGCCAGGATGCCTGGGACCCTGCTGCCAAGGAGGAGGGCTCCCTGCCTCCAAGCCTGGGCCTCACTCCCTCTTCCAAGTCTGCTGTGGGTGACTGTTCAAAGAATAGGAAAATGCCCCAGTGATCTCACAGTTGTGCCCATAAGAGAGCATTGTGGCAGCCCCGAGGGAGCTTGGAGTGGGCACCTGTGGGTTTGGGCAGGTACAGAGGGCAGAGCTGGCTGCTGTTCTTGATGTGGGCCTGCGGGCAGCAGCTGGAGCCTTTCCTGCTTGCCAGTGGACAAGCTGAGCCCCTGGAGACATCAGAGCTGAGCCATCTTCCCTCTGACTCTCTCCCAGGCTGCCTACTATGGTGAGATCAGCATTGGAACTCCACCCCAGAACTTCCTGGTCCTTTTTGACACTGGCTCCTCCAACCTGTGGGTACCTTCTGTCTACTGCAGCAGTGAGGCCTGCAGTAAGTATGGGGGAACAGTGATCTGAGACCCCGATGGGGATGCTGGGAGAGACTCACTCCTGGAAGGGCCAAGGCAGTGTGTGGACACATGGCATATCCAAGCCAAGGGGAAGAGGATGGCCCTGCAGCTGGGTGGCCCCTTCCCTGCTAAGCAATATGTGCATGCCCGCCTAACACCCCTCCACTTCAATTCTTCTCACATGCTCAGATTACTGGGCAAAGCCGTTCCTTATCTGTGGGTAATCTCTATTCCATTATAGTCCGTTCCACCTTTCTATTCCACTTCACTACACAAAATGTCCTCATCCAGTGCATCTAAAGTGTGGGATGGAACAATATTTGGTGTGATCCTGTCCTGCTGTCCTTGGGACAACAGGTGGCATTTTGCTTCTTTGGTTCCTGACAAAGCCTTGGGTCCTAACATCTCTGATCTAAGGGCTCTCTTTGGCTATCCAATCCATGCTGCCTCTAGATCTTGGTATCATCAGCTTCTTGATGGGGGAGGCTGAGGAAGGAAGGGATGCCGGTCAGCCCATTCACTCCTTTGCTGGATGAGTTGTCACTAAGTAGGCTGTGTCAAGATTCTTCTGGGCCATAGAGGTCGTGTAAGCAGCCTTGTCCCCACAAAGGCCGTAGTCCCGAGGGTCTCTACAAGTCCCAGGGGCTTATGGAGCCAACATTGGTCAGCTTTCTTGGGCCTTCACTGATGGGAGCTTTGGCTGGCACTCCATCACTTGGTGGCTTAGGTAGGGGATTCTAGATCACCAGGGTGAGTTAGAGGGTGAGCAGGGATGACTCACCCCAGATATGAGAGCAGGAAGCCATCAGCAGAGAAGGGTGACTTCCATATCCTGCCTTGCCCTGCAGCCACACATGCCCAATACAACCCCAGCAAGTCCTCCACCTACTACACTGACGGACAGACCTTCTCCCTGCAGTATGGCAGCGGCAGCCTCACTGGCTTCTTTGGCTATGACACTCTGACCGTGAGTGAAGCTTCCCCACGGCTGGGTGAGGGGTGTGAGGAGGATGGGGGCTTTAGATGGAACCCCTGAAACCTGAAGGAAAAGATGTGCTCAGAGGCATGGAACAGGAAGTCTGCAGGGCAGCGTTTTATCCATTCCCAGTGCTGGCACTCACAGAGGCTCATCGTGTTTCAGGAGCTGGGAAGCCAGGAGGAACTTGTTGGTTGTGACCTGGGGTCTCTAGAGAGAGGGGGTGTAAGGGGAGGGAGGAGGCCTGGGGAGCTAGGTAAGTCTGACATGTCACCTCCCCTCTTTTCACCCTCCTTTCCAGATCCAAGGTGTCAAGGTCCCCAAACAGGAGTTTGGCCTGAGTGAGGTTGAACCTGGAACCAATTTTGTCTATGCTGAATTCGATGGCATCATGGGCCTGGCCTACCCCGATCTGTCTGCAGGGGGTGCTACCACCGCCATGCAGGGCTTGCTGAATGAGGGTGCCCTTTCCCAGCCCCTCTTTGGTGTCTACCTTGGCAGGTGAGCAGCTTCAAATTCTCTGCTTTCAGCACTCAGCTGATAGTTTGAGACGCTTCATCCGCAGGTCCTCAGTTTTGTCTCCCACCCTCATCCCTGCATTTGTCTTCTGTCCACTGCAATATTTTATTTATTATTTTATTATTTATTTTTTATTTTATTTTTATTTTATTATTTTATTTTACTTTATTTTATTTTAATTTATTTTATTTTATTTTATGAGACAGGGTCTAATTCTGTAGCAGGGCCTGGCCTGGAGCTCACTATGTAGACCGGGTTGGCTTTGATCTCAGAGATCCCCTGCCTCTCTGCCTTCCAAATGTTGTGATTAAAAGGCATGCACATTTGTAGAGCTCAAAGGACAACTTGCAGGAGTCAGTTCTCTGCTTCCACCATGTGGGTCCCAGGGATCATGCATGGCTCATCCATCAGGCTTGACAGAAAGCTCCTTTACCTGGTGAGCCATATCAACAACCCATCCAGCTTTCCCTTGTGTTGCATGGCTAAGACAGTCTCCCTGTTTCCTGCTAACCCCTGAGAGCTTCACCTCTCACTCTAGCACTTCTGGGTGAGCCTCCTGTGCTGGGCCCCAGTGAAGTCCTTCTCTGACCACAGCTTTCCACCCTGTATCCCTCTCTAGTCTCTCCTTTGATCTACTGTTCCAGCTGGTCTTGGGGTCTTGGTCTAGGCCCAGGATTGACTCTTATACCAGTTGTTCCTTTCCAGCAAGATAAGCAGGGCCTTCTGGGTCCCACATGTCTTTCTTCTCCCTCAGAGTTAGCTCTCTTCTAGAGTTTCCATGTGCCTGCTGTGGCTTAATCCTATGCTTCTCACATCCTGCGCCTTGACTCTGTTACCAATGTTGTGGACTTACTTTTGCTCTCTGTTACAATCCTCTCCATACCCCATGGGACTTCCACCCAGTCCTGTACTCTGCACTCAGACTATCACCAGGAAGGCCCCTGGAGCATCATGGAAAGTCTTTTCCTCTCCTCTGGGAAGCCCTGCTGTCCTCATGTTGCAATAGAAAAGGAACCAGTTGGCCTTGGGCAGGGTTCCTGGTGACAGGTGCCACCAGTGGTTGAGGTAGGAAAGAAAAAAAGCAGAAGACAGTGTAGTAGGAAGTGGGCCCCACACAGCAGTAGGTCCTCCGAAGGCTGGGCGCTGCTGGCAGCATTGTTCCCTGAGGCCACACAGGGAGCCCATCTGAGGAAAACGCACCTCATCTTCAGGGATCTTCCAGTCTGGGGAAACACAGCCTGCATTTAGGCAGCCCTAGTCTGAATAGACGTCTTGTCCTCAGGAAGCCCCACTCTGAGGGGACACAGCCTGTTCTCTGTGAGCCCCAGTCTGAGGTGACACGGCCTGTCCTCAGGGAGCCACTGTCTGAGGTGACATGGCCTGTCCTCAGGGAGCCCCAGTCTGGAGCCAGGGAAGGTGTTGTTTTCCCTGAAGGCATCTTAACACAGATATCCCCTCACTGTTCACTCCTTGACTTCTCCTTCCTTTTGTCTCCCACAGCCAGCAGGGATCTAATGGTGGACAGATCGTCTTTGGCGGTGTGGATGAAAACCTGTACACTGGGGAGCTGACCTGGGTCCCTGTCACCCAGGAGCTCTACTGGCAGATTAACATTGAGGAGTGAGTCTGTGGGGGGAATCTTGGGGGTGTGGCCTTCTTTGATTGGGCTCAAAACACCAAATACCATACATACATCCAGGGACTGTATATTGGCCTTTGGCTAGGGAAGGACCCCTGAGACATACCCTCCCCCAAAGTCACAAGTACACTCTGCTGAAGCATCAAAGCCCAGCTAAACCTAGAGAAGAAGGGTTGGGCCACAGAGGGAGGGGCAGAACTTGGAAGTTCAATTTTGGAAGTCCCTGAAGACCAGCAGCACACATTAGCATCAGCTGGGTATCTGGGTCCTTACACTGGATCTGTAGCCCTGGATTTCTGTGCCTTTAGACCCTGCCTTAAAAACTTAGAAGTAGATTCAATGGCCACTCAGGCAGCCTTGGATACACTCTGGGATGCTAGGAGACAGCTTGTGCCTCTGTGATGGGACGCTCACTCTGACTGTCTCCTCCACATTCAGCTTCCTCATTGGTGACCAGGTCTCTGGCTGGTGCTCCCAGGGCTGCCAAGGCATCGTGGACACAGGCACCTCTCTTCTCACTGTGCCTTCAGAATACATGAGTGACCTCCTGCAGGTCATAGGGGCCCAGGGAGAATATGGAGAGGTGAGCTTGGTGGGCGTGGTCTCCCTTCCTCAGGGAAGGCCAGGTGGTGCTAATGGTTTCTCATTGGGATCACAAAGAATTCTTGACGTCCCCTCAAGCTGAATTCTTGACCTCCCCTAAAGGCACTGAGAATAGGAGCCCTGGTGGAGTAGCCTAGAGGCTGGAGCTGAGTGTAAGTTATTATAGATAGGAATTTGTTCCAGCTGTCGTCACCCTGTCATACAGAGTAAACACCTTCTAAGCTCTGGCTTTAGAGCAAAATAACTGGAAAATGGACCCAAGGGAGAGGGCAATGTGGAGCAGCCCTTTGAGCCAAACATCTCTCACTACCACAGGACCATGCTCTTCTGCTCCACACTGTCCTGAGCCTAGCAATGGTTTTGCCTAATGAACCCATTTCCACTAACTTTGGAGGGACCCATGTCTACCCATCCACAGATCTGTATGTTAAAGGATACTTGCAGAGAAAGGGAAGAGAGGGGGAGTTTCAAGCAGGAGGAAAGCTTTAGAGTAGGGGACTCCTTGGGTCTCCCCCAATGCCTCCCCCTCTATGCCAATCCTCCTGTGGAAGGCTGGGGGTATGAAAGCAACACTTCCCTAGGAGTGTGCCCTCCATTTTAAACCAGACTGAGGATGCCGGCCTAGGGTGTATGATGCTGGCCTTGTAGGATGCTGGCCTAGGGTGTAGGAGGCTGACCTAGGTTGTAGGATGCTGGCCTAGGGTGTAGGGTGCTGGCCTAGCGTATAGGAAGCTGGCCTAGGGTGTAGAATGCTGGCCTAGGGTGTAGGATGCCGGCTAGGGTGGAGGAGGCTGGCCTAGGGTGTAGGAAGCTGGCCTAGGGTGTAGGAGGCTGGCCTAGGGTCTAGGATGCTGGCCTAGGGTGTAGGAGGCTGGCCTAGGGTGTAGGAGGCTGGCCTAGGGTGTAGGATGCTGGCCTAGGGTGTAGGATGCTGGCCTAGAGTGTAGGACTTGGGCCTAGGGTGTAGGATGCTGGCCTAGGGTGTAGGATGCTGGCCTATTGTGTAGGATGCTGGCCTAGACTGTAGGATGCTGGCCTAGGGTGTAGGATGCTGGCCTAGACTGTAGGATGCTGGCCTAGGGTGTAGGATGCTGATCTAGGGTGTTCGGGGCTGGCCTAGGGTATAGGATGCTGGCCTAGGGTATAGGGGGCTGGCTTAGGGTGTAGGAGGCTGGCCTAGGGTGTAGGATGCTGGCCTAGTGTGTAGGATGCTGGCCTAGGGTGTAGGATGCTGGCCCAGGGTGTAGGAGGCTGGCCTAGGGTGTAGGAGGCTGGCCTAGGGTGTAGGAGGCTGGCCTAGGGTGTAGGAGGCTGAGGGCAGATGTGGTTGGAGGATCTCTCAGGAGGCAGATGTGCTAACCTGGACTCTTTCCCTCTCTGCAGTATTTTGTGAGCTGTGACAGCGTCAGCAGCCTGCCCACTTTGTACTTTGTCCTCAATGGTGTTCTGTTCCCCCTGACACCCTCTGCCTACATCCTCCAGGTAAGCCCTGGTCCCTGTGGGCGGAGCCACCATGTTGGGTGTGGAGCTGGAGACTCAGTTTCCTTGCCTTGTGCCATTCTATAACTCACTGCAGCTCTGACTGCAGTTTTCCCCACAGGGAAGAGTGTCACCCATTATCTGGGATTAGCAGTTGCTGGAGACAGGCTCTGGGCTCTTTGCTGATCCCTGACTAGAGTTAGCCATGCGCAAAGAACACTGTCTGTCCTGTCCCATTTTAATGTCAGAGCTTTTGGTGAGGGAGGCCCTCATTTCTCTTTACCCATGGGAACTCGAAGGCTCTGAGGGACAAAGTGAGCGAAGCTAATTTTGAATCCAAGTTGGTCAGGCCTCAAGGCTTAAGCACCAGGCTGACCCGCTGATGATGAGAAGTGAGGCAGTGGGGTGGACTGTGGGATGAGAAGACCCCTATCCCCAAGGGGGCCCAAATCACATTATTAGAGGTCATGCTGTGGGGACTCAGCTATCCTAGGAGTCCTCTGAGTAGTCTTTGAGTCACGCAGGGCTCAGGGCTGGAGCACGCCCTGGCCACACCTGAGCAAGTGAGTGAACTCTGTCTCTCTGTTGAACAGGAGGACGGCTACTGCATGGTGGGCCTTGAGAGTACATATGTGACCTCTGAGAGTGGCCAGCCCATGTGGATCCTTGGAGATGTCTTCCTCACGTCCTACTATGCCGTATTTGACTTTGGCAACAACAAGGTGGGCTTTGCCCCTTCCGTCTAGCCTGGCCACCTGGATAGACCTGCCCCCCTCTTCCTCTTGTGAGTGGTTCCCTCTGTCCTTCCTCTCTGCATTCCACCTTCCTTTGCTGTACCCTAGATTATCTCTAATAATAAATGGTCCTCCATATTAACCATCCTGATTTTTTTTGTTTGTTTGTTTGTTTGTTTGTTTGTTTTTGGCATGGGGGGTGGTGAGGATCTGTGGCCTGTCACTTGCTCTTGGGTCTCCGGGAATTGTTTCCCTCTGACAGTGCTCTCTGGCCACAAGGTTTCCCAGTGGGTCTCTGAGATTTTAATAGAAGCTGATCCTGGGCCTGGGCCTGGGCATGGGGATGGGGATGGGCCAGTAACTCTCAAGAGCCTGAACTTTATTCACGGCTTCCTCTGAAGAAGGAGACAGTGGTAACAGTGGGGTTGGGGGGGGGCTGTATGTGATGGATAAAGAGGAAGTGGTTCGTTCTCCCACTTCCCCATATTCCCCCAGTGATGTCAGCATACAGGTATGTTGTGACTGAGGGCTGGTACAATCCAGATCTAAGGCTTTGTCTCATCATGTGTTAATTAATTTTGAGTAGACTCTTCTGAAGAATGGTGCTGCCCCTGTGCATTTCTAACAATGGCAGTCCTCGAGGAAGCAGGATGCTGCTAAATGAAATATTTCTGAAAGGCTTCAGAAGGCTGAGGCTGAGTTAAGATTATTTCACTTTGTCACTCAGCCTCCTGTCCCAGACCTTGTATGTGAAGGAGGGCTGGCCCTCAGCCAGGGACAAGAGCTGTGGCTATTTCAGTTACATGGAAAACAAGTCGACTTCTATAACAAGCTCAGCAAGAGCTCTGTCCCACTAGATCTCATTCTTCTTCCTCCTTAGAAGCTTCCTAGAAAATCCCAGAAACTTGATGCAACATGATGTGAGGAGGAGGAAGGAAGAAGAGAAAAGGGAGGGGGAAGGGAGAGTAAAGGGTAACTAGGAGGAGGAATGGAAGTAGGAAGCAGGAGGAGAAGCTGGTGGGGAAAGGTGAAGAGGAAGGAAGGAAAGCAAAATGGGATGGCTTAGCATCCCTAGCTTCTGCCGGGAGGAAGGGAAGTGAAAGGAGACGGGAAGAACTCTGACCAATAGTATGGGATGGTGATGGGTACTGGGGAGCTTCCACAGAAACCTGATGGGGCCACATTGCACTAGGGCGGGTCCAACCTTGCCTCTAAGACTCATGCCCAGCTGGGAGAATTTTCTAGGGGCTGGAGAGACCGCCTAGCGATTAAGAGCACCGACTGCTCTTGCAGAGGACCTGGGTTCGATCCCCGGCACCTACATGGTGGCTGTGAACCGGCTTTAACTCCAGTTCCAGGGGAATTTGACACCCTCTTCTGATCTCCGTAGCATGTGCACCCGCACAACCCTACATGCAGACAGTACATTCATACACATAAAAAATAAATAAAATTTTCAAAAAAAGAAATGAAATGTTGACTGTCCTTTGAAAAGTCCACATCCAAGTTCCCAGGTGGGCCTACTCTTGCCCAGAAAGCCTCTCTTTTCCTGAACCCTGGTGCTTATATCTGCATTTAAAAATACCTTTTAAAAAAATGAAAAATAAAAATACCTTTTCTCAAGACCTGTGGTGGCCCATGCCTTTAATCCCAGGACTTGGGAGGAAGAGGCCAGCCTGGTCTACATAGTGAGCTCCAGGCCAGCTGGACTAAAGGGAGACCCTCTCTCAAAAAAGATTAAAAAGGGGGGGGGGCTGGACAGATGGCCCAGCAGTTAAGAGCACTGACTGCTCTTGCAGAGGACCTGGGTTCAATTCCCAACACCCACATGGCAGCTAAGAACCGTCTTTAACTCCAGTCCCAGGGAATTCCAACGCCCTCTTCTGACCTCTGCAGCATTGCACGACATGGGTGCACCAACCTACATGCAGACAGTACACTCATACACATAAAAAATAATAAAAAAAAAACTTTTTACGATGGGCGTGGTTGTGCATGTCTTTAATTCCGGCACTTGAGAGGCAGAGGCAGGTGGATCTCTGTGAGTTCAAGGCCAACCTGGTCTACATGTTCCAGGCCAGCTGGGGCTACATGAGACCCTGTCTCAAAAAAAGACTATATATATATATATTCATATCTATCTATCTGTCTGTCTATGTATGTATGTATGTATGTATGTATCTATCTATCTATCTATCTATCTATCTATCTATCGCGAGACCCTTAAAAAAATCTTTTTAATAAACTTTAACTGGCTCCCGGTGAAAATTTTGTCTTTTTTTTTCTGAGGCAGGGTCTCCTTTGTACCCCCAGCTGGCCTGGAACTTACTATGTAGGCAAACAGCCTGCCTGTGCCTCCTGGGTGCTGGGATTAAAGGCGCTTGCCACTGTGCCGGGCTTTATTTATTTATTTTTTCTTTTGCAAAGAAATCAAGGAGCCAATTTTACCCGACTACCCGTCAGGCTGCTGTCGGCGATTCTGGGCAATGTCCCCTGCTGCATCACCTTTGACACAAACCAGGAGAAAAATTGGGTTTACCGCGTAGCGGTTTCTATGACAATAGTACACCATCTCAGAACCTATCTTTCCTTCATTTCTGGAATTGTGCCCTTCCTTTTAGATCAGACAGGTCACAATGTAATAATGTAATGAGCCCTCCTGTAGTCATTGTCAACTGAAAAAAAAAAATCTGAACAGGCCAGAAGTGGCTCAAAAGTTCTAAGCCAAAAGTCTACACTCCTTGTGGACCTTGGCCCCCAGAGTGGAACTGCAAATCCCAGCGTGCCCCGCGTGGTTGCAGCGGGAGAACTACGGTTCCCAGGGGGCACCGCGGTAGGCCCTCGGGAGGCGGGGCAGGGCGGTCCGCAGGGAGGGGGTGCTGCCCTCTGCCGGGCGCAGGGAGAAGTGGGCGCGGAGTGACAGCCGGAGCCCGGGCGCCGGGCGCGGGGCTAGGTGACAGCGGAGGCGGCGGCTGCGGGCGGGACGCAGGGAACGGCGACGGCGCCGACGGCGGTGGGAAGGGCGGACGGGGCGGGCCACACTGGTGGCGCGTAGCCCGAGGAGCCCGAGGGCGGGCGGCGGGCTAAGCTCGCGGGCCGGGTACCCGAACTTGGGACAAGTTGCCGGAACCGCAGGGAGCCAGTAGCGGACAGATTGACCTTCAGAGCGAGGTGAGCGGGGCTAGGGGGCAAGGGATTCCCGGGGGGCTGGGGATCCCCTCCTCTAGCTCCGCAGCTCCCATCCTGTGGGTGCTGGAGACAGGTGGGTGGGTGAGGGGTGCGGGCTGCGGCCCGACCGAGTGCACCGCGGCGCCACCCGCCCGCAGCCGGTCCAGCCCTGGTGCCCGGCGCGTGGCCCGAGCGGTGCTGCGCGCGATCCGGGGAGCCCCTGGGGCCCCTCCCTTCTGGCCGGGCCTGGGGTGGTTGCTCGACGGCCTTATGTAACCCGGGCGGGAGGGGCCGGGGCGGGCACAGGCCTTCTCGGCCCGGGAAGCTGAGCGTCGCAGGAGCGGGAGGCGCGGGAGTGAACTTGCAAGAAGTTTTGAGGGACGCCCAGGCCCTGCGCTCGCTCCCCCTCCCCCGATGCTCCGGAG